>OZ005741.1:174532301-174904801 GCA_963930735.1 Dioctria linearis | reverse complement strand
TGTGGTATTGTAGCAAAAGGTATTGTAAGGTATCTAGTTGTCCCAGTCATCTCTATTTTCATCAACGAATGATCTTAAGTGTTCGTTGAGACATTCGTGATTTCTCTCGAGCGCTCCTATTGTTTCTGGGTGCGCTGCGGTGGCAAATAGCTGTTTTATTTTTAAAATTTCGCAGATTTCAGTGAAACCCTGGTTCTTATATTCTGTTCCTAGGTCAGTTTTCAACTTGTTCATTGGACCATATGTTAATATGAATCTGTTGACTACTACTTTTGCTATTGTGCTTGCCTCTTTATCTTTTGTCGGGATAATCACGATGTATTTACTTAAATCGCACTGGATAGTTATGGCATACCTGCTCTCATTTTTGTCTTTGTGAACGGGCCTACTGTGTCTATTGACACTATGTCAAAAACTTTTGTTGGTGTGGTTGTTACAACCATTGCTTCTTTGCTGTGCTTTGATGTTTGTTTTTTTAGAAAAACTCACATTTATTGACATACCTAGCTACTGATTTTCTCATGTTGTTCCACGTGTATATATCTTTTAGTTTGCTAAGCATCCCTGACTGTCCCAAGTGTCCTCCCGTTGGTGTTGAGTGAAAGTAGTGTAGTATTTGATTTATTTTTTCTATATCAGTCACTTGAATCTGTGGTTAATATATTATTAGCTGTATTTTATTTAGAACTTTATTACATAGGCCTTTAAATCCGGTTATATTTATTATATTAACAATTTGACTCGCTGCATAGATCTTCAGAGTGTTGGTCTGAAGTTGTTTGTCAATATACTATTCCAATGTTTCGAATGCCTGCTCTAGTGGTGGTTCTACTAATTGGGTATTATTTATTCTTATTATCTGCTTATAAAATATTTTATAATTTAATGCTAGCTGAGTTCAATTCTTCTTTTATTATCAACGTTGATTTTTAATTCTAGTAATTTTGTTACTTCTGATGGTGCCAAGGCCTCAGTGATACGTTGATCAGACTGCACGCTTGTGTCATTGGCTTCTTCGTCTGTAATATTAGTTTCTTTTTCTTTCTTTTTCATTGCGCGAGTTTTCATTTGTAATATTTTGATCTCTTTTAGATCTGATATATCAAGCTTTATTCTGGCCAATGCATCAGGTCCAGAATTTTCAGTTCCTTTGATATATTGGATTTCGAAATTAAACTCTTCCAAATCTAACCGCATTCGGGTTAATTTCGATGTTGGATTCTTCGTTCCCAACAAATATGGTCCGTTCTTACTATAAATTTTCGGCCATAAACATATGGTTTAACATATGTTACAGCCCAATGTATGGCTGTTAGTTCTTTTTCAATGTTGACTTATTGCTCTCCCCGTGTGAATGTTTTACTTGCGTATGCGATAGGTAGTTCTTGTCCATCAAAACTTTGGGATAAAATTTCACCACACGCAGTGTTTGATGCGTCTGTCGATATAATGAATTCTTTATTAAAATCAGGGTGTTGTAATATTATGGGCGACATAAGCGCTGATTTTAAAATATCAAAGGCTTTTTGATGAGTTTCTTATCATTAAAATATTGCCTTTTTCGGAGCAGTTTATTTAACCCTGGAATACTAACCCGTTTCAATATTCGCTTATTGGTAACCCTGAATAAATATTACTCACACACCAATAAATTATAAACAAAAGAACTAAAATATTTTAGCGGAATACAATAACAGAAGATTGAAAGAAAAGCATTCCCGCAAGAATAATTTAAAATTTATATAAAGAAATTTTAATTAATAAAGTAAGGATAATTAGAAATGAAAGAATCATATTTTGTACACCTTGTAAATTTTTTTTGTTTTTAATAGATTTTATACTACAATTTTGGGTTACCGGCCAATGAGGAGCATGAGGAATGAGAGGGTTGACCTGCTGGGAAGGCTCTCCCTCCCTTAAACTAACAATCACGCTTCAGGCAAAGCACTTAAGAAGTGGGGCGCTGTGAGTAAAATTTACTCACGGGTAGCATTCCAGGGTTAAGGGTATTGCGGTATCTGCGAAGTTAGGAACAAAACGACGGTAGTAGTTACAAAATGCTACGAAACAAACGCCTGACTTCATCTGCGCTCTTGGGTATAGGATAATTTTTGATAACATTATATTTTGAGCTATCTAGGCTTATACCTTGTACTGAAATTTTGTGACCAAGGTATGGAACTTCCGTTTGAAAAAATTGCATTTTTTTGGATTTAATTTGAGATTTCTCACTCGTAATCTGTTGAATACGGATGACAAATTTTTTAACTGATGTGCTTGTGAGCATCCGATAACTATTATGCCTTCAAAATATATAAATGAAATTTCTGGTGTTAGACCTGCTATAGCGATTGTCTTCATGCACTGAAAACTTTTTGGGCTTATATTAAGTCCGAAAGAAAGTCGAGTAAAATGGTAGTGTCCTTAATTTGTTGAGAAAGCTGTGTACTTTCTAGAAGCTGGGTCTAAAGAAATTTGGTGAAATACAGACATAAGATCTAGTACTCTAGTGTTGAAAACTATTTTGCATGGCCCATTTGGTCTAATATATCTTCTATTCGTGGCAGTGGGAACTTATCTGAAAGTATTTTCTTATTTAAATTTCTGAAATTTACCACTAGCCGAACTTTTTTTGTCTTGAGTACTTGATTTTTTTGGTACTAATAAAATTGGAGAGTTGAATTGTTAAACAGAGTTTTCTATTATTATATTATCCAGCATTTTCTTCACTTGATTATCGTTTCGAATTTATGTACTTTTGGAATTCTATAGTTTTTTGTCTATACCGGTACTTTATCTGATAGTTCTATTTGCTGCTCATAGAAATTATTGGTTGTAAGGGGTTCATTTTCAAAGGAAAATATGTCTTGATATTCCTCACATAATTTTTCAAGTTGAGGTCTAGCATATGTAATTTGGTATGGACTTTAAATTTAAAGCCGAAATTACTTGATTTGCTCTGTTCTTGTTGGAGATATTTTTATTATGAATCTTAAAATGATTTTAAAAATTTGTTAAAGGTTGGGTTCTAAATTTGAGTTATTGGATAGTTACTGTTTTAGTTGTCGTCTTCAATATTCTAACTAATGGATCTTTCGCTGAGGTAATTTTACGCCAATTACGACAATATCGTTAGCTTCTAATTTTATACTTTTGATTTTTCTAAAAATTTCGCATCGGGGTGGTATCACGATAACGTTTGGGGATGGACACTCATTATGTATTTAATGTAAGTATCCAATTGTCGTAATTAATGGAGGCTTTTAATTTAGTTATTAAGTCAAATCCTAATGTTGCATCTGCTTCGATGGCTAGATCGTTGTCTACGATTTGGAACAAGTATTCGATCGAAAATCGATCGTTAAAAGTTAGAGTAGCGTAGGTTGTTCCTATTGATTTTCTTTTATTATCTGTGACACCTTGTATGACACAAGTATTCTTATGATAATATCGTTATTCGGCGCTTATTTTGTCTCTTTTAAAAATTGATATGTCTGCTCACATATCTACATACGCTTATACGAAATTAGTAAGAGAGAATTTAACGTGTGAACTCTTAGTTTATTTCTGAGATCTCCCAAAACCAATCCGTTTCGTCTTCGGGTTGGGGGGCTTGACATTCCCCCGAATCATTGAATCGAATTCTTCTATTACTTTGTTGATTTCCCTTATTCCACTTAGGGTTACGGTAATTATTTTGGTTCGGATTCCAGTAATTTTTCTGATTTGAGTAGTTTATTTGGTTTGAATAATTATTCAGGTTCATTGAATGGCCATTATTAGTGAATCTTTGGTTCTGTTACCTTTGCCATCTGTTCCTACTAAATCTCCCATTGTAATGTCCCCTGTATTGGTTTGAGTTAAATCCAAATCTTTGTGGTTGCTTGCTTTGGTAGTGCAACACGTTATTCTGTTGCGGTTTATCTACCGCAACTGCCTTTGCTATAATCTCAGTTAGAATTGTGAGATTACTCGTATTTAGAATCAATTCTCTATTAGATACGTTATTGGCGAACGTCTGGATGGAAAAATTTTCTGCCAATATCTCGGCTGAATGCTCTAGTCAGCTATCTTGACAAGTCTTCGCCTTGGGCAGCGAAATTGGTCATTTTTCTATTGCCTTGCTGACACGATCTTAATTGTGCTAGTACTGCTTCAGATGAAACTTTCACAGAAAATTTCCTTATCAGTTTATCTTTAATTAAGGGAACTGTGCTAATTTCGTTAGCTATTGCGTGTTAAGCCTTCCCTGTAATTCTGGTTCTGATAAATTTGATCATAATGTCTTTTGATCTGTTGGCGTAAGCTCATCTAGTAGTTCTATTGATTCGATAAAAGCCTCTGTTTGTTCATCTCTTCCATCGTATGACTGAACGAGTGACGTCGCGCTCCGTATATATCGAAAGGCATGTTTATTCCTTCTTGGTTTCTTATTAGTTCTAGTTTTTCCCGCTTTTAGCTTTATTTCGGTATAAATCTTCTTTATTCTTAATACTATTTCTGGAGTAGTTTCTTGTTTTACAATCGATATTGCTTGTTCATCTGCTAGTATAGTTGCGCCTATAAAGAGATCTGCTCACTGAGCTTCTCTTAGAAGCTCTGCTTTATTAAGCTTCTCTATAGGAGATCTGCCTTATGGCTTCATCAGTGCACGAGAATTTTAATTACTACAAAGGAAATGTACACAAATCGTTACATAAATGTATAAAGATCATAGCTGAGCGTCCATAAAGACGTAGTGGACTAATAAGTCGGCATGTGAATTTCGCCAAGGAATCCTTGCTGGATATTGAACTTTAAGCTGAAAAACCAACAACAAGTGCGCGGGGGTACATAGCTTAATTATGTGGGAACTATTGAAAGATGTACTATGGATCTTGGTTTCGTGGGGCCTATCCGCTATATGAAGTGATACAACATACCGATATTTATCAAGTGCAGTCTTCAAGCATAAGAGAAGCTGCACAAGCTTGGCAACATGGAATTGCAAACATATTGTTAAGAGTAATGATCTTAATACATAACAGAAAACTACTAGAAGTATTAATTCGAAGTACATTTTCACTGAGCACTAGGCGTAGTGAACCTAGTGCATTTCATATATTTTGTTATAAATATACACTGTGCTCCCTAGCAAATTATCAGTTAGAATTTGAAATCTATCATATAAGAAATGCATTCATTTGAAACATTCATTGTGCATTAAGTTTAGATCGGTGCTCTGAACCGAAGCTGGCCTTAATATTTATCGACTTATATTATTTTATTTCAACATTTAATCCTCTCGGGAAGCACTGATTTCCGGAACTTTTCCATTGGCAGTACTGATGCATATTGACAGTTCAAATAAAAAACTGAGCTGTAAAACTAAATATTATTTACTCTTTTTTGAATTCGATTTTCATTTGGATTGTTTGTTGCATTATTCCTTTTATTTTTATTTTCATTTTTATTATATTTTATTTTTCATGAATTAATTTTGTTTTCGATTTATTTGAATTATTTTAAGGTATAGTTTATTGTAAGTATAGAATATTGTCAATATAAGGCAGAATAAAATTGAATTTTTTTACATTATATTACCATCTTCTTATTTTAACCTTTTTCTGATCCGCGAACCCCTTTTTTTATGATATATATATATTATATGATTCTCTAGACCTAGGTGAATTACCGTAACTAATTCCAAGATCTTATTCTCTGAAGAAGTAAAATAAAAGCATCTAAGATTTATCTTTTTCACAGTGTATAGGTAAAAAAACACAATTTTTGTATGGCAACACCAAGAACGGATTGCCCGATTTAGTCTATGCTTTAGTAAATGCTATTTACTATTTTTATGGAAAAGCCGTGCACAGGATTTCAGCTCTGTATATTGATGCGTTCTCATTGAGTGTCAAAATATATAGTAAAAAACGAAATTTTTCTATTGCAAGCCTTCAAAGGAGCTACCGCTTTGGCCCATTTTCTATCTTAAATCAACAATTTCTTTAAAAAGACGGTGTGCAAATTTTTACTTTTCTAAATGAATGCGTTCTTGAGTTATCGCGGGAACAGGATAGAGGATCGTGAGAGCAGATTGAGGATAGAGACAGATAGACAGACGGACATGAAAAAATCAAAATAATTGGTAATATTATCCGTGTGTAAGTGAATATTTTCTTACTTCAAAGTTATTTATTTATTTATTTTTTAGGTTAAGAAAGAAAATTTCATCTATAAACTGGTATAAAGGCATTCATAAAAATTATTTCAACTCTTACAATTAGCCAGCGCATGCTGCATTCTAGGGTGCACATAGAATTATAAAAATTGTATTAAAACGGAAGTCTCCGTATCAGTTTTTAATTGACCAAATATTGAAGAGAAACATATAAACGGATTATTAAGTTTATCTCATTTCGTGAATAAACCTTTATACTGATGGTATACTATTCTATACAAATGCAGTATATACTATACACCGTTTAGACCTAATTGGTGAATTCGATCGATAGATTTGAATCGTAACTTTTTGTAAGCATCTTGGGATACGTCATACTCTATTAGACCGAAAACTATGATTATTAATTTGCATTCTAGCCAACATATTAAAAACTGAACCCCCATCCGCCTCCCCCTACCGCTCACATAGAAAAAAAACAATTTTAATTAAAAAAAACATATGTTAATTTTATGAAATAATCTAAATATTAATTTAAAAGAAATATTATTATTTTAACCAATAATATACTATAGTGTAGATAGTACCCAAACACAAACAGTTCACTATAGTACACATACACTAAAAGTCCCAAGTCATTTACTTATCCAAGAACGTCCATATGCTCGTATGCCTTCTTGCCATCGTGGCTGCGTAAAGGCAATTTTTTTTTTCATATAATTAAGCCACGCTCAGGGGATATCCTATGACGCAAGCAAGGCACAGCATGTCAGGAAGGAGATAGGGAAAGGAATTAGGGAATTACAATTGACACAACGCAACGAAACGGAACGGAGATAAATGTCAAATTTACTCACCAAAACTGAGATGAACGCTAGCTGCTTAGCTGCTTACAATGGACGCATACCTAGTTAACTTAAAGTTGAGCCAAAATTGAGTCGAAAAATGTAGAGAAAATTATGAACCCCTATTGAATTTGCTATTTATAATAGAAACCCTAGGGGATATTACAACATTATCTTTAGGAACATGAAAGAGAATGACGCACAGCAGTTTCTTTTAACAAAAAAAGATTGAAAATACCAGCGTACGAATTATTGTTGAGTATATTGAAATCCCTTGCCTTATAGCCGCAAACTTTCGCCGAAGACCGATTCCGCTGATGTAGCGAGGAATTCTTCTCTGGAAAGTGTCCTCAGTCCTAATAAAACCATAGGTAGAATTTTGGACCAAAACTTTTCTCTGTAGCTCATGATTGTAGCCTTGTTCTGTGCCAATGTTCGAGAAAGCCATTGGCTTGAAGATGGTACGCCGTGGTACGGATTCGCTTGAAACCTAACAAGATTGCCAGCTCGGAAAAAAGTGCAGACTCGAACTGTGCTCCTTGATCGGTTACTATCGTGTTAGGTACCCCAAACCATGCTATGCAGCTATTACAAAATGATGCTTCAGGCCAACGTGTGAATCTGTCTATGGCTGTGAAGCAGTATCTAAAGCCTTGGGACGGTGGAACAGGACCAATCAAGTCGATATGAATATCTTGGAAACGTCCGGAGGAAAATGGAAATGTACCAAGAGAGTTTTCATCATGTCGCGAAACTTTACATTTTTGACACTCTAAACAAGAGCGAGCCCAAGAGTTAATGTCCTTATTTATCGCATTCCAAAAGAATTTCGACGTAACTATTTTATTAGTAGAACGAATACTAGGATGGGCTATATTTTGCACTAACTTAAACTTCTTAGGGATGAAAGGTCTGGCCTTGCCGGAAGAGACTTCGCAGTAAATTTGGCTGTCGGTACCAAAAATAGGGAATTGCTCGAATTTGAGTTGCGAATTTTTAAGTTTTTCCTGAGACTCGGGATCCTCTGTCTGAGCATCGGCAATAGACCCGAAGTCAATTAGGCTAGGAAGACGAATCTCTTCCAATCTGGAAAACACGTCTGCTACAGCGTTATCCTTCCCGGAAATGTGTTTTAAATCAGTGGTGAACTGCCCCACGAAATCGAGATGTCGCAATTGTCTGAGTGATGCCTTTTCTGGGTTTTGTTGGAAGGCATAAGTCAGAGGTTTGTGGTCTGTGAATAGGATGAAGGGACGACCCTCCAACAAAACCCTGAAATATTTGACGCCTTTATAGGCAGCTAATAGCTCGCTATCGTATGTGCTATATCTACGCTGCGCTTTGTTCAGTTTGACAGGAAAGAAGCCCAGAGGTTGCCAGGTGTCATCAATCTTCTGCTGAACATTAGCTCCAATGGCGGTATCAAAAGCGTCCACCCATAAAGCCACATTGGCGGAAGAACTGGGAAAAGCAAGAAGGGTAACCTCAGTGAGCTGCTTCTTAACTGACTCGAAGGCCTTATTAGCCTCTTCTGTCCAATATATTTTCGGGCTGTCTTCTTTCTAGGATCCTTTAAGGTAATTGTTTAACACTGCTTGATTTTGTGTGGAATGCGGCAAAAAACGTCGATAAACATTTATCATGCCTGATAAGCGACGGAGGTTTTTAACAGTCACTGGAGGCTTGCAATTAGCGATTGCTTCAACCCGATCCGGGGGTGGTTTAATACCTTTTGCCATTATTAAGTGGCCTAAAAAGGTCTTTTCTGGTAATAGAAACTTGCATTTAATGACATTGATAATCAACCCGTATTATTTAAGTCGTGCAAAAATTAGTTCTAAATGCTTGAGATGTTCACTTTCAGATTTAGATGCGATTAATATGTCGTCCAAATTGACGAAACAAAATGAAAATTGTTGTAAAATCGAATGTATAAATCTTTGGAAAGTCTGTGCGGCATTGCAAAGGCCGAAAGTCATCCGGGTGAACTCAAATAGTTCGAAAAGTGTGCATATAGCCGTTTTCGGATTGTCTTCGGGTTCAATTGGGATCTGGTGGAAAGTTTCAGTTAGATCCAATGTCGAAAAATTTGTGCAGCCTTGTAAGTTGTACGAGAAATCATGGATCAAAAGGATAGTGTATCGGTCAGGGATTGTACAGGAATTAATCGCCGCACGGTCACCATTCACCATTCTTGTTTTTGACTAAGTGAAGAGGTGAGGACCAACAGGTTTCGACGGCCGACAAATACTTTCTCGTAAAAGGAGCAGCAGCTAGTTTATCGATAGGAAGACGTTGTACCTTGGCTGCGAGTGGAGGCCCTTTAGTGACAATATGGTGAGTTACCGTGTGCTTAACCGGGTTTTTAAAACCTATTCCCAGCGTAATGTCTTTGTAACATCGCAAGAGATTTTGAATTTTGGGGTGTACTCTCGACTCAATGCAGATCGACAGAGCTGATGACTGACAAAAAACTCGCTTCCTTGTCGTTTTTAGAGAAGTTGGCGGATCAATCAGCTATCTCTTCTTAATGTCAACGAGAAGCCCATATTGACCCAAAGTCTGCGCCCAGTATGGGTCTCGGGATATCGGCAATTATACACTGCCAAGAAAAATACGACGAAGGCCTAGATTTAAGGTTAAAAGTTCTGGTCGTATGTGCTAATTGATGAACAATTTGCTGCTTGAAGACAAAGAAGCGATTTCAAGCGTCTTTCCATTGAAAACGCCGGGTCAACTGACACATCTGCCCCAGTATCTATTAGGAGGCTTCTTTGAATTTTGACCGAGGATGTAAAGACGACTTTGAACTTCCACTTCCCCCCGTCGTCAAGGGAGGAGGGCAAATTAGTTTAATACATGGTTGGAATTATTTATTTGCTTAGTACATAGATTTGCATTTTCATATTTACATGGAGGAATACATTTTTTGGTATTGGACTGGAATTTACGATGATACCAGCATAATTCCCCGGCGTGGCCGTAATTAGAACTACGTGAAGTAGATCTATATTTGATTCTACTTCGCAGTGGACTATTTCTTGAACCCGAACCACGGCGATTCAATCTTTGTTCGACTAGCCTTTCCAGCTTGGTGACTTTGATGGTTAACTGTTTGAGGGACCGGGCCAGACCCTCCGGAGGTATTTTGGCCGAGACCGAGAAGACTTCGGACCGTGGGTTGACCTAAGCGATTGTATCTGCACAGGTGGCTTGCACTTCTAATGGTCCTGGGTTACATGTCAATATAGCTTGCATGTTGGGTGGTAAACGTTGCAGCCAAAGCGACTTCAAAACCTTTTAACCTATTTTTCTTCTGCTGAGGTTACGTATCTTCCTGAGTAGCTGAGATGGCTGGGAGCCGCACTAGGACATCTCGGTAAGAACCTGCTTCATCTTCCAATTTTCGCTACCAGGCAACCTAGAAGTTAATGTTTCCTTCAACTTTTGATATTTGTTGAGTAAGGGCGGCTCTTGTATGACGTCACTGACCACACGTATTACACCTTCGTTGAGAGCACTGACCACATAATGCCCTGAGTGATTCCCGCTAAATCAAATTGAGACTCCAACTGGAGGAACCACAGGTCTTCCAGAAAGAGACCGGCTTAACAGAAACTGCGCCTATACTTATTGGAACGACGCCGACCGTGTTGAGACATCGGCTACTCTGAGTGTTGCGAGGGGTTTACACAAGTCAATTAATGTTAAGGACATGTACAAGGAAACTCATGTACATACAGTAAACATGTGCGAATACATAAAAAAAGGTTCAAACATATTTAACATATAAATGAGAAAGAAACAGTATATGTTTAAGAGAGAAAAAAACAAAGGAAAACAATGTGAACAATCAACGAAAAATTTAAATCAATGTATTCAACTCTATATTGCTGACTACAACCTTTATCCGGACACCAACTAAGCCTTGGGTGCAGCTGTCTGGATACGCCTATCAGACTGCAAATTCTATCTCCTTGATGAGAGCACACCAAATGCGTCCTTTAATTGTCGGGGTCACCAATTGTAGGTATTTGACCTAGTTCTATGGAAGTTCTGAGTTGCCTAGATGTAGCTTCAGTGTAGCAACTAGAGGTATAATGCTTGCGAGTTGCTTGAATAGGTGCTGCGAAAATTGAGTGTTGTGGTCTAATAGAATTTACCGGAAATTAACGGTTGATGTATTGCAGTTAGCGTGTAGCAGCTGCTACACAGCTTCGTTAGGGTGTCTCCTGTTTTTCGGCTTATCGTTTCCTCGGAGGCACGATGACGCCCCTCTCGTACTCTGTTTCTAATGAGGAAGAAAAAGAAATTATGAATAGGTTCCTGGATATAATACAAACTAGCATTTATATGGATGCTTTCTTTAATATTTTTAAAATACGTTATAACATTATGAGGCAGATGTAAACAGTAAGTTGACAGAATTAAAAAATCTTTTTTTCAAAGGAACAAAACCAACTTTTCAATCACAAGAGACTTGGAACATTAATTTTTAACTAAAAAACAAAACAAAACTTTTCAATTTTCTTTTATTGCTAGGTTTCCTAAAACTTACATCTCCCACAACACGCAAAGTAGCCTGGTGAACTGGTTCCACAAATTTAGAAATGTCGAAACCGCTTCTCGGGCTTCCAAACGCTAGAATTTTAGGAACGCGTCGGCGTCGCGCTAAAAGTGAGCGTCGAGGTTAAGTCGAGCTCGCGACAAGTCCATTTACTTAAATAGCTAATAGCAACTAATATGTAACGATTACCGATATCCGTTTCTGGAAAAGGTCCAGCGATGTCTGCGGCTATCCTGTCAAGTGGGGTCCCTACATTATACTTCTGCATTTTTCCTCTTGGTCTGTGTGGCGGCACTTTGCAAGAAGCACAGTTAGTGCATTTCCATGGATAAGACCACTTCGATGTTGGGTTTCAAATTCATAAGCTCGGAGTCGCTCTATCCATTTCGTCACTTGTCTCTCAGGGTTTTAAAACTGCAGAAGCCATTTAAGTGCTGCATGGCTAGTATGGAGGATTAATTTCTGCGCGTAGAGATATTGATGGAAATGTTTGGTTCAGTTTACAATGGGAAGTAGCTCTTTCCATGTAGCCCAAAAATTTCTCTGTGATTTCGAAAGTGCTTTGCTATAATAAGCTACTGGTACTTCTTGACCATCCTTCCCTTGTGAAAACACTGCACCAATACCTACATTGCTGGCATCCGTGTCCAATATAAAAGTTCCTTCCAGCTTTGGATAGTGAAGCACTGGAGTCTCGCCGAGCTATTGCTCCAAATTTGCGACACTCTTGTTACATTTATCCGACCATATGAACGGCTTTCCCCAAAGGGTAACAACGGGAGCCCTATTACTAAGACTTCGCTGTCCGTCCGTCACCAGGTTGTATCTCATGAACCGCAATAGGTAGACAGTTGAAATTTTCACAGACTGTGTTTTTCTATTGGCGATATAAAAACAAATAATAAAAATAAAATAAAATTAAAGGGGGCCCCTATACAAGAAACGTGATTTTTCGGCGTTTTTCATTCTTATTATTATCTGTTTGTCACCGGACTGTATCTCTTTAACCGTAACAGGTTGAAAGTTAAAATTTTCACAGAGTGTGTATTTCTATTGCAGCTATAAAAACAAATAATAAACATAAAATAAAATTAAAAATTAAAGGGGGGCCCCATACAAGAAACGTGATTTTTCGGCGTTTTTTTCCTCGTTTTATTCTCATTCATTATTATTATCATAATAGCAATTTTGTTTTTTTCAAATGACAGCTTTATTTTTTCACATGACGCCTACTCTCATTTGAAAAAATAAATAAAAATTACATAGTGTTAAATTTTGTACGATGGTACGGAACCCATCGTGCGCGAGTCCGAATCGCACCTGGCCGGTTACCTGTAAGTTGATGTAGGCTCCTTGCTATACCTGTAAGACCTTTTACGACTTCCTTAATTGATGTTTGTCTTTTGGAACTGGGAAATTTTTGACAGGTGTTATCTTCTCTGGATCAGTTCTTACTTCTTGTGATGAAACTATGTGCCCCAAATATTTAACTTCATTTTTAAATAGAGCACATTTATTCGCACTGAGCTTCAGTTTTGCATCTCTCAGTCGTTGAAGTCCATCCCGTAAATTTTTTTTATGTTCCTCGAATATCCTTCCGATTACTATTATGCCATCTAAGTAGACAAGACATGTTTTCCAGGTTAATGCACGTAAAACTGGCTGTAGCATTACATAATACAAATGGCATAACTTTAACAAAGCAGTTTCTCTTGGTCCTCGGGATGTATTTCCACTTGCCAGTAACCGCTCTGCAAATCTAGTGTGGAAAACCATTTTGATCCGGAAAGGGGATCCAATGTCTCATCAGTCCTTTGTAACGGGTAGATATCTGTTCTCATTACGTTATTTAGTTGGCGGTAGTCTACACAGAATCGGGTGCTGCCGTCCTTTTTCCTGACCAGAACAACTGGCGATATCCAAGGGCTATTGGATTCCTCTATTATGCTATAATAAGCACAGCACATATCGTGCATACAAATAATCAAAACGCATAGAAGTTGCACATACAACTGCCGTAAGCACTGTGAGTAAGTGAGGTCAACAACATGTATATATGTACATGCGTATATGCATCATAAAGAGCAATCGCTTAAACACGCTTCAAGTGAGGTCAGCGACTTGCATGTGCATATGCATAAACAAAAACATGAATTGACCCACTTACCTACCTAATTGCTTTTTCCACAAAGAAAAAGATCAACAAAACAGAAGTCGACGACTTCTGGTTTTAAAGCTCAAATTACAAAGAGCAAATTATGAATGAAAATTAAAGTGGGTAAGAAAGGTGAAACGTAAGCTTGATAGGTATGAATAATCGGTAGGAATTGGTTCTCATGCGAATATTGTAAACTAAGCATTTTGCAAGCATTGGAACCATCTGGGGTCAACCCCAAGAATGTCTTATTTATACCGACGATGAAATTGAATAAAACAGAGAATTGATTTTAGTCATTCGCCAAAGTAACATCGTTCTTTTAATTTTCGTTTTGAGTTAAAGGTGCGCTAGCTACTCCACTACCTTCGAGGAGTTAGTGCTGCTCAAGCCGCTCCTTACGAGTTAAAGCTATACAAGCTGTTCCGACCAAGTCATCAAGCTGCATCAAATCGGCGATATAGAAGAAGTAATCAACAGAACTTCACCGTGAGTTTTATAAAAAACATCTCTTGACGACTGTGATTTAAAAAAATATTACAATGCCCTGCAACTTCTGGTTGTTCGGCTAATGGTAGTCTTCGTGATGTTTGCCGAATGGGCCTAGAATCTGCTATATTGATCCGATGCTGGAGAAGATTTGTTTTACCGCAATCATCATCATTCATTGCAAATAATTTCGAAAATTCATTGATCACATCTTTGGCATCGGTATATTGTTGTTCACTTAAGGCACTGGACGAAAGAAGCTTCTGAACTTGTTGAGTAGAAGCTGGTATAGGTTTTGTCTACTACCATTATTCGAATTAACAATCTGGTAAACGGGCTCACAATTTCCAATTATAGCACCTTCTTTTAGTTGTACCTTATTTTCGGATGTGTTGAACACTATAACTGGAATTAATGTTGCACTTTCTGCCTTCACTAAAGTCTTATCTACAATGATGTTCGATGTAACTTTTGCTGGGTTAGGCTCCAGCAAATAGATGATGACATCGGGATCAGTCAGCTTTGTTCAGAGTCGAGCATGCAGAGAGAGCAATATTTACAGAGACCATCGTCCTTATTTTCGCAAGAAAATCTGTTCCTCCTTCTAGTCTCATATTTGAGTTTCCGTTCTCCGATATCTAGATTTATTTTATATGTGGTCATAAAGTCTACTCCAAGAATGCATTCAACCATGATGTCTGACACAAAAGTGTGAGGAAATAGTAGTTCGCCTAGTTGAACATCCAAAGTTATTTCTCCAAAAACTTGTGCTGCTGCTTCAGTTGCTGTTCTTAGTAAATATTTGGTGCTGTTGTGAAGCCACTTGCTGTTGCTGCATGTGCTCATCTCCATAACGTAATTCTATCGCCTGTACTAATGAAGTGTAGTCACGTTTCCTTTCAATCGATATACTTAGTTTGTAATAGCTCTGACGCAGGACCTCAAAGTGCTAAAACCAGAGTTGTAGCTTTGTCTGCGTCGTTCCATCCATTTACTTCAGAAACTGCCTCAAACTGTCTCTTGAAAATATGTCATCAATTTTGTCCATCAAATATTGGAGGTTTCATTCTGCCTGCACCGCGTATTTCAATTCCTTCGTGCCGAGGTTGTCGATTTTTTATCCTTTCCAAATCTGCTTTAAAGTTGTCAAGCTTCTCCGTGACATTTGGTTATACTTCCGACAGTTGTTGTTGAACTTCCAACACTTCTTGCCGAATTTCTTCTATTTTGTTCATCTAATAAATTTTTAGAAAGTTCTTCTGTTCCTCCAAAGAAGTTTCTAGGCAATTCTGTAAAGAACTTTCTTGTTCATCCCAACGGGATTCTAGAGAGCTCTTTTGTTCCTCAAAAGCATTCTTTTGTTCCTCTAAGAGAGCTTCCTTTTGTTTCTCAAGAGCATTCTTCATCTGCCGGGTTGATAGCTCCGATTTACTCATTAAAGAAGCCAAAAGTTTTTCCATGCTCATTGCCTAAGTCGCTCGACTAAATCATTCTTTGCACCTGCCGTTTGTAATAACCGTTTGCCCAACTCCACTTCCAAATTCTGTACTCGAAGCTCCTCTAGCTTGCGTCCCATTGCTTTAGATTATCTTCCAGAACTTTCACATAAAGCACAAAATTCAATTTCACAAAATTAATCACACTTTATTTTAAGTTAAATGCCACCACTTTATTTCGAGAATTTATTTTACTTCTGATACCAGTTGTTACGAGCGTGGCCTTAGTTCGTTATTTAAAACACAATATTTCAGATATCATTCAAAAGTTCTTCCTTTATTTAACTTTACTGCTTACAATTAGAATATTCACAAACAATTATCAAATCAACTCTTTATAGTTATCGCTAGTACTGTACGTCTAGTTATCGTAATCCACATAATTTACTTCGTTCAGTTCACTGTCTGAAATAAGACTCCCTCCTGGATGTGAGAAGCGCCGTATTTATACTCTACAATTTATCCTAGAACCTTCCCGTAAATTCTATTCTGTGAACCCAAAGTTTACAAAGATGTCACTAACCTAAAGTAGCTTTAATTCCCAACAGATGTCGCTTACGTCGCTTTGTTGCGCGTAACAATATTAAAAAACAATATGTCGATTAACTACCGTACAGAAGGAAAAAACAAAAAAAGTGTAAAATTGCAAATGGGATTGTGACAAAGTAGGCTAAAAATGTGGGACTAAGAAGGAAAGCACAGACTATATACAGCAAGCCAAGAAGTTTACGATCAAAGCTTTAACAAAAAAAATAAGGTATTGAGATAAGTGGAAAATCGTAATTATATTCATTTATTTTCGTTACTAGTTATTTATTTATTTTATATATGCATGAATTATTCTACATTATTTACATGTACCTTAGAAACATAGATCTTACATTTTAGTTAGCATAAGTAAAATTAGCCCAGGGAGATACCAATATTTAAAAAAAAAAAAACAAGTGAATGCCCGTATGAAATTTCGTAGGGTCACACATCTGTGCAGTTCTGACTTTTGAAGTGGTTTTTCGCATATATTTCTAGAGCGGTTCATTGGACAGAAAAAATGCTTATAGCAAATTTTATAGGATTTCATATTCTGAAGAAGTTTTTAGTACAATAAAAATGTCTAGGACTTATCGTAAAAATCTTAAATTTGTATATGGCAAAACCAAGAAGGGGTTGCCCGATTTAGCCCATTTTTGAAATCAGATTTAATATTTTTATGAAAAGATATGGCACAAAATTTCAGCGCTCTACGATGACGCGTTCTCAGGCAGTGTCCAAATATGTCGTGAAAAACGAAATTTTAGTATGGCAACCCGACGAGGCAGTTACCCGATTTGTCCCATTTTCGAACTTAAACTTAACCTTTTTCTAAAAATCCCGTATACATAATTTCAGTTCTCTAAGTACACGCGTTCTCGAGTTATCGCGCGGAGAGATAGACACACCGACGGACATGCAAAAATCAAATAACTTATAATATTATGCGTGGGTGTCCAATCCATTTTGCTGTACCATCTTTATTTCTGTGCGTTACAACCGCAATGAGAAACTTGGTATACCCTATAGATTTCATCTAGGGAATAAAAATCAGAAAAAGAATAATATAAAAAAAAAGAAAACTGCATGCACAAAGTTCAATTGTATTTTAAAGAAGCAAGAATTCACTTAAAATTAAATAATCAAATTACGCTAAAAGAAGTTGAGTGAGAGCAAAGGAGCCGCATATTTCATCGTCCTATGGGCTAGCTAATCGCCCTCGTCTGGGTAAAGATAAATAGTGAATTTGGCACAAAAGAAAACGCTATACCAGGTATGACCATTGAACTGCATCGGTAGAGGTACTAAAAGCGGCAAATAGGCATAATTCTATTGTCGTCTTTTTATTTCGCTCTGTCGTCGGCTGCTGCCGCACTAAGTAAAACCAAGGTCACTTCTGATGTTGAATTAGTCAGTATCACGTCCCTGGTTATAGCTTGGCAGGCACTTATTTTTCATCAATATAGCGGGATGGCAATATATGTATATACGCAATATATGTTGTCCTTAAATATATTCCGTTCGCCAAACCAAAGCTTAATTACATCTGGATTAAGTTCTGTTTCCTTTATTACAGCCCAAGTATGTCTAATGACGACGCGGTATCTATTTTTGACAATATCTCCAACAATATTGATCACTTGATTTCTATCTACTCCTTCCAATGTTGTCCTGGCAAACGATTTCAATGTCCATAGCGTGGTTCAGGCATTATTCTACCAAGAGCCCTGCGGACCGATTCGTTGAACTCTTCTGTGAATCTTTTAATTTGCAAGACCTAGTGGATACACCCCACGTCTTATGCAATTAGAGATAGAGCTCATTTACTAGATTTGCTTCTAACATCTCACCCACCCCGACAAATATTCCATCTCAGTCGGCTCCCCTCTTGGTAATTCAGACCGCTGTTTAATCTCGGCTCAACTTATTACCTGAAACCTGTGACAATAGATATATATATATATATATATATATAGATGTTAATGAATGCATATTAGAATTTAGTAACATACTAAGTCTTGGCATGTGTGATTACATTCCGTACTCTTGCAGCAGATCTCAACAACAGCAAAATAGCTATTGATCTATGTCCGGAACTGAAATAAGTCTACAAGACTGCAAGGAACATCTGTAAGTCCACTATCCAGAGAGAAAAATATTTTTTTGACCAGAATGTTAGAAATGAAGCCTCGAAGGTAGCAAAGGGCTATGATAAAGCTCGTCTTCCATCCACTTCACAGACAACTGTTTTACACACTAGTGTTCAAAAAGTCCTTAAGGGGATCAACGTCTCCAAAGCCGTAGCCACTGCGCAAACTATTCTACTTGTCTTATTGAACAGGAAAACTTCTAACCAAAGACTTAGCATGGAACACAATTCCAATATATATAATATATTGCCTTCAAGCTCCCAAGCGATGTAGCAATCATTTGTCATAACAACTCGCTCGAGCCCTGTCGCAATATTGGATACCACTCGGTCCTTTATCACTAAACTTATGGTTAATGTTCTGATTAAATATCTGTGTGTTTCTGTTACATCCCTTGTAGATTAATTCTTGCATGCAACACTTTTTTATCCCTTCATAATACCTTCGACCGTACAGTAAAACTCCGAGAACTCCGGAGCTGTGCGAACAGTCTACTAGTCTTCTATTTTCTTTGGACATACAATCTGCATAGATTCAAGAGTGACATACATAAGTACCTCCGCCACTCTGCTATGGCCCTGAATCATTTCCTTATCTGCTTTCCATCAGGCTGTGTATCAATGGGTATCATCTGAGCTTGGCTTAACAATACATATATATTGTATTGTAGATATTTGACGTATCTTAGTATTTCATGAAAAGCCTAGGCACTTTATGAAGTATAGCAGGTAGTGTAGCAGTTTACGTTTAATGATTTTTAACACTTATGGCCAATTTCACAGTCTGAGTTTGAACCAAATATTTAGTTTAAACCCGTAGAATGGGTTTCACAGTTTGGTTTAAACCCCGGTTTAAACTAAAGTTTAAAACGGGGCATCCTTCGGTTTAAACTCATGATAAACGTATTTGAAATGTATTAAATTTTATTTTGACAGTAGCATTGTTTGTTTGTATCAAGAAAATTTTTTTATCATAGACTAAGATTTAGATATTTTTAACGATGAAGAAGCCCTTTTGAGTTAAATTCAAAACACTGTCGACGATCGAGATTAATTAAAAATCTGCCAAATCATTTTCATGAGTGGGACGACGTTGATTTTTATGCTAGATTCCGTTTAAATAAAGAACTGTCACTTTGTCTTCGAATCTATACTTTCCGTTTTCTTGCACTCTACTATATTTCTTTTTTTATGCACTAGGGAAAGAAATAGCTTAACTTCACTTCTACTAGAATTTGCAGCTATTCTGGATCGTGGCATATTTAAAATTAGTCAATAGAACTTCAATTTTTTTATTTTTTACTTTCTGGTCTGTTTACTTTTTCCGAGTGACAGATTAATTGATAGAAAAATTGCTTCATAATGGCGGCGATAACTAATTTAGTTCACAATTTAATCAGTACTAACAACGTTACTAAAAGAATGCACTGTGAAACCCGATTTGGTTTAAACTACGTTTAAACTTGGATAATGGTTTAAACTCGACTGTGAAACTGAGCATAAGTGGCTGAAGTTTTTAATCTCTTCATGAAGTGCTACTAGCCTTTACGCCGACAGTGTAATACCAACCGAGATAACCGAATACTGGGAGAGGGAGTTGACAGGTGAAGGGGGAGGTCGCGCACATAATTACGACACACGCACACACGACTCGAACATATTTTTATTAATTCCCCTCTGAAGTTACAAAGGAATAATTACAATTTTGTTTTTTTCATTTCTACAAATCCATAAGCCTATCTAGCTAAGTCCCCTTTTGTCATCAGCAAGATATTTGAAAGTAAATTTTAAATTTTTAAATTTTAAATTTAAATTTTAAATTACAGGGATTTTTTAGAACTATCGGTTGTAGAGTCTGGAACGAAGGTATACTAGCAGATAACCAAGGTATATAGAATACAAGGTATTCTCATTACGAACCATTTTGACGTAAGTATTATCGTGAAATGTACAGGAAAGCATGGTACAGAGAACACAATGCTCTCTCTCCTCTCTCTGTCTTTCCTATAAATTAATGTATACACATTAGTCAAAGAATTACGTCACAGGCTATCAGCTACAATGTTCCAAAATTTTAATGGGAATACTTGTGTTCTATATACCTGGCGAATAACCACAACCTCCGAAGGCAACCATAGACTTTTCGAATTATTCCGTTTATATGGTCACAGCAGCTCAGAGTAAAGCCGAGATTTTTAACTTTATTCACGTAAGGCTACTGTCAGAGTACGCGCGAGAAGCGAAGCAAAGCTGAAAGCTGGTCAGTGCGAGAGCTCGCGCGATAAAACTATGCACATAAATTTTCATACAAAGTCGCGCGATCGGTTCAAATTAGAACTGAAAGCAAAGCTCATGTCATAGCGCTAGGCGAGAAAGCTGGCTGTACAGTATTTTCTCGTGTAAGCAAAAATGGTTTTATCTTGAAATATAGTATAGAAATGACCATACACGCGGAAATACTTAATTCACCGTATAGTTGATGAAATTCCCCATATTCCTTTCTTTCGATATTTAATGGAGGCGCAGAAAATAAGTTTGTGTTTTTGCAGAAACATAATTGCAAATATTTTGCGAATGAAAATATTCCCCGTCGGACGACTCCATAATTCTCTAATTCTGAAACCAAAAATTCCATGTAAAATCATAAGCGCGTCTCGCATTCACTCAGGCATCCTTTCGTATTGTCTGTCGCATGAACAAGCTCTGCTTTGAGCTCCGCTCCGCTACATGCGTACACTCTGACAGCAGCGTAAGGCAGGATAGTTTCGTAAGAATAACAGGGAGCAAATCGCTTCTATCAAGATATTGTCTATAAAAGACCATTGATTGGGATTTAGTGGGATTTAGTCTAAGGTGTTTTTCGGACGCCCATCTTGATACTCGCTCCAAGTCAGAGTTTAGATGATCCACACAGGCTTCCATAAGACCAATTGGCCTATTCAGGCAGATTACTACATCGTCTGCGTACAGATGAATATTACAGTCCTGGATGACATTAGGAAGGTCATTAATGTACAGGCTAAACAATAGTAGTCCAATCCACTGCAAGGTCATTACTATCTAAACATTTTCGAAAACCATTGGTGACTCTTAAGAGAAAGGTTTCACAACTGTAAGAAGCACGGAAGCCCGACTGCCAGCGGGTTAAGAGATTATTGCATTCAAGTGTTCTACTATTTGGGAATATCTTCTCAAGATGCCTTATAGGCCTGATTTTAACTATTTGCCCTGCAATCACAACTTTCCAACAAATGGGAAATTCTGATGTAGTCATTGAAGATATGCAAGACTGAATGCATTATATTAAGTAGAGATATCTTGGGAAATTGTGAAGGAACTCTAACTGGACCCACTGCATCAGATTTGATTAAATAAAAAGCTTTACTGACTTCGGCGATATCGACAGAACGGATACTGCGACCCACCGTCTGTGCCTCATCTGCATTTCTGTTACAAAAATCTACAGAAGATAAGACGGAATTCAGGGCAACAAATTGCGATGATGTAAAATACATATTTAAAATATTAGAATCTAGCTCACAGGAATGTGTATCGTTTCCAAAAGTACCTGATCCTTTTAAATTATTCCATAGTCTTTTTGGAGGCAGGTTGGTGTCAAACTAACGTATGAAATAGCGAAATTTAGCTGGACGAATCTTGGAATTTACTTTGTTTCTTATTGAAAGGAATTCTGAACATTTCTGTGACTACACTTCCTTCGAAAAACGAAAAATTTTCAAACGTAAATTTGAGGGGAAGGAGTGATTTTAGGGAGGAGGATTTTTAGAAGAATTCAAAGCTTCCTTAAATAAATGGCGTTTGTTTCATGGACTTGTGAGATGTACATCTTGAGATATAAATTTTTGCAGCCACACAGCTACCAAACAAAATTAGTCACTTTTTACAAATTCAAAATACCGTATCTCCTTAAAAATGGGCAAAAACGAAAAATATTTCAGCAAAGTACTACTAACAATAAAACCAACCCAGGTGTAAAATTTCATCAAAATAAGAGATGAACGATTCACAAACCCAACCATTATGGCTTTCATCAGTTTTTAGACGCAAAACTCGACGGTATAGAAAATCATGCACAACAATATATTAACCTCTTAAAAGACCACGGATAACCGTTCACATTGACCGACCAAATTCTGAGAGGTGCATATTTGTTATGTAGAGTAGATGGTAAATCAGGTTGTAGAAAGTGTTCAATTTTTCATTTATTTATACAGTTAGATAAAGCTGATACCAAGGCAGAGCACATTTTGGAGCTAGTTTACGTTAAGAATAAAATTTCATGATCGAATACAGCAGGAGGATTTAGCTGGTTATGAAATATTACAGAATTAATAAGTAAGGAGTAGGCTAGCATTTATGGATTACAAGTGTTAAAATAGTTAGGTTGATTATTTACAAGACTTGATGATTGCAATAAAAATTGAAAGTATTAACAGAGTTGTTTGCACAAAGTATATTGACGGTAAAATCACCACCAATCCACACTACATAATTCTAAGTGAAACTAGAAATCACAGAATCATATTCAGTAGCATTGTCCACATTAAAATATACGGGTGGGCAGTAAACGGCTGTAAGGAATATAACCATTTTTCTCTATAGGAACTTACGTCTACACACACACACAGGAATTCAAGGTCACGCAAGTGTGACTTTTACATTGATTTTGACTTGAGGTCAGCTCGGACATAAATAGCTACAGCTCCGGCGACTCGATTTTTCCTATGATTGAGATGTAATTTATGATCCCGTTAATGAAACCATCGAAGATGGAGCTCCTGCGCGATACCATAATTCACTTATCAATACGATCCAACGATAATTTCATGTAGTTCATAAATTTTCGGTTTAAGGCTCCTAGCAATCTAGAATAATGGAAAGGAAACCACATTCAGCCTACAAGAGCGTTGGCACAGAATATCAATCATCAGTCTTACTTTGTTCGAACAGGACTAAGCGACAATTGTAAATCAAGAAGAGAAACACTGCAGCCGCGGTAGAAATTCCCAGAAAAGTTCGCTATAAATACTATTAGGAAGAGAAAACACATATTGTACTAAATGAGAGAGAGATCTTAGCTTGTACCAAATCAGTGATGAAAACTAGAAATGTTTTATTACTGTGTAGATCGGTAAAAATGACTGTTTTTGAACAAAAATTAATGTAGATAGTAAGAGTTGAATATTTTAAATTATTTTATTAAAAAAAAAGCAACAAAATTAATTATAACTCAATTCAACAAAATAATAGAACTATCACATTAGTATAATATAGGTACTGATTGGAGGTTTACAGCTGATAGTGTTGTTGGTCGGGTCGGGTCTAAAATGCTATATTTAGGGTAATTTTTTCAGGAAAACTCCGATTTTATACGTTCAACGTTTTAGTGTTAAATTTTGAACGATGGTACGAAGCCCTTCGTGCGCAAGTCCGACTCGCACTTGGCCAGTTATTTTTCGTTTCTGCACCGTTACGTTTTGCGTCAGACTTTTGAAGACTATTTTCAGCCTTTCGCTTGAATCTGTCAATTTTTCTAAATTCAACTGCTGACATTTTATCCGCCTTTATCTTTTCTTTTTTGTGATAGTTTTTTTCCAAGCATCGGAGGAAATAGCCACCGGAAGTTTACTTTGTTTGGGCGTTTATCTTGGAGGTGAAAATGGCTTCGGATAAAAAAAAATGCTTTTCAAATGTGAGCTGGACTCAAACCAACACTATATTTAAGACAGATTGTACAGACTCATCTTGAATAAATTCGGCCAAAATATCTGGATCAATTTTTCTTGCGTTTGGGACTTGATTGTCAATATTTTCCAGCAAAGAAGTGTTACTTTCCTGCGCTTTTGAATTATCCGAATAACTACATTGTAGTCAATATTTGCCTATACTAGGTTATCTTTAATTGATTCGATTACTTCATTAAGCAACTGGTCTGTTTATTAACGTGTTCATTTATCGTCTCCAGGGCATTTTGGAGCCACTTAATGTAGTCAACTGCATTAGGTTATATGGTGTATACTACTTTTCCGGAAACATTTTTTTTACTACACTTCAGTTCTATCCTTTTTACTCAACGTTTTGGCATTTTTTGTTTTCTTTCGTGATTGTGTTTCCATGATTTCCGGGTATGCATTGATACTCCTCACAGCTCCCTGTAGCCATCCTTAAGCCTTTTAAAAAATCCTACAACAGCTGGCTGCAAAATATGTGTTGTATTTGCCGGGAGCGAATAGAGCACAATTTAATTATTTCTACAGAAGTCGCTCAACTCAGCAATTAAATGAGATTTGTGGCCATCAACCAGAAAAAGCACGAGTCTTTTTTATTTTTCTGTAAGCCAGTTACTAAATCCATTCGCGCACACTAGAAAAAAGTTTGGCTTCGTAACCAGCCGGTTTCCATTTTTGCCAATATCCAATCGTTGTGCATGCTGCTGGAGGTCGAAAGTATGGAAACACGACAATTGGGCTGGGAGCCGTGTTTAACCGTCTGCTGATAAAACTAGTAGGACTGTAAGCGTGTCTTTTCATTTCCAGGCTTAAATTGGTAAATATTTTTCCAAACCTTCGGTGCAACAATGTTTCCTGTTTTCGGGGCTTAACTGAAATTAGTCTTGTCTATATTAAAAATTCGCTCCGGTTCTTCTAAAATATCAGAGACAATTATAGATATTGTTACGTGCAATAGAAAGAGACAACTGGTGACATCTACTGGCAATGGAGAGTAAACAACTTCAGGTTTGGAGAATCGATGATGGAATCTTCGGGTAGGTTCAGGAATAGAATGAATAGAATAGTCAAGAAGCTTCTGGAATAGAAAACTCCAGAATAATCTGGAGAGTTTCTAGGGTATAAATATAACAGTTGTCACCGCCAGAAAAAGAGTCTTGTCTTAGACGTTGCAGTGTTAGCAAGTGAAAGTAATAAAGAAGCGAAAGAGTGTAATTAGATTGCGATAATTGAAAGTACAGTGTTAGCTATAATTAGAGATGAGTTGATTAATAGAGGAATTGTGAACTATATATGATTTAAGTGTAATAAAGAACATATATATTAATTATTTAATATTGTGTTTTAAATAACGAACCAAAGGCCATGCTCGCAACAATATCAAGTATTCCTTCAGTTCGGAAAACCATTCTGATTCTCTCTTTCGTAATAATGGCTCTCTCTTTTGACACGGTCTTTGGATTTCGCAGGCAAAGCACTGGATTGCGTTTTAAAAATGCCTAGTACCATTTCTTCCCATGTCTTCCATCCTTGACAGGTGTAGATTTTTGTCCTGCAATATTAGTTTTGTACCGTATTGAGGAGATCATCAGGTTTCTGAGGAAATCCGCATTTAGCCAATCCCACCCACTGTATTCTTCCTCAGGAGAAAGAAGTGTATGTGGGCCTTTTTTTCTAGAGCATTCTTTGACATGTCCATGGATTTTATCCTACAAAGTGCCCCGAGAAACACTGAATACTCTACTAGCCTGCATGATATTCAGTCGTTTCTCTCACATAGTGGTCAAAGCATCTGCAAAAAGCCTGCTCGCTGTACATATGGATAATCCATCTTTTCAAACTCTTTGTCCAATATACCTATATAGAAAATATGTATAGAACGATTAATTGCCTGCGATGTATATTTGCCATGAACTAGCCTAGGCTAGAACTAACAACATGCTAACAGATGCGTCAACAAAACAGATGCGTAATCAAATCGCAAAAACGAGATCTCATTTCGAGACCAAATTTTGATAGCAAATCGTTTTCAGTACTGAAAACGCATCATTTACGCATGATAGAAGAGTTCTAGAAACTGTGACCAAAGAATACGTAAAGTCGGCTTTGCGGCTTGAAGCAAAAGATTCTCAAATCGAAGACAATTCGAGGAAAGGAGAAGAATTGCTTGCAGGGGTCAGTTTCCGATTTTATAATTCATAATTTTGAATGAGATCCATTCTCCAGCATGTGGTGCTGAAAAAAGACAACTCAATGAAACGTCGTTTCCTTAACCCAGAACATTTGAAAAAAATAAAAAAATGTTTGTCGGTACACTTTCCAAATGTATTAAAATCGTGTAAATAAACACTATGTCTATGATAGAATACTTTTTCGATTAACTTACCACTTATTTCAAAAAGATAACACACAAGATTCCAAACACTTTCCACTATATATTTTTTAACAATCTTCAGCTTCAATAGGATCCCTTAGGAGACTGACGGCAATAAAAAAATCATCGGTGATACTGCATAGCCGCGATGCATCATAGCCGCGTAACTGCACTGAAAAAAAAATTATTACTTAAAACGACAAATCGCGATTAGTTGATTGCACATTAGTAATTTCTGTAAATTGATTACGAAAAACAATTAAGTAATTAATAAAATTGTAAGGGCGAATTAGTTGCAATTTTTTATTGGAATTAGTTGATTTGCCCTTAGTTGTTTTGGAAAATACTTTAGCTGTATCTTCTAATTCAATTAGTTCACTTAACAAATGTTTGATGATAAACTAACTAATCATATTTCAGAAGACGTATTAGTAAAATCAACATATAAAATTATTAATTTTTTCGCACGAATAAAGAAACTGTTTTTTTCGCATGTACAAAGCAATTGTTTGTTTGTTTTTAAGAATATGATTTGTTATACTAGCGAATTTATGCAATTAATAAGTTCAACAAATAAATTGATAGATTTTTTTAATATGATATAACATCACAATTTTCTAAATTAACGAATTACATTAGTAGATATGAATAATATAATTCGACCATAAGTCTTATTGAATTTATCATTTAGCTGGTAACGCATTTTGCTAATAAAGAAAAAATGGATTGGACACCCACGCATAATATTTATGTATTAATGGTTATTTTGATTTTTTCCGTCTGACTGTAAAACCATTAATTTAAACCAATCGACAAATCTGAACTTTTTATTTGACAAATCTTTTTTCAATATCAATTTCCCTTGGACATTTTAAAACTCAATTCGTAATTTCGACTTATACATTCGTGAAATCAACAAAACAGAAAATTTTGCATCATATAATACACACTCAGAGCTTATACTGAGTGTATATATTGGGATTTGCTTAATATTTTCTTCAACGTCTACAATAGGCAGGAACTTTCAGTCTTACTGATGAGTTTCTTGCCATAAGAACGTTTTTTTTCTTCTTTTTTAGAAATGTCATTAGCCCACTGCGGGCAGATAAATCATATAACAAGAAAAATTATTAAATTTATAGAAATTTATTATTATGATCAACTAAAAAATTAGTTGAACTTTCCAATTTTATTGTATATTTTAACAAATTCGATTAGTTTATTACTAATGTATTCAAACTAATGTTTCAGTTGATTTAAATTATCCTATATTCAAAATCAACCAAACAATTAGTTAATTTTGGGAATTGAATTTGCTGAAAGAGCAATATTAAATAGTCAATTTTTCTAATAGTTGCTTCTAAACACTGGATTTTTCCGATCTAAGCGAGTATGTCTTATTAATCGACTGAAGCAATCCCGTCATCTGTTATATATTTACCAGGATTTAACTTGTTTCGCAGGGATCACTTAACACAAAATTATTCGAATGTCATAGTGGGCGGGGATTTTAATATTAATATGTGCAAGCAGAATGCCTTGGTTGATCAGTTCTCACTTTTCACTTTGCTGCTCCACTTAAATACGATTAATTACTGCCCTACTTATTTTACTCACCTATTCCCTCACATCTCGATCAGATTCTTATTTCTGATTGCGAAAAGATAATTTCTCATAACAAAATTAGCCCGTATAGTACGTTAGATCACGACATTCTTTTCCTTGCTTATGACATTCCTATATATCCGAAATCCGGGAATATGAGCTTCACTTATCGTGATTATAAAAACATTGATGTTGATTGCTTAGTCGAGCAGTGCTCAATACTATCTTGGGACAATCTATTTTCTTGCGTATGTGTTGACCAGGTCGTGCTCTTTACGTCAATGGTATCTTATTTATTTGACACATGTATTCCATTAAGAATGAGATACAATTCTCAGATAGTGTGCGATCGCTTATCGCTTTTTAATTTCCGTCCAATTAGTTTGCTGTGCTTTCTTTTCAAAATCTTTGAAAAAATTATGTACAAGCAAATCCTGGCCTACGTGAATAGCTGCCAGCGGCTAACCCCTGGCAATCTGGTTTTCGTAGCTATCATTCTTGCGAGACAGCTATTTTGAGAATATCCACAGACATTAGAAATGCTATGGATCTGGATAAATTCATGGCCTTGGTGCTACTTGACTTTTCCAAGTCTTTTGACAGTGTTGACCATTATATTGTCACACAAAAGCTTTCTACGTCCTTTAACTTTGACACTACCTCCGCTCTGATGATTAAAATGTTTTTATTGGAACGTAGCCAGCGCGTAAAAATGGATAATACATTCTCTGCTTCTTTGCCTTTAAAGCGCGGAGTTCCTCAAGGATCCATGCTAGGGCCCTTACTGTTCAGTTTATTTATTAACGATCTGTCGTTGGCGGTGCAAGACGCGAGTGTTCATTTCTATTCAGACGAAGTGCAAATATATTTAAGCAGACCGATCGGTCTACTTGAAGACTGTATAGCTCGTATAAACTCCGATTTGGATAGAATATATACATGGTCAAATAGTAATGGGCTGCTGCTGAACCCCATAAAATCCTAATTTATCGCTTTTTACAATGACGTACTGAATGACCTCGATGTCCCATCAGTATTTTTGAATGGTTTTCCAATATCTAGGTCAAGTACCTAAAGTTAACAACCTTGGGATTGTTCTTAACCAACATATGAAATGTTATGACAATGTAAGTATGAAGCTTCGCAAGATCTATAGTGGGCTACGTAGATTGTGGCTTTCTGCGACGATCTTACCTTGTAGTACACGCTTAGAGCTAGTAAAAGCATTGATCATGCCTCATTTCACCTTTGGTAGTCTAGTCTTTCCTAAGCTAGATAGCTTGTGCTCTCGTGAAATAAAGATAGCTTTCAATGATTGTATACTTTTTATATTTGGACTTCGGAGGTTTGGCCATGTTTCGCCATTTCGGTTGCGACTATTGGGCTGTTCTCTGAACTCGTATCTAGTGCGTAAGGCTTTAGTGTCATTGTATCGTTTACTTCTTTCAGGTGAACCTTATTATCTTAGAGAATTTTTTAGCCATACAACATCACAGCGCAATAGAAATCCAGCTATACCTGCTTTCACAAGCCAGTCATGGAAAGGTCTTATCCCATTCAAGTTTTTCGTATGTGGAACGGGCTTCCACCAAATATTCAGGCAGTGGAAATACGGAACCCAGCTTCTTATAATAATCTTGAATCCGCTTCGATAGCAATTCAGAAATTATCTTCAGAAAGAGCACTGAACACAGTCTCTCCCAGGCGCGTACCAAGACCTGTAGTCTAGGGTGGGGTCACATCTAAAATCTTCTAGGGGGAGGAAAAAGTCGGAAGAAGTTGCTTTTAAATTTTATTTATATCATATTTACGGTTTGATTTAGAAAACCAATCGATAATATTATCCACATCAAAGTCGATCTCAGGGTGGACATCAAGGACTCGTAACCAGATACGCCGTCTCGTGCAGAAATTGTAGAAATAGATGCAAGCGATTCTGTCACGGGTGACTGACTATTTCTTCTGATAGGAAGTTAACCGATCTTGCTTTCTTCTGAGAAAAGTTGTCAATAGTCTTATCAGTCTTACACATTATACTTTCACTACTATATTTACCTCCATCGCTACTAATAAATATAGCAGGTGTATCCTTCTCCTACAAATTAAAAGTACACGTGAAGTTAAATTAAACAACACTACCTGAATTAATACGAAAGTACAAGCAAAGCAACGCCAACTACCGTAGAGGAAAGCGAATAGATTTTATTTTTATAGGTAGTTTTGCCGCAAAATCTTTGAAGAAAATCTGTAGAATCAATTTTAGCGGCACTCGAATCAATCCAACTGATGGTTTTCAGTCACCAAAATTCGAAAGAAAAATTTTCAAGTAAATTTCTAAGAACAAAATGTATGATTGTCAACGCTAATAAAAATATCTTTAGCAACCAAGACCAGCCAATACACCTGAATCAATCTAACTCTTTGGAACCATGGTCGGCACCAGTAGTGCATGAAAAATCTAAAGAAAAAATGTCAAATCTCTCTCTTGTGCCCTTGTCCGAAAGAATGAACCACCAGAATCAATCCACCAATTCGTTTGGACCGTTCCAAGTATTTAATGCTTCCGTACGAACGTTAAGATTTTGAACAACTCAGAATTGAATCAGTGTCGCTACAAAAAATAATCGATGATTGCATGGAACTAGGGTTCCACTGGAAGAACTCTAAATAAAAATTCGTTAAGTAAGTTTGTATGTTTCTGTTGCGAGCTCCCCACCAAGTTGTCCTCTCATCATAGATTTTATGTCAGAAAATTAGATAGTTAAAAAAAAAATTCTGATCGCTGACGAATTTCTTAGAAACAATAACACTTTCAAGTCTCGAAATTGTGTGCTTTTTCATTTATAGGAGTAATCGGTGCAACAAAAATATAAAAGCATCATAATAACCAGGCTGTTAAGCATTGCGTGCGTTTTTCTAAATTATCAAACACTAAAATAAATATGTAGTATTCCAAAATTACTTACCATCCTGTAGGTAATACGTACGAATTTTTGACACTATAAAAAACACAAGAAAATTCTAAAAAAAATCGTACGCATTTCAAAGACGAAGAGCTACGAACGAATGACTATTATACCCAATCCAGACTCCACTAATACTACTCAAAAGAAGGCAAACAAACGCCCAAACGTTCCCTAGCTGTCGCCGCAGATTAGAAAATTGAGCTAGAGCACATAGACATAACATTGAAAGCATAACGAAATTATATAAGAGTGAGCTGTGCCTACATCTGTAGTTGGTTCCAAATTTGTGAAAAGTAATTTTGTAATGAAGCCACACTCAATAAGCGGCACTCATTACTCATAATAAACCCCAAGCAGACATCTATTAAAGCGCCATCAAATTAATAAAACGCATCTATGCTGTAGGTGTACATATGTACAGATATGCCTACTCTCTTACGAGTATCTATCACATTTCCCAAGTCATTCATTTTTTTTAAGAATACTCAAGTTACAGAACATATTCTTTTCGAGACAAATTCCCAATAGTTATGTACCTAAAGCTTAGTTTACACTTAGTCACTTATATCGGGACTTTTATGAGGGTAAGTATATTCGACAAATCGCGATACAACTTCGCATACAAATGCACATTATTTGGTTGTGCCTGACGCAAATGCTCATACATTTTGTTTGTGGTTTGACTTTTCGCTATACTTTTGCATATAGGGTTGAAGTGCAGTTTATCGTGTGCTTAGTTATGTAGTGTGGGCGGTTGAATTAAATTAAAAATCATGTCATCGTGGTCAAAAGAAAAGACCTTACTTCTAATAGAACAATAAGATAATGTAATATTTGGGAAGTCAGGTCATATAAAGACTTAAATGAAAAAAAAATGATAAGTTGGACAAAATCGCTCAGGAGTTATAGTGTACGAAAAAAGAAAATGATGATAATTGGTATAATATAAAAAGCCAATTTAACAGAGAACTCGGAGAAATTAATTTTAGAAAAAAATCCGGCTGCGGAACTGATGAAATATATACGTCATCATGGTATGCATTCAAACATTTGCAACTCTTGCGGACCAGTAATTAAAGTATAGCGACAAGTGCCCGTCTAATATATATAATATATAATAATTCACAATATATACAAGTCGAAAGCGTGGCGATACAAGTGCCGATAAAAGTGCCGATACCAGTACAGTGCCAGTACAAATCCAGATACTTGTATCTAAGTGTAAACGTACCTTATTAATGACTTGACTTTCTCCATTTCGACCGACTGATAATAAATCCATCAGAATTATTGTGAACTTAACATTTTTCCATTCTTAGCATAATGCGACTACGCACTATACTGTTTACGTAGAAGAAAATGTTCAATTTCATTTGTATAAGCGAAATAGCCTATTTCTAATATTCAGTCAATATATAAATCGGAAGGCGTACCCAAAATTATACACTTACGTTAGTTTACAAATTTTCGCTCCTTTACTAAAGGTTGCTGGATCACCAATTGTCGAAGAAAATCGATCGATGATCCTAAGTAAAAAGCAGGTGCGTCGCTATAACTTATGCAGTAGTTTTTAACACTAAATCAAAAACGAGCCAAGAGACCCCCGATCCACGGTCCTAAAGGTCTTAAGGTCTAAAAGGAAAATTTAGAAGTAAATAAACAAATGTTAAGTCAATAAGTCAAAAATAAAAAGGATAATAAGAAAAACTTGAGTTCTGAGATTAGAAAGTCACAATGTCAAGAAAGAGATTTTTAATCGGGGCAAGCATCAAGAGGAAGTAATTGTTTAAAACATAGAATACTTGGCTAAACTTATTGATATAATACTGACACTTGTCTTGCCGTCGAGAAGGTTCCGGGAGGACTCATCTTCTAAAAATAGAGGTAATTTCTTGAAAATTCCTCAATTTTCTTGTAAATATGATGACTATTTTCTTAATTCATCAGTAATTATAAAAAAATCTTAAAAATGGACACATCACCCTTGGAAGCTGAAGAGATGGTCATGAAAGCATGCTTAAATTAAAAAACTACAAGATGAATACTGAAAATTTGAGAAAAAATATTAATTAAGAATATTAACTTTTTAAAGTGGCAATATTACTCCCAGTGAGCTACGCCGACTGTGAGAGAAGTTTTTCTGCTATGAGGCGAATAAAAGCGTGGCTTAGAAGCACAATGCTTCACTGAAAATTTGAGCAAAAATATTAAAGAATATTAACTTTTTAAAGCGGCAATATTACTCCCAGTGAGCTCCGCCGACTGCGAGAGAAGTTTTTCTGCTATGAGGCGAATAAAAACGTGGCTTAGAAGTACAATGCTTCAAGAACTCTCTCAGATGTCAATGCTCAACATTGTTAAAAAAAATTTCAGCTGAAAAGGTATTGAGCCGATTTGCAGAAAAGATAGAAAACTAAAGCTTATTCAATTGGTTTTTGGCAATTTATGTTGACAATATTATAACACCATCAAGTAAGTTTAATTTAAATTTAACACGAAAAGTAATAAAATAATAGTTGTATTCCCTGCTGGAAGGGATGATTATAACGATATTAATTTAGAAGTGATGGATGGTGACGAATTCAAATTAAACGATAATGCACCGGGAGACATTTTTACTGAGAATAAGTTCTGCACCATGTGTATCAAGGAAAACTAGGTGCGATTTTGAACTTAGCACACATTTCTTGCACGTAAAAAAACAAATTGTTTCGTCTTATTCAAACTGAATATAGGAAAATTAGATTAATAGTAGTAAATATGTTTTCTAAATTATCTCCGATTAGGATAATAGCAGTAAATGTTCATACAGAAAATGAGAAAATGTTTTAGTAAGTATATATTATGTTGACTTCTTGTAAAATGTTCTTCTTTGTAGCAAATCAGATTCATTGTGCGATAGCTTTCTTATCGTAAGAAGAATTTTTCTCAATACCAGAAGTGTTTCTGCACATATTAATTAAATTTGGCTTCTATTAGGTCTTCGGTTTATGGCCGTTCAAGGGAGTTTTTTTCTTTCTGTGAAAGTTTTCTCACTCCAGTAGAAATCGTAATTCCAGTAGATTAACAAAAAATCACATGTATTTTGTATTCGATCTAAATGAAATCCAGTCAAATTTATAGGCGATATTTACTTAAGAATGAACTCTTGCTCGAAATCAAACAACGGTAATCAATAAAATAGTTAGCTGATGTAAGGAAACTTGGCGTTATCACTGATTAACGTTTTAGAAACTTTTACACATTTTTGAAAATATTACTTAATTGAAGAATATTCTTTTTCAAGTTTTGTGTCAAGCTGGCCCCTTCTAGGCCCACCCCACAACAAAACCCTAGCTACGCGCATGACAGTACCATAATCGTCCTGTTAAACTTTTACAACTCACTCTACAGTCCTCAATTTACCGTGAAGGTGAGTTGTCCGGGGGGGGTGACACCCCCGTGCCCCTCCCTCTGTATACGCATCTGGTCCTCTCCTCTCGCATCAGCAGTTTTCACACTGCGTCCAGGTATATAGAATACAAGGTATTCTCGGTACGAACCACGTTCCACCATTTTGTCTGGAGAGAAAATTGTGGTGACGCCACTCTGTGTGTAATATGTACTCTATATATAGAAAAATAAAAAACAAATCGGCGATATCGAGAATAGTATGATAGCTAGAGAGTAGACGTGTTTTCTAATCGGCTCCCGCGTTTTTCCTTTTTTATTAATAACTAATGCTAAGTGCCTTCGAATATTATCTCCTATAGTAAATAATTTCCATACGTTTTCTTAGCCGTATTTTATTGCAACATAGTGCCTTGGTGATATTTCTTGAAAATTTATTTTTAAATATCGTAATTGCTAAAAGTGAATTTGAGTTAGCGGGTGTTGCACTAATAGACTGAATAACTGTCTTGGCTCCGAAGTGTTAGTGTGATTCTTCTCTTCAATTTAAAAATTTGAAAATGTCAACTAAGGGAGGAAGAAAAGAGAAGTTACCATCAACCTCTGCCTCTGATGATGCTCTTAATGTAATAACCCGCAGCAGTAAAGCGCAATCAGCTAATATTGGTTCAACGTTTGACACTCTCGACCAACTGGTGGAATCCCTGGAATCTCGTCTTTTAAGTAAAATCGATGGCCTTATGCAACAAGTGGAGTCTCGGATATCAACAAAAATTGATGATGTAATCCTTTCGTTTAATAACAAAATTGTAGCATGCTAGACTTCGGTTGCTGCTCTTCAGCAGAAGAATGATCTCTTGCAAGCACAAGTTGAGGACATCCATCGCATCCAGCGCTTAAGTGATGTTGTTGTTAGAGGCATACCTAAACTAGCGAAGGAGAATGTACTTAATGTAATTAAAAATATTGCTGCAGGATCGAATTTCCAGTATCGCTCTATATTGATGCCTTTCGCTTAAAGTCCAGGTTTTCATCATCGCCATCTGCACTGGCTGCACCGATCATTGTACGCTTCTCCTCAAATGTGGAGCAAAAAGCTTTTCTTTCCGCCTTTCGTAGACGTACGGAAATTCAGCTATCAGATTTGGATGGTTTCTCCTCTATGAGCCCTATATGTTTAAATGAAAGTTTGACAGCACATAATAACTCTCAAGTTACGTAAATTGGGGAAAATTTCTTCTGCACGATCGTTAAATGGCTTTATCTACATAAAGAGAATGGTAGGTGATAACGAGATAAGAATTTTAAACCTAGAGCTGATGCTTTATAACTACCACCAATATCGTTGGAGCTGATGATGATGCATACATTGTTTTGTTTTTTTGATTTTTGCGGTTTTTCATTTGTTAAAATTTTGTTTTTGTTTATTTTTCTTTTATATTTTGATTAATTAATTAAATATTTTGAATTTTTTCTACTGAACAGTTATAGTGTTAATAATTTATAGCTTTCATTAGTAATTAGGCTTTCTTAGTTTTTGTGCTAAAGCTGCGGCTAGTGTTTAACTCTAATTATGCTCCTCCTACTGCGAAGATTCAATAATTACATTAGCCTTCAGCTAATGGGTATTGTTCGATATGTTGTAACTTATTTCACTGACGGTGTTGCTCTCATTTATGAGTGGGGATAGCGATATTTATACTGATCTGGACAGGGTGCGAATACTACTTAATATTTTATGTAATCGTTCCTCTGGGTTGAATTTTTGTTCGCTGAATGCGCAAAGTATCCTCAATAAAATGGATGAATTTAATTATATGCTTTCCAATATTAACTTGCATGCTATCATTGTAAGTGAAACTTGGCTAAACGAGGATATTCCATCATCACTCGTGTCCATTCCTGGATTTAATTTAATTCGTAACGATCGAAACGACGGTTGGGGGGTGGTGTAGCGATTTATATTAAGGATTGGATCAATGCCAAGCAAATCGCATTTTTAGTTGATGAAGCAATTGAATTTTTATGTGTAGAGGCTGGTGCCGGTAATGAAAAGTGCGTTATTTACTCCGTATATTATCCCCGAATTGCTCTAACTATGATAATGCCCGTGATTTTGAAAATAAAATGTCAGACATAACACAACGCTATGCGAACGTCATTACTGGTGGTGATTTTGATCTCAATTTGCTAAGGCAAGATACCTTAGCAAATCAATTCACACACTTACTCCAGTCCCTTCACTTTGATTTTGTTAATTTCTATCCTACCTACTACAACACATCTAATCCTTCTATTCTTGACCTGATCCTAGTGACAGATAATGGAAAGATCGTTCACACGATCAAATCAGTCCTCCTAGTACACTCGAACAAGATATTATTTTTCTCAGCTATGATATTATGCTAGGCATGAATAACTCTCCTATTAAGTATTCTTTCCGGGATTATAAAAATATAGATACTGACTGCTTATTTCTGAGTGCATGGTTTTGCCGTGGCAGCGGATATATGATTGCATATTGGTTGATGACCAAGTAAACATCTGTACGACGTTTATCTCATATCTGTATAATAAATATGTACCTGTTCGGGTGAAATATACTGATGGGAATTGTTGCCCATGGTTTACTACAAGAGTCCACACCCTTATCATAGAGCGTGAGTATTTATATCAACGTTATAGACGGCTCAAAATCTACGAAGCCAAGTCCTTGTACAAAACTGCTCGAAATAGAACCACCACAGCGAGGAGACTGACTAAACGTCAGTATTATAGTTCCAAAATTAATACTAACCTTGATTCGAAAAAGTTGTGGAGGAATCTACGGCAAATCGGAGTATTTGGTAAGGACAAAAGCTACTGCAGTTTCCAACCTGATGAATTGAATGCCGTTTTTACCTCAATCAGTAATTCCTCTGATGAAACGTCTGCTCCACATCAGGCTAGTTTATTATCCAATTCAGTAAGTAGTATCTCGCATGGTTCTAGTGACCTATTTCCTTTCCGCTGCGTTAACATGGATGAACTTATTTCGGCCCTTAATTCAATAAAATCTGATGCTACTGGCCCTAATGACCTCTCACAGCGCTTTATAAAAATACTGCTTCCAATCATCTGTACATTTATTCTTCATATAATTAATTCATGCTTGTCTTCATCCTCCTATCCCTCCAATTGGAAAGTTGCTAATATTCTTCCAATTCCAAAGAAGTCTTCTTCAGAATCTCCAGCTGATTTTCGGCCAATTAGCATACTATGCTTTCTATCTAAAGTGGTCGAAAAATTAATGTACGGACAGGTTCCTGAGCACGTAAACAAAAATAATTTATTGACCTACTGGCAGTCAGGATTTAGGACGCACCACAGTTGTGAAACTGCTATCTTAAAGATATCCACTGACATAAGAAGTTCTATGGATCAGGACAAATTTTCCAGCTTTTTTCAAAAGCTTTTGATACATAGCATACATACATACATAGCATTTTCTTGCAGAAGCTCTATGCCTATTTTAAATTTAGTAGTACAGCAGTATCGATGATCGGTTGTTTTCTATCAGATCGCAGTCAGCAAGTCAAGCTCAATAACAGAATATCCACTCCGCTACCGCTAGTGCGAAGAGTGCCTCAAGATTCTATCATGGGTCCATTGTTGTTCAGCCTATTCATTAATGGCTTGACAGTAATGGTTCGCGATGTTAGAATTCACCTCTACGCAGATGATGTACAATTGTACTTGAGCCGTTCAATTGGGCTTATTGATGATTGCATAGAAGGTATTAACTCTGATTTAGACAGAATCCACATATGGTCTAGGTATAATAGGTTACAATTAAACCCTAGTAAGTCGTAGTGTATAAGTTTCTACAATAATTCATTTGATTTGCTTGATGTTCCACCAGTAGTATTAAATGGCTCCGTCCCACCAATGCTTAGTAAGGTCACCAATTTAGGGATAACCTTGAATAGGAGTATGAAGTGTTGTAATAATGTCAATATGCAATTGAGGAAAATATATTCTAGTTTACGAAGGTTTTGGATTTCTGCTAATATTTTACCTTGTAGTATTCATTTAATGCTAGTGCTAGTGAAATCGTTAATATTGCCTCATTTCACTTCGGGTAGTATTGTTTTTCCCAAACTAGATAGTGTGTGTGGACATAAATTAGAGATTGCATTTAATGATTGTATTCGATTCATTTTTAGATTACGTAGGTTTGACCATGTATCCTCTTTTCGAATGCATTTACTAGGATGCTCGTTGAAACAAGTAGGTCGCTTATCTTATCGTATAACATACTAAAGTCAAATAAGCCGGAGTTAGAGAGTTATTCTTGTCTACAACATCCCAACGTAATAGAAATTTAGTGATGCCACGATTTCATAAGCTGGTAATAGAGAATTCGCACCTTGTTCAGATCATCCGGCTATGGAATAGTTTACCTGTTCCTATCCAAACAGCAGGCACTGTCAGTGTATTTAAGACGCTAGTTCGAACCCACTTAAAATAACATCTTTACTTAATTTAACATGTAAAATTTAAATAATAAAATTTATCTTCGCATTTGAGCTGCTCGATTAGGTATATACCATAAAGCTTACTAAATTTATTTTAATTGTTTCTTTTTATATTTTAGTTGCTTTTTTTTATATATACAATATTGTACTTAAAAAAGATTATAAATCTTGTATGTACTGTTACCAGGAATAAATGAATTTGAAATTGAATTTGATATCTTAATAAATTTTGCAATAAATTACTGAAATTGTGTATAAAATAAAAGTTTTGAATATTTTAGATATTCTTTTATAAATTATGGTAAGATTAAGTTCACTAAGGTAAAAAGATGTACATTCAAATTCAAGTGAAAATGTAAACAGAAACAAAAATAGTTTTTTTATGTCATAAATGTATTAACATAATAATGATTTTAAAGCAATAAAATATTTAATTAATACATAATTCATCTTTTTTTGTTTTTTTCCTTTTTTACAGCATTTAAATTAGTTTTCACGGTAGTAAGTAAAAATCAGTACGAATAGTCACAACTTACATACCTGTGTGAGATGATTTCACTTACCAGGATGCTAACTTGTGTCATAAGAACTTTCATAATCTAAAAGTAGTCATTGTCAGGTATATGGCTATGAATAGGTATGTAAGGCGAGGCGAATGTATTCAGTAAAAACAGTGCATTTGAAGACAATTTGAATGTGGAACATTTCATACCTGTGAATTTTATGACGATGACTAGTTTATGAAAGTTCTTATGCCACAAGTTAGCATCCTGGTAAGTGAAATCATCTTACATAGGTACGTTGTGACTATTCGTACTGAATTTTACTTATAGCATGAAAACTAATTTAAATGCAGTAAAAAAGAAAAAAAACAATATATATATATACGAAATGGCTAAAGATGGCGGATTCATTTCATCTCACGTTGGTGACGAAACCATGGACTCGGTTTCAGAGTTGGTTGAGTCCCAACTCGAAGTCAAAGAGCAAATGGAAGGTTTATATAAAAAACATTCAAGAGAAGGTAAAAGAAGAAGACTGTTAAATCGACAGAAAAACGTTTACAAACATTTACCGAGTATTGGAAAGAATTCCAAGCTCGACACAGATCAATAAAAAGAAGAATAACAAAAGAAGACCTTCAATTAGAATATTTCACTAAAGAGATATTTAGCGAGATTCAGGAGTATTATATCAAAAAAGAAGCAGGTATGGAAGAAGATATAGACAAACTAACACCAACGTCTGTCAGTACTCCTCCTCATACTCATTCAAAGTCTGCTAGCACAAATTCATGGAATAATGTGTAGCAGTTAGGAGGTCGAGGGTAATAGTAACTTTTAAAGAAACTCAATCGTTTTGTCAATCCACTTTATTCACTTAATTTTTCTAAATTTTCAAGATGTCGTTCTAACGACACCGAACCTAACATCTACCAGAACGAATAACCACAAGACTTTTCTTTTTCTATATCCATCAAAAGATTAAACCAACTCAGGTTCTTTGCCCTGAACATATGCGCCTACGCTTACCATTGTTCTGACAGCACAACAATGGCTTAAAATTGAAAGACTCCCTAGAATTAAACTACCCACATTTAATGGAGAGTATTCTACGTGGATTTCATTCCACGATTTATTCAACTTGGTCATACACAACAGTAGTAATTTAAGAGACGTTGACAAGTTGTACTTTCTAAAGACAAATCTAATAGGAAAAGCTGAAAAATTGCTCAGGCAATATGAAATATGCGGTGCAAATTATCAAGCAGCTTGGCAGCTCCTAAAAGAACGTCATTCAAACAAACTAATACTAGTCAACGTACAATTAAAAGAACCATTGTCTCTCCCATCTATAAACCATGACACAGCTGAAAATATCAAAAGACTATTGGACAATATAACCGAGGCATTATTAGCTTTACAAAACCAGAAGTTGAAACTAAGAATTGGGATCCAATAGTCATATATTTGACCATGCAGAAACTACACCTAGACACACATTAATTATCGGAGCACAGTTTACAGAGTAACTCAGAATTACCGGAACTAAAAACTTTAACCAAATTTCTAAAGTTTCGCTTCCGAACTCTAGAAATGATAGGAGCAAAAACACGTCATCAAATATGACACAGAGGAAACCAGTCTCACACAAACCAACTTATGGACTCTTCAACAAAACTAAGAGTTCAGCACCAAATCACCCACCTACAAAAAAATCCTCTTGCAGCCATTGCAAGGGTGATCATATTATATTTCATTGTCCAACCTTTAGAAATCTGAGCACCCGACAACGTCATGAAGTTGTCACAAATAAGCATTTATGCAAAAATTGCTTGTCACCCACCCTCAAATTGCACTACCTATAAAAAGCGTTATCATTGCCTGGAAAATCATAACACATTGCTCCACTATGAGCAAAACGATTCGGTGACAGAATCACCTAATCAATCCGCCCAAAATTCCAATATGGAAGCTGAACAAAGTACACCCGCCTACAGAAATGATTGATGAACAACAAGTTCAAAAATTTCTAACCGCAAATATGAAAAGAGCTCTCCTTTCTATAGCACTGATAAATGTCACTGCACCATCCTGAATTACAATAACATCCGAGCATTAATAGACTCTGGGTCACAAGTGTCCATTATGACAGAAAAAGGCCTTAAAATACTGCAACTTAGAGGATCTTCAACCATCCAAGAATCAATTGGACTTGGTACAACTCCTAAAAATACAGCCGTCCAGGAAGCCACAGTCACAATTAATTCTTTACACACTCATTTTAAAGTAGCAAGGAACATGCTCATGATCAGAAAAATCACAGATTTGCTGCCAACCAATGCAATTGAAGTGTCAAACCAGAGATACATTTACAACCTCCCGCTAGCAGATCATACGTTCGCAATTCCAGGAGAAATCGGAATTCTTCTTGTGCAGAAGTCTACGCCGCCATTATTAAAAATGGTATAAAGAGAGGATCTGGCAACTTTTCAACAGCCCACAATACAGAATTGGGTTGAATTCTGGCTGGAGCAGTACTTGTTTTGGAAAAATATTTCAGAATTATTGGTTTGGACATGAAGTCCAGCATGAGCTGACAGATCATTCAGTGACAACGTTGATATAGGGCGGCACGCTAGTTCGCCTGGACTAATGGCGGAGAGTGTAGGGGGTTCCACGACAACCTACCGCTGTCACATTACCATAATCAAATAAATATTGTGTCTATGGAGCACCACACCCGGTCCAGAAGGGACCCTTAAACCACTTACCATTACCTATGTGAAGGAGCAGATGGTATGCCTTCAGCTGCTTGGCCCCATCCACCCAATGACAATGAGGGCAGCAAGTATTGTATTCAGTGTCCCTATTGATGATGACCTGTAAAAGAGAGTGCTGTGGAGAGAATCCGAGAGAGAGAAAGGGAGAAATATCCGTTGGTTTAGTACTTCATCACGAAAACAATTTCATTCGATCGAAGAAACACTATGATCCTAGCTCCTATTTCGACGTTACACGGAGAGTAGATAGTCATGCGTTCACCTAAGGATGTAGCAAAAACTAGTTTATCGTACAAAACTGAAGTATTATATTTTCAGGATAAATAGTACATATACTCGTTTACATTGTGAAGCTTTAGTTTAATTTGTAACATTCCATTAGACTCGGATATTTCTACGGAATACTGACTGGGAAGTTTGCTGTGAGAGTATATTTCAGCAAAACGACTTGGGTTGAAAGATGACAATGATGTTTTTCCCAAGGGAATATTTTTATTCTTCCAATGTTAGGCAAGGGCGGATCCAGACATTTGCTCTAGGGGAGCGACGCGCTTTTCCTATCGCGAAAGCTTTTCTTACAATATGTATGTAGGAACGACAGCACTTCAGCGTTCACAAAACAACCGCTACACAATTTGCTCGATAGCAAGAATTCCAGTCCATTTAGAATTAAGCACAGTTTTTTTCGGTGATCTAATCGAGAGATGACGTTGAAATTCGTTAAGCGTTAAGCAATAAAGTAAAGCCAACCGCGCGTTGCAATATAATTTGTTACTTTTCCTTTTTCTAAATACGCGTTTGTCTATTTGTATGTTTGTTAATTTTACCTGAAATTAGTAATTAAAATGGATTTTGTATTGTCATGTGTTTCATTGGAATATAGAACCCACATAAATTCGTGTCAGAGGTGTTCCAAAGGCGATCGTCGGTCGAAAAAGAACAGTTGTGACAAAATTGTGAAAAAAAGCATTGATAGTGAAAAAAAGGTGTCGCTCTTAGTAATATGACTTCTTGTTTTAAGTGAGTCTACAGTTGACAAGAAAAGATAATTTTTTAAATATTTCGTGGTATAGTAGACTAGTGGAGTGAACCTAGAAAAAGAACAAACGTAATCATAAATTCGATGAGACTCACAAGGTAAAAGGAGTATTGCATACAAGTCTCCCGTAAGGTAAGCGTTTTACTTTTATTTTCATTTGGCTGGTAACCGGAGGCGCTCTGGAATTCAACAAATGTGAAATCGAAAAAAAACTATATAGAGCATTCGAAGACAGTTATCCATAAAATTTTGCATTCGTATTTATTACCGGATTACTGCACTTTGAGCGAACAGGCCAAAAGCAATCATATGAAATAACACGAGCACAGAGTTATTTGCATTTTATTAAATGAACAAAAAAACTAGCTAAAATTTTTATTATTTGTTCATGGAAGCTATTGATTTAGATAATTTAACTACAAAGCAATTGCAAGAGTTATTGAAGCAAAAAGGCCTTTCTTATCGCTTTAACATAAAATCGGACTTGATAGCAAGGCTAAGCCAAGCCTTGGCCGTGGAATCTCGTGGTGAAACAGGAGAAGACAGTGCTGGTACAGTGAGTGACACTGATCAGGAAAGTGAAAAGGATACTGGAAAGGACCGCGAAAATATTTCAATTGAGCGGAGTCAAGAAAAAGCTGGTCCGAAAAACCAAGAATATACAGTGACGGAGAATAATGAAGAAAACAAGCAAAGTCGTTAATAAAGATATCGAGGAATCTTTAGACGGATTTGCTGGAGACTCTAGTCAATCATTAAACGAATGGTTGGCAGATTATAAGAACAGTTTGTTCCTGGAATGAAGTTCAAAAGTACTTTTACGCAAGACGGCTGCTAAGTGGAGGTGCAAAGTTGGCTGTAGAGTCAGAGTTAGATCTCAGTAGTTGGTCGAAGTTAAAGGAAGTTTCGCAAAAAGAATTTGGACAACAACTTCGGAAAACGTTCATCGCACGCTAGAAAATACTAAGAAAAGTGAAAATGAATCGTTCTTAGAGTATTTGTATCGAATGAAACAAATAGCTAAGAGAGGACATGTTGATATGCACCATGTAATTTACTACATCGTCGATGGTATTGCAGATGACCCAGCAAACAAGGCCATTTCATACGAAGCCAAAGATCTAAATGAACTAAAAGGAAAGCTTGAAGCATATCAAGAAGTTAAGAGTGAGTAAAACAAGGAAAAGAAAAAGTTTCCGGTAACCGGCGTTAAGGCTTTCTCCAGTGAAAAGGGGAAAAAGCAGACAGCAATAAGGAGCTTAAACTGTGGAGCATTCTCCCACGTTAGTAAAGAGTTAGTAAGGTCAATCGAATTTTATCACCAGAGCCAGTGATAAAGGCTTGCTTGGGAGGAAAAGATTATCTTGCTTTTGTTGACACGGGTAGCGACGTCACTTTAATTTGAAAGTCAGTGCAAACCAAAACAAAAAATTGCAAAATCGAAGCACCTGGCGTAATACTCACCGGATTTGGAGAAAGTCTGAAAAGAAACTTAGGTTCCACTTCAGTAAAAATGGATATTGATTCCGACATTTTTGATATAACGTGCCAAGTCGTTCCACACGATTGGATTCCTGAAGATATTTTAATTGAAAAAGAACTTCTGAATAATGCGACCCTAATAGTTGATAATGGTCACGTTAGGATCTTCAAGACATCGTTAGAAAATGAAGAAAACAGTTTTCTGAGAATCAATTTAGTAAAGACTTGTGAAGACGAAAGTTTGAAATGCGTTCAAGATATTAAAGATGATAAATTTCGGGCAAAGATAACAGAAAAGATCCAAAATTACAAACCCACGAGAACTGAAAGGTCATCTGTGCAGATGAAAATTGTAGTACAGAACGAAATCCCCATATATAAGAAGCCACGAAGATTAGCGCCCAAAGAAAAGGAGTTTGAAAATGCGCAGATAAGCGAATGGATACAAGAGAGGATAATCCAACCAAGTAAATCGGACTATGCTAGCCCCGTCGTATTGGCCAAAGAGAAGGAAAACAGGTTTCGACTATGCGTGGACTATAGGAAATTAAATAGTAAGACCATACGTGACAGATACCCGCTGCCAGTGATTGAAGATATAATAGAAAACGTGTATGATGCACAGGTGTTCTCGACACTTGATTTAAAAAATGGGTTTTTCCATATTGACATAGATGAGGGAAGCAGGAAATACACTTCATTTGTTGTACCAGATGGACAGTATGAATTCCTGAAAGCACCCTTTGGGTTGTGTAACACGCCATTCATTTTTCAACGATTTGTGAACTCGGCATTCCAGGACCTGATTCAACGTAGAATCGTCTGGGCATACATGGACGATCTTATAATCCCAGCTTGCAGCGAAGCTGAAAATCTAGAAAGACTAAGAATTACTCTCGATGCTGCGAGAAGAAATGCAATCATAATTAATTGGGAAAAATGTAAGTTCCTCGAGACAAATGTTGAATTTCTGGGTCATTTAATAGGAAACGAAAGCATAAAGCCATCGCCCCACAAAGTCAAAGCACGCAAGGAGTTTCCAGTCCCTAAAGATGTAAAAGGAGGCATGTCCTTTTTAAGCTTAACTGGTTTTTTTCCGAAAGTTTATCGCAGGATACGCTATCATATCGAAACCTCTAACCGATTTGACGAAGAAATGCCAAAGGTTTGTTTTCGGCAAATGCCAGTTTCAGGCATTCACGACGTTAAAGGAATTACTACGCAAAGATCCAAGAATGAAGACAACAATTTCCATCCGGTGTTTTTCCTGAGCTTTAAAACCAAAGGTGCTGAAAGGAATTACTGTAGTTACGATCTCGAAGTCCTAGCTATTATAAAGACTTTGCAAAGACTAAGACCGTATCTTCTGGGATTAAAATTTAAGATCTTCACCGACCGCCAAGCATTTCAATACACCATGAAAAGATCACAGCTTAGTTCTCGGGTGGCAAGATGGGCGCTCATGTTAGAGGAGTATGATTGCACTGTGCATCACCGACCCGGAAGGACTATAAATCATGTGGATGCCCTCAGCAGGTACCCTGCAGTTTACCTAATTGAAGGTGATATATTACGGCGAATACAGAAGGTGCAACGTGAAGATGAAAGCTGTCAGTTAATTATAAAAATACTAGAAAGTCAGGAGTATCAAAATTTCTCAATAAGGACTGGAATATTATACAAATTTGTTCCTAAAACCTAAAACCATGCAAAGGGAAGTTGCTCGCGCAGTTCATGAACAAGGACATATAAACGGTCGCAAAGTAATTGCTACTATACAACAAGATTTTTTCATCCCCAACTTAAGTAAAGTGGTAAACAAGCTCATATCAAACTGTATAGCCTGTATACTAGCCGTAAAGAAACAAGGAAGGTAAGAAGGACTGTTACGACCAATCGAAAAGTCAGAGACTCCGCTAGACACATACCACCTAGATCATCTAGGAAAGCTTACATCAACTGCCAAGTCTATATGACTACCTTTTCGTAGTTGTAGATGCTTTTACGAAATTTACCTGGTTACATCTGTGAGAAGTACAACGGCTGATGAAGTAGTTAGAAAGCTAGAAGTGCAGAGCGAAGTTTTCGGCAACCTGCGACGCATAATTACGGATAGAGGTACGGCCTTCACGGCCGAAGCTTTCAATCAGTACTGCAAACAGAGGGGTATAGCGCATTGCTGGATCACAACAGGCGTTCCAAGAGGACATGGTCACGTAGAGCGCATGAATAGAACGATAATAGAAATCCTGAAGACGATGTCTATCGACGATCCAGCAAAGTGGTACAAAAATGTTTCTACTCTTCAGCGGGTTTTAAACTCGACAATATCGCGAAGTACAGGTCGGACGCCTTTTGAACTGTTAACAGGTGTCTCCATGAGGAAGAGTGAAGATATAGAGCTTCTGCAAATACTGGAAGAGGAACTGGCAAATGAATTCAGCGAGTATAGAAGCAAAATGCGAAAAGAAGCCAAGGAGAAAATCATCAAGGTCCAGCAAGAAAACAAAAAAGGATACCATAAAAGAAAGAAGTCAGCACACCAGTACAACCTTCGCGACCTAGTTGCCATTCGCAAAACGCAGGACTAAAGCTGTATCTAGATTATTTTGGTCCGTATGAGGTAACAAAAGTTAAAGGATACGATCGCAACGAACTGAGGAAAGTTGGCTTACACGAGGGCCCGAATGTTACGTCATCAGCAGCAGACTTCATGAAACCTTGGGTGGACAATCCAGAATCAAGCGAATCTGATGGTAAAGCAACGTCCGAGGCGGACGATTCTCAGGACGGCCGAATGTAGGAACCACAGCACTTCAGCGTTCACAAAACAACCGCTACACAATTTGCTCGATAGCCAGAATTCCAGTCCATTTAGAATTAAGCACAGTTTTTTCCGGTGATCTAATCGAGAGATGACGTTGAAATTAGTTAGGCGTTAACCGTTAAGCAATTAAGTAAAGCCATCCGCACGTTGCAATATAATTTGTTACTTTTCCTTTTTCTAAATACGCGTTTGTCTATTTGTATGTTTGTTAATTTTACCTGAAATTAGTAATTAAAATGGATTTTGTATAGTCGTGTGTTTCATTGGAATATAGAACCCACATGTATGTACGTGTGCCCATACATATTATAATTTTCTCGACAAATCTTACTGAAAGTAAGATTTGCCTTTTGCTTTATTTTTCATTTAATTATTTTAAATGATAAATTTCGCTGAAGGCGAAGTTTGCCGTGGGAGTATTTCTCAACAAAAAGTGTTTTGTTGAAAGATGAAAGTTATAGTTTTCCCAAGTCGTTTTGTGGGAAAATTTTTATGTTTCCAATGTGAGGATTGTTAAGGAATTGCCAATGCAATTTCTTCAATACTTTTTGAATATAGGCTATAGCTGTTTTAGCTTCTATGTATGCCTATTACAATTTTACATAATTATATCCCTCTTTAAATACCCATTTCTAGGTATATAACAATATTCTCGAGGTTAAGTCTATAATTTTTTTGAAAATGCCGTGTGCATAATTTCTTTCTCTTGTTTTTATATTCCAGTCAGGAATTTGTGGGACCAGATCAGTCTATGTAAGTTATTAATTGCCTATTATTAAAGTGATGCAATCTTTTGAAAGCACTGCAATAAATTCGATTTTGTGCCTAGAATCATGCTCTGCCGTTGTAATTACTAAAGTATATTTTGCAGTTTTGATATGAATAAATAGTTCAGTTTAGTGAGACTAAAAATATTATAAAACTAAATCTGATCCATAACAATATTACTTTTCAGCTTTTTCCAGCAATTAAATTCCTTTCCGAGATCAAAATATGTCATCAAACGAAAATTTTGAAAAGAGCAATAATAACAACACCAACTTTCTAATTGAAAACGCTTGCAGTATAAGAGATTTCTTCAAGGGAGCCGTTGTATTTATCACAGGCAAGAGGATAATTACGACAAGTCGACATGTTTTGAAATTTGCTGATGTGTTTAAAAAAACATATTTACAGGAGCCACTGGTTTCTTAGGAAAGGCATTGATTGAAAAACTCCTTCGCAGTTGCGATGGTATTAAAACGATTTACATCCTTGTGCGTTCAAAACGTGGACTCAGTAGCGAACAAAGATTCAAAGAATTCATCAAACATGAAATCTTTGATCGAATTAGAATGGAGAACCCAGAGTCCCTAAAAAAAATACTGTGTATTTCAGGAGATGTAACGCAAAATTATCTAGGTAGTGTACTATCTACTGCCGAGGGTAATACATATAAATGAATAATATTTACCATTTCTTACATGTAGGACTTAATGAAAATGATCGGCAATTACTACTGGAAAATGTGAGAGTAGTTTTTCACAGCGCCGCAACAGTAAAATTTAACGAAGGCCTAAAAGAAGCGACAAATCTCAACGCATGTGGAACGCAACGTTTGATGGACTTATGCTCAAAAATGGCTAAATTGAAGGTAGTTACTTAAATTTTAATTACATATTTACTTGATTTCTATGTCAAAAGAGTGTCGTTCACATTTCTACTGCTTACTGTAACCCTGGACGAAAGTATGTTGGAGAGATGGTGTATCCTCCAACTCTTCCTATGGATAAAGAAGATTTTTTGAAATGTGTTAGAATTTTACCAAATGAAATCTTAGATACTGTCTCAGCTCAAATACGAGTAAGCCCTCTTCATGTTTTTGTTCTATAGTAAATTAAATATAATATTCGTTCAATTTAGGGGCCGCATCCAAACACTTATACTTTAACCAAATCAATTGCTGAACAAATTGTTATGCAGTATAGTAAACAATTTTCAGTCTCAATTATCCGCCCGTCTATAGTAACAGCAGCTGTGGAGGAACCTTATCCAGGATGGGTTGACAATATTCAAGGAATCTCTGGAATAATGATGGAAATTGGGCGTGGAACAATCAGCAGCATCCTTGGTGATAGAGATTTGATATGTGATATAATTCCTGTCGACGTGGTAGTCAATACTATGATTGGAGCAGCATGGACTACGGGATCTTTCAGGTATGAGGAACCATTTAAACACCTTTCAAAATTAAGTAAGAAACACTTATTTCTAGCCGTTCACAAATTCAGGTCTTCAACTGTACCTCTGGTCAAATTAAACCCATAACATGGCGAGATTTGGGCACGTACACGATAAAATGGGCACGAATATATCCATCCAAATACGTAATGTTTTATCCGAAATTCAGTTATAGAACGAGTGAATTCGTACACAAATTATATGAAATATTTTTGCATTTCTTTCCTGCGTTTGTCTTCGATATGATAATGAGATATCAAGGCACAAAACCAATAATGCTGAAAATAGCACAGAAATTCAAAAATGCTTGCCACACAGGTTCGTTTCGTTTTAGAAAATCTATATATGTATGTATGTCATCAACCTTGTAAAATTAACCAATCTTGCTATAGGGAAATTCTTTGCTCTACATGAATGGATTTTCCAAAACGACAATCAGAAGAGATTAGCTAATGATATCTACTTGGCTGGTGATGGCAAGATGTTTGGTTGTGACATCTCGAACTTGCAATATGACGATTATATACGCAACTACATATTGGGGATAAAAAAATTTGTTTTGAAAGACAGTGAAGATAATTTGGGAAGGTCTAGAAGGAAACTTTCAAGGTAAATGAGTTGTAAAAAGCAATTTTAAGAATCATTTTGACTTTGTTTTCAGATTATTCTGGGCAAAGATTATATTTCAAGTCAGCATACTGATTGTAGGCTTTTATATTGTGAAAAGTTGGTTACCTTAATTCTTCAAAATAAGCACAATCTCAGACAAAGCAAGCTTTTATGTACATAATAGGGGATATTGGGTTGATTTTGATATATCATTTGGTGCCTTTCGTATTGCATGTATAGATGATACAACACTTTATTATACAATGTCAATAAATGTGTCTATTCAATAAGATCTTTAAACTGATAAGTATTGTAAAATTCGCAAAAAATACGATTAATAAAAACAGAAACAAAAATCAAATCGTGAGGTTTTTTTTTCAAATATTTTTGTATGATTCTTCAGTGATTAAAGGTTAAAACAGAATGTTTTATATTTGTCTCAAACGCACCATGCACATAACTTACTCTAAATACAGTTCTGGAGCTCATATTCCACCCATTTTTGTCAAAAGATCAGCTGATAGTATCATTGTTTAAAATTTAAAAATGCTCTACATTGCCAACACCAGGTACATGCATAATGTGTATTGTAGCGACACCATAGATTGCCATAGTACACCTCCGAAGCTTCTAAAGTTCCATTCCAATACAGTAAGAAAATTTAAACAATGGTGACCTTCATTGGCTTTATAACCTGAAAAAATATAGTTTTGTACGTATGTAGCGATCATTCTCAAAAATTGCAGCAAGTTATAGAGTGGTATCTCGCAATAACCTGTTTTAGTGCAGGTGCCCTATTATGGAAGACGAAATGATATTCATAGAGCAGCCATAGAGTATACTAAGTTTGTCATTACGTTTGTACAACATAGAAATAATGATAGTAGAATAAAATGGATTGGACACCCATGCATAATATCAAAAGTTATTTTAACTTTTGCATGTCCGTCCTTCCACACGATAACTCGAGAACGCGTTCACTTAGAGGCTGAAATTTTACACAAAGACCTTTTTAAAAAAGAAGTAAATTTAAGCCCGACAATGGACCGAATCGGGCAACTCTATCGTAGGGCTGCCATACAAAAATTTCGCTTTTCACTATATATTTGAACACTGCCGGGGAACGCGTCGACGTAGAGAGATTAAATTTTGTATACGGTGTATTCATAATAATAGTAAGTAAAGCTTCAAAAAGGACTAAATCGGGCAACCATTTCTTGGGGTTGCCATTTAAAAATTTAGGTTTTTTATGTATACTGTAAAAACGATCAGTCCTAATGTTTTTATTGTACTAAAGATTTCTTTAGAGTATGAAATCCTATGAAATTGGTTATAATCACTTTTACTGTCCGCCGAACTGCTCTAGAAATATATGCCAAAAACCACTTCAAAAGTCAAACTTGCACAAATGGGTGGGTGACCATATGAAATTACATAAGAATTAGTCTTAGACCAATTCTAGCTTTTTACTTGTTTTGTTTTATAAAATGAAGTACAGAAAAAATATTCGGAATACATTTATAGAGCTAAAATTAAGTAATATGCCAACAAGCTCAAATCTGGTATACTGGTTCGAGAGATTGGCGGAAGAGAGAGTTGCCGTGACCAAACGACCTTTATGAAGGACGGATATTATGTTTTGCCTGCACCGCTGTTTGATATCCATGTCACAGATGATCACACAATCTGCTCATTTATGAAGAGGATATGAAATAGTGACGCAGGAAATATAATATCCATCCTTCAGACATACAAATCAATTCAACTATCCGAGGTTATAATTTTGGCTTAGAACGTCTAGGACTGATCGTGTTTACAGTGTACTCAAAAAACATAAAATGTATATGGCAACACCAAGAAGGGGTTGCCCGATTTAGCCCAGTTTTGAATTTTTATAAATATTGCTATAAAAACACCATGTACCAAATTTAAGCTCTTTACGTGGCTGCATAGCCGACTATGGCTGGTGCTTATAGATTGCATATATGTACTACGTTTTAACTCATACCCAAATAATGATATCGATATAGTCTATTATCAAGATTTTTCTATTGCTATCATCGACCGCGTACCGGGGTAGTTCACGTAAATTCCATTCATTTTGTCTAACAGAAATGGTATTTATATACTCTTTTTTGCATATCGTGTGTTATACTACATCGCGAAATCTAAATATTAATTTTTTATTACAATAAATATAATAAAACTAGTTGTTTTAATTTAGAATATAAAATATTAACACTTTTAAGTTAAAAACACTCTGGAAATGGCAATGCCATCTTTACTCATTTCCCGATACACACAAAAATCAGAATTTTATACGTTATTCCATTTTCTTATTATCAAAAAAAAAAAACTCAGTATTTTATTTGGATACGAGATTTTGGCCAACGAACTCGGATAATTGGGTATTGTCGCAAGTTATAATTATTACAGTGAGATTTTATATGTATTTTGTTCTTCATTTTCTGAAAAAGGTAATACCTACTTTTATTTTACACACTGTAAAAAATTTAAAAAAGTATATATTCATCATAAACTTTTATTTGTGGAAATAGCTCGTAATATTTCCAAAATTGATTTTGACGGAACGTCTTCTGAAGAGCAAAATAAGTATTTATAGGAATTCATATTTCTGATGTGGATTCAACTAACGATTTTGATGGTGAATGTCCTAAAGAAGAACGGCTTCTACCTCCACCAAAACGAACGATGATGGAATTCACAAGAAGACTAAGAGAGAATAATAGAGACGTTGATGAATATTCAGATGTTGATGACGTTTTGTGTGATGAAAGCATAAGGATTGAGTGGGGTGAGACTGAAAGTGGTACGAAACCTGGTGCTGAAGGTGAGTTATAACTTAAAGATAAAGCAGGGGCTGAAAATTCGATTGTTACTGGAGCTGGTGTTGAAAGTGTTCTAGTATCAAAAGGATAAAAGTGCGTGGAGAACCAACTCTCCTGCATATTTAAGAACTAACACTCGTCAAAGACATCTCAAATTTACTGTCAGGAGAAAATAAGGTAACGAAACAAATATTGGGCATGGTTCATCCTGGTTCACGATGAATTAATGAGAACAGATATGACAAGTGAAAAGTACCTAGAAGAATTTGACGAAAATAGGAGATAAGTACCAAAACGTGATTATAAAATTACAAGAACGACCCCAGCTACTAAAAACAAGTCATACTGTAAGGCAGCAGTCATTTAAATATCTTTTTACCGAAATAATTCATAAAGACAAGATTACATATAGCACCGGCAGAGAAATTGTTTTTGTGTATGAAAAATACATAGCTCCAGCTGAAGGAGCCCCAGGCACAAATCGGTGCATTTAAATTTAGATGTTTGAAAAGCTAGACAAGCTCATTAAATAATTAGCCTACAAAATTTTAAATAGATACATACTATGACGTGTGAATTTTCAAATAAAACTCTAATCTAGCAAACATCATGATCCGAATGTGCAAGCAAATCGTAATCTCTGGCTAAAACTACGAGAACGAGCTCAATACCTAAGGGAAACCAAATTACCAAGAGCGTTGCCTCCCTTATTGTATACTCGGGAAGTAAATTAGTGAAAACAAGTAAAATTCTTACAACTGGTTTAAGACCAATTCTTATGATACCCTTAGATGAATGCTTGTATGTAATTTCGTATGGTAAACTCTCTGTGCAAGTTTAATTGTGGAAGTGGCTTTTCGCTTATATTTCTAGAACGGTTCGTCGGACAGCAAAAATGAAAATAATAAATTTTATAGGGTTCCATATTCTGAAGACCTTTTCAGTATTATAAAAACGTCTAGGACTGATCGTTTTCACAGTATACGTAAAAAACCAAAAATTTTATTCGGCAATACCAAAAAGAAGGGGTTGCCCGATTTAGCCCATTTTTGAAACTATATCTACTATGTCAATAAAAACGCAGTTCATATACAAAATTCCAGCTCTGTACGTCGACGCATTGTCAGGCAGTGGACATAAATATAGTAAAACACGTAATTTTTGTATGGTAACCCTACGAAGGAGTGGCACGATTGGTCTCTCTTTTTAAAAATGCCGTGTGCATAATTACAGCACTCTAAGTGAACGCGTTTTAGAGTTATATTGAGGACGGACCTATTTTGCTTTACAAGCAATAATTCTATGCGTTAAATACAGAATGACAAACTTAGTGTATCTTATGATTTCACCTAGGGTATAATCAGTATTTGATTGAGTAATTTCTCGTTATTGAAACATACTTTTGTAACGGAGTATCGGTGGCATGGTTGCGATACAATAATAATTCGTTATTTAATATCTAAAATCCTAAACCTTACAATGCTAATACACTAAACTAGATTTATTAAAAATCATCTATTCAATTCTTTGAGTCATTTGGAGACTATGTAGTAGATGGGGAACTTCGCATGGCTTACCTCTAGATCTGAGCGGTGGTATGGAGGTACTTCCCACAACGGATCACAGAAGAACATTGTTAAGGCGGGATATTTCACGCTAACCTCAACTCAACTCGACAATATTTCGGATAGATGGTACGGGTATTTATCACACGGCATACAAAGCAAAGTACTGAGGCGGGATATTTCGCTCAAACCACAACACTTGGGCAGGTAGGTACGGAGAATCTTCACACCATGTACTAAAGAATTATCAACGCGGGATATTTCAAGTTAACCTCAATATTCGGAAAATGACACAGGGTACGGGATATACTACATGACGTACCAGGGAGATGTTAAGGCGAGATAATTCGCGCTAACCTTAGCTCGGGGATGCATTTTGTCTCATTTAATTGTAGTTCCTAAATCAAAGAAAGGAAAACAAAACTCGGACAAAAAGCGGTATTGTCGTGCTGAACTCATTATTTTCCTCTTATTCAAAGAAATATTACAGAATAAGTTATTTGAAATATTAAAGGTTCCGTAAAAGAATTTTATATTTTCGGACTTTACGTTAGATAAATTTTTGGTGTGAAAGTTTTTAATAATTTCTAAAATACTTCCAGAAATGAAATTAGAAAACATATTCAAAATATCCTGAACACGTTTCCTATTGATAGTTTCAATACTATAGAAGTTAGTTATTAAAATGAGTTGTGCAGAAGTAATGGATTTTTTATAATTATTGAAATTGATAATATTTGAGGGAGCATCTTCAGAAAAGTCAATAATGCAAATTTGTAAGTGCAAAGTGCAAATTTGATATGGATTTGATCTAGGAGGAATGGACTCCATAATATTTTCATTCACTCCTACTTGAAAGTGTTTATGAATGTTTTGAAAATGAGTTTCTGTTACTAAAAACTCTATCTTCAGGATATTCTAAGCATTTACAAATATTTGAAGATTAGGATATACTGACAAATGTTTCAAATATCATTTTGTTTTATCATATTTTAGCTTAAATACAAAACACTTCATTTTTAAGAACTACTAAATAATATTTAACAAACGAAATTTTTTAATTTTACCTAAACTAGCTCCTGCAAGAGCAAATATTGGTCGCTTTCTACAGCTTTTTTTGCAATTCTTCTCTCACTAGGATGACGTCCTGTGTAGAAAAATAGAAAAGAAATTATTTAGCTATACTGAAAAACTTAAATATTTATAAATATACCTGAATATATAAAATAAAAACCTTAAACATTTCGTCGCCACTTAATTTTATGCGTTTATCAACACATTTATTGCAGACCTGTTTGCAGAAGAGGTATAGTCAGAACCATCTTTACGCATGGGCCAACAAATGACCAATTCTTGAATCAGTAAGGCAACCTCTTACAAATTAGCTTAGCTGTTAGAAATTGGCTACTGAAAGTAGACCGTGGAATTTATTTGAACTTCTATGTATATGTATATGGCAACAAATTTTCATAAAAAGCAGTTTTTAAATTTCCGTAATTTTTTCATGGTATGCGTTCAATTTGGTAATCAGCAAAAATTTGTATACTGCTATATCTTGTTAGGCCTAATGCCCAGTGGAGGCTTTTGTCATGCAACTTTTTGTCACTGTCGCCGTCCTGTCGCCGTGGGCTATTTTAGTACGCACAAATGAGTTACTGTCACTGCAAAAAGTCATGTTTTATATCAGCATTCATGAATATAAATTTCGAGGAGGCAGCTGTGATATATATATTTGTAACATATATATGGATATAGAAAAAATCAACTAAAGAAACGCTATTGGGTTCTTCCAATTTGGAACCAAAGGCTGCTTAAAGGGACATTTCACTTAATGTTTGATGAACAACGATCTTATTCTGAAAAATTCGATATTGAAAAATTTGATGATTTGCTACTATAGATTTTGAGACCTGCTATAACTTATCAAAGTATGCGATCATCAACCGAAGATAGACTTGCTGTAACGCTAAAGTTTATAAACATTTTCATGGATATTTCTTCCCACAATTTTATCTTCAAATTGCTATCAGAGTATTCATTAAAATTTTTGTTGTATCGGGGTGATCTCATTTGTACTTCTTGTGTTAATGTTTCATTATTTATATCTTTCCTTCACACTATCGTTCCAGCAGATACTTTAAAAAAAAAGATGCGTAAGTTTCTTGCTTGCATCTCCCAAAACAATGCCAGTCAAGTGGTGACAAAAATTTTATCAGTGCGTGCACATTCATATAATCGTGAAAACGCAGCCATAGTTCCGTCACCCAAAAGCTGCCAGCCAGAGGAACCAAAAAGTCACCTTGTTCATGTGCGCATTTACAATAGAGCCTATAAAATTGACGGTGGTGACAAAACAGTTACGTCACAAAAAGTCTCCAGTGCACTATAGATCCTAACATACTTTACGTTTAATAACCCAAAGTATATTAGAAAATAATTTCTGTGAAGGGGCCCTCATATCCTAAAGTGTCTAGGGCACCCACTTAGGCAAAGACGGCCATGGGTATAGTAAGTGAAGAATCCACAGCATTCGCTGTCAATAATATCCAATATTAACTACAAGCCACTGTCAATACCCTTTTTTTGCTTTGCCAGTACTATTATCCGCAAATTAGTTTTAGACCAATTTAAAAACAATTTACCTCCAAGCTTAAATTGACTATCAGAACCAGCTTAACGCAAGCTCGCAGTAGTGACACGTTTAATAAATAAACGGTCAACAAAACATGGTTTTTATGACATAGTCGGTGATAATATTAGTAGGTATGTTAAATTAAAAATAAACCAAACACTGGATGAAATTACATGCAATGCAGCATAGAACAAAAAATTAAAAGAAAATTAAATAGAACAAAAACATAAATATTATATAGACGTTTTTTTAAACTATAATTAGAAACGTCAACAACAAAATGCTCAGCCATGTTATTAACAGTAAGCACATGCGATTAATAGGTTTATACATGCTAAAGTTAGACCTCGAGGAGTGAACATGCAACAGAGGTAGCCTTCTCAGATTGTATCTACTATCACGAAAAGAGATTTTGTCCAATAACAACGGAGAATCAATATTGGCGGTTAAGAATTGATGTACGAAAGTTACAACGGCAACCATGCGACGTTTCTCAAGCGAGTGCATATTTAAAAGCTTCAAGCGATCCCCATAGGGTGGAAGAATTTATGAATTTTTCCAGAGTAGATCATATGAAGTTCCGCTGAATAGACTCAGTACGGTCGATGTGTGTACCGTAAAATGGAAACCAGACCTTGGTAGCCTATTCAAGAAGTGATCTGACAAAGCAACTGTACAGACGCAATGCTATGGTAGGATTCGAAGTCTCCCGGGACCAACGTCTTATAAAATACAGCATAGAACTACCCTTTGATACCATTTAGTTTATATGGGAGATAAAATGCAATCTGTAATCACAGTACTGACACCCATGTCACAGACAGAACCAACACCGCGAATTAGGAATCCGAGAACTCATAATCATAAGTGATTGGTTTCTGATTCCTGTGAAAAGTCATTACCTCACATTTGTCTATATTGAGTACCAAATTATCATAAAATGTGTGAAGGTCACCCTATACCTGCTCACAATCGTTAACCGATTTAATGCAGTACCTCACAACAGAGAAAATGTCGTCAATCAATAAAATAAAAACAACGAGCGGAAGTGACTTGAGGTACGCCAGACGAAGCCTTCAAGACTCTAGAGATGGAATGGCGGAAATAGATTTGGTAAGTTCTGTTATCTAAATAAGACTCCGTCCATTTCAGATTAGATGGCTGAAACCCATACTTTTCCATTTTAAAGAGTATCACGGAGTGAGATAACTTAGTGAAGGCTTTACCAAAGTGTATGTAAATACAATCTATCTGGTAGCTTGTTGCAAACCCTAAATAAATTCCAACAAGTTAGTGGCTGTAGAGCGGCCTGAAAGACACCCATGCTGGTTTGAAGAGAGCAAATTCTTGCAGGAAGTTGATAGTTCAGAGTAAATTATAGATTCAAATAATTTGGACATGCAAGATAATTTTACAATAGGCATACAGGGTGTTTCCCACTATGAGGTCAATGGAGCAGGAGGTGATAATACTCACCTAGACGAACCAAGAATTGTATGGCAGGGGGGGGGGGGCATATGAACCGTTTAGGAGTTAAAGGGTGATTAAGAAAAAAAGCTAGTTATTCACAAAACCCCCTGTATATTAAAAACTACAGGGCGTACGGTCACAGTTAAAGGCTCATTATATGCAAAACTTCATAGGATTTCCAACGACTGCTAAATCAGCCCTATACCCCTCTCTCGTCAAGAATTATGATTGTCTAAACTAAAAATTTCGGATTCTCTTACATCGTTTTTTTAATTTAACCTCGATTATTTTTGCAAAAAGGTCATTAACACAACTGTTTTTTATAGAATCTGTAAACTGTAGACTTTTCTCTTAAATTTGACCTATTTCACCCTATGTGTTAACTGTGTTAACTGTAGCCGTTATTAACTCATAACCATTCAGGTCACACCGAAATTAGACCATATTGTTTTAAATGACGTACTAAGGGAACAAATTATCGTTGAGAATAGGTTTGCAAATAGGTTTGAGAATAGGTTTGGAGCTAATAACTCTTAAAGGGCTTCAGATAGGTCACATTAAAGAGGAGGGTCTACAGTTTACAGTTTTTATAAAAAAAGTTGTATTAATGACCTTTATGCAAAACAATATAGGATAAATTTAAAAAAAAAGGTAAGAAAATTCGAAATTTTTAGTTTAGACAACCATAATTCTTGATGGGAGTTGGAAATATTGCATATAATGAGCTCTTAACTGTGACCGTACGCCCTGTAGTTTTTAAGGTATAGGGTGTTTTATGAAAAACTAGCTTTTTTTCTTAATCACCCTGTAACTCCTAAACGGTTGATATGGCCCCCCCCTGCCATACAATTTTTGGTTTGCCTAGGTGAGTACTATCACCTCCTGTTCTATTGACCGCCTAGTGAGAAACACCGTATATAGCTAGAAATTTAATTTTTACTACATTGTTTGCGGATAGGTATGATAAAGGAATTTTTCCATAGATGCTGGAAATAACCACTATCGAGCGATTGTTGGGAAATAATTATCAGCGGACCTACCGTGGTAAGGCAGCAAGACTTAAAAAAGCCTGGAGGGATCCCATCCGGAACCGCTGTGAAGTCATTTTGAAGCCCATTAATAAGATCCTCTTGTGTAATTGAAGTTGAAGGAATAGTGAATGTATTCCCTATGTAGTTTTTCAATTTTCGTTACTCTGGATAGGTACTATAAATATTTTTCAATATTGCCATTTAAATCTGAAATACACTGTATATATCTTTATCTTACTAATTTTTTTATATTTTAATCAACACAAATGACTAACAGAAATTAAATTGTTATATATGTATTTCTCAAAAATATCGATGTGAATCGCCTCTTTCTAGCTGCATTAGCAATGCGGACAAATATTCTGTCATGCTATGCTCTTAGCATTGCTTCTTCTTCAAAATTTTGCAAAAGCTTGACATTATGTAAATAATCTTTCAGATTATCTTTCCAGAAAACGACACTCAAAAAGGACTAGAGTAATTGCCAAGAAACTTTGATTATGTTTCACGCGAGCGTCAGCAGTTGCATAAAAGAGCTGAAACGTCTTAAAAATAGAAAGAATAAACTGTGAGAAAATTATGGACAAAAACATCAAAAACAAGAACAGAAAAACTCAATTTATTATACTTCAAAACAAGATTTTTGCTTGAATGATTAATAAAATAATGGTAAATAGGATCAACTAATAGTTTTACTAATACAATAGTATATTTATTTCAGATTTTTAAGAAAAACACATGTTTTATCGGCCGAAGAACTTTTTCGGTCAAAAAATTCGACAGATAAAACATAAAAGCTGTGTTTTTTTTGAAAATCTCAAATAAATATACTATTGTATTAGTAAAAATATTCGTTTATCCTATTTACCATTTTTTTTTAGTTATTCGAGCAAAAATCTTGTTTTAAAGTGGAATAAATTGTGTTTTTCTTGTTACATATTTTCGGTTCTTGTTTTTGATGTGAAAGAGCTTTAATACATTTTCTGTGATTGCTTTACATTAAACACCTTTTCACTTCCAAATTACAATATCTTTGATATATCGTCCAAAGCAAACTTTTCGCCCTCTGCACAGAACTTACAACAGCCATAATATGTTGTGGCCCGAGGCTCAGGTACCATCGCATCATGTGGCATACTGGCCAGAGGGTTTTCCAAGTCCAGCCCGTACGCCAGAGAGCAATGAGAGAGGTTCGGCCTCCCACCTCAACAGTAAAGTATCGTCGTCTTAACATTTCCTCGATCCATCGCACTACAGTACGGTCAACAACATGTTAACGAGCTGCCTCACATAGCCAGTTGGGGTGTCTCTGTCAAAAGCCTCCTCGATGTCCAGAAAGGCTCCCAAGATAAACAGTCCACAATCCAGTCCCCGCTCAATGACAGTAACCATTGCATGGAAAGCCGCCTCCGTAAATCTGTGCTGTGAGGTGTTTAATGTAGAAGTCTTTGGGACTACTCCCTTGATATATTCATCCACAAACCTTTCCAGGCATTTCAGAAGAAATGAAGAGATGTTTATGGTTCGAAAACTGTTCGAGTCCATGTAAGAATCCTTACCAGGCAACCCCACCTTCCTCCCTACATCAGGGACATTTCCAAAAGCGATACATGCCCTGAAAATGGAGTCGATGTATGGAGCCAGCACAACGCTCTCTGCCTTCAGAATACCGTCTGGGGCTTTAAAAGCCGAGGAAGTTGAAATTGACCACTTGACCTCCTCCACATCAACTACCTTGGCAGCAGTGGACCAATGACCACCAGTGCAGAGAGGTAGGAGATGTTCACCACACAACTGTAGGTCTTCTTCAAGCCTACAGTCTGGGAAATGCGTCTCGAGAAGAAGTCTACAGGCTTCCTACTTCGATGCCTTAAAGGAGGAATCTGGCCTTTTCAGAACACTAAGACGAATCCTAAGAGCACTGAGCAGCCTAACTGGTTCACGACAGCCGCCAAAGTCCTCGCAAAAAGTCTACCAAGCCTTGTCTTTTCGATTTTCTAACAAGCCTCCGAGTCTCGCGGTAGTACCGCCAGTCTTCCACCGAGCAAGTCCACCTGGGGACAGGACAGAAAGCTTCGAAAGCCTCAGTCTGAGGGGACTGCAGCCTTCCAAGTGCCATCTCCATGGCGGCAATACCTCTGATTTTTTCCCGCCGGAGAGGCGAGCGTGGAAACTATTTCCCTATGGTATCTCCACCAACCAATCAGTCTGCTTTGGATTCCTGTATAAATTCGCCTCAATAAGGTCCGCACCCATACAGAATTCATTATAGTGGTGATCAGAGAGAGCCTTCCCGATACCCTCCGCGATACCCTCTAGCCGTAAAACAGGGGAAAAGCGTCAAAGGATGCAAAATTCACATCGATGTCTTCTTGTCTTCGGTGGTAGCAAAGGTTGGCCCTGATTCAACACAACCAGGTCAGCTGAAGTTATGAACTCCAGCAGTTGCTCACCCCGATGGTTAGTGTCTGAGCTGCCTCAGACAATGTGATGATAATTGGAATAACAACCAACCAAGACTCCAAGCCGATTAGACCTCGCATACTCAACCGCTTGCCTTACTCCCTCAGTAGGAGGGGAGGTGCGGAGTCATACAATAAGGATTTCCCTATCGACTCCACCCTTCTTGAAGGAGAGCTTGATCGTGTAGTGTCCCTATCGCTCAAATAGGGTACTAAGGTCACCACAACGTCTTTTTTCGCAACAACACAAGCCCTAGGAGTACAGCACGTGGTGTAGTACAGGATTTGAGCACCATGCGCCTCCGTTAGAACGCAGTCATTCCAGACCCAAGGCTCCTGCACTACTTTTTGTTGTTGATTTTTTGTACGCAAGTCAGTCAGGCAACGTACTCACAAAGCAGACGCCGCCTTACTGTGTTGCAGGTTGATCAGGGTGAACAGAGTTCCAGACATGCGGATAACTTCCCTACACCCTTCCTCTTCGTGTGCAAGGAGAACTTAACCTTGTCCAGGTGAAGATGCGCCCACATCGACAGCCTCTCCAGCGCTTCAGCAGCCTTGTTGTCTGTTCCCTATATCAGTACGGTCCCTTTTCCCATTTCGGGTTCTTGGCGCCCTCCGTCTTATGAAAGACCTTCCACTTCCATGTGCTGAGAACTGATTTTTGGATCTCGAGCCGCCTGAAGATTTCCGCAACATCCCGACTGTGGCCGGTATTACTAGGGATCGAAACCCTCATGCGGATGAGAAGTTCGATTGCACTGGCCCGAGTTCCATCAACCTCCTTCAGGTCGGCAACCGTCCGCCTCAGCGAGTTCAGCAAATTCTCGTCTTCAAAACTGATCCAGATGGACCCATCCTAGCAAACACTGGTGCTACAGCCGATTTCCTGTCGATCGCATCCCAAATTGCGCCCTGAAAGGCAGCAATCTGGCTGTCGGTAAGAGGAGTTTCTTGTTCGCTCACGCTCACGCCCACTAGATGAGCTCACTTACAGCCTGCGAGAAGCCGGCCGCCTTACGTCCCCCCGCGTGCTAAGGCACGGCAGACCAAGGCTGACTCCGTTCCTTCGCCGGAAGCTCCTTTGATGTCCCAAGATCCCCTTCAAAAGGGTGATGCCCAGCCTGTTGAGCCTTGAAAGGAGGTGGTCCATTGTGGTTTCCCTCAGCATACTTCTTCTTTAGCTTGTAGCTGTTTCCCTCCTGCTCACCAGATATGTCAGATCTAGCTCGCTTGGTTCTATGGTTCTATGGTTACACGCACATCACCAGCGACGCTGGCTAAAATATCGGTGGGAAGCTGAGTAGAAGGGGCAAATTCCGGAGAGATGTTTACTCCCTCCTTCTTCGCCCTACTTCTCGTTTTTTCCGCACCTGAACTACACTTCTTCACAGTTCGCAGTTTACGGACGCTATAGGCTCACTACCACTCTCCACTACCTGCCCTGCCGGACCACTGACCACCTGTGAAGAGAGAGAAGTAGAAGCCCCAGGGATGCCATCAGCCATCTCCCTAGCTCTTCTCCTTCTCCTCCTCTCTGATCTACCAACTCTCCTGCGTTAGGAAGTCCCGCTTCGGTTGCCATTATTAGCGCCTTTCGAGTCTGGGGTTATAACTTCAGCTAGCCCGCCCGAATTGAGTTGCTCTGCCGCCTGAGGAGCATAAGTGATCTTCATAGGAATCACCCCGCGCTCATCAGCTGAGCTCCCCTGCAGGAGGAGATTTTCTATGGTTGTAGAGATCTCAGGAATAAAATCCTCCGATATCTCAGACATACGTGAATTATTACAGCACTTACTAGAAGTGGAGCATTACCGCCATGGCCATCTTTAGCCAAGTGTGGCCCATGACACTTTACGATATTGGGGCCCTCTAACAGAAATTATTTTCTACTACGTTTGGTTATAAATAGGAATAAACAGCATTCTAGTTATAATTGTTTTTTTAACATTTAAAAAGTGCCAATAAATTTAAAAATTTGCTCTAATATAAGAGGTACTTTTTTTTATGAATGACTTCTTCAAAGCCTATTTCTTTAAACACATCACTTTCAAATGACATTAGAGATAAGCTGCTTAATCTTTCTTGAAGCATTGTATCTCTCAGTTCATTTTTTATTCTTTTCAATTTTGAGAATGAGCGTTTCCCACTACAGTTTGTTACCATCATGCATAAAAAGATTCTCACTACTATTTCTTCATTTGAAAACGTATCTTTGATCTTGTTTTCTCTTATAAGAAGAAGTTCTGAAATAATAATGGTTTCTTCATTCTCACCAATCTGGGAAACTTTCAAATATTCTGTTAAATGCAGACCTTCCATCTCTAGTTCTTCAACGCTATGTCGTTGTGGTTTGATTTTAGCAAATTCTTTGCAACTATGTTTCAACTCTTCTGAATTCAAAGTTTTCAAGTGCGATAAAAAACCGAAACGTTGGATGATATCCTTCTAGGAATCTAGTCGCTGTTTTAGATGCACGTTCAGCTATCAATTATTGGAAAAGAACTGTCTACATTGATTTTTTGAAGTAAACAAATTTGTTGCAACACCCATTGTTATAGTTTCTTTTTGAAAGCTGGTACTTAATTTGCCTATTCTCTTCAATATGGTACTCCCACTGACTTATAACAATGGACTGAGCGATTTGCTATTTCATGTGGCACAAAAAATATTGTGTTTATGGATATCACCGTTAGAGCACCCTTTAAAACGATTACATAAAAAACATGTAAAACTCAATCAATCAGATGAAATTTTACACCCGTAAATTGAATTTAATTAAAAAATTATATTTTCTTGTGCCCAAGTGATATTTTAATCGCTTATAAGGAATTAAACTCATTCCGACTTTAATTTTCAAAAGTTATTCTTAACTGAATCCTGCTTATGGGCAAGAGAGACGGAGCATGGTAAACACTATCTTTACCTTATTCCTTCTGCGGTGATTGCATCTGTAACCAACATAAAAACATCAAATGGCATAAGCAAATGTTCCAGAACGCAATATTTTGTGTTGGTAGCTCCAACTCTGCCATAGGGCGAAAGAGAGAACTATAAAACTTGTGCCATGCTTTCCTATAGGAAAATGGCAATACGCTCAGTCCATTGTTATAAGTCAGTGGGTACTCCACATTTCTGTCAGAATAATGAATTCCAGTTTTTCTATTTTTATGGACAGACTAACGGCTTCGTTTCTACAGTCCTTTATGGGGATTTCATAATTTTCTAAAAATTTCTAAACTGTATCCGCTAAATGTTCAGATAATGTTAATAGGTATAAATTTCAAAAAAGCTTTTGCCGGTTTGTTGTTGTTACATCACGGCATTCATCGCTTTCACATGTCCATACATAAATACTTCCGTAGACCGCTCGCCGCTTTGCTGCTATTATGACATCATCGTGAACCATTATTTCGTTCACCTAAGTTCTACCGCTGGCGCAAGGTTATCAAATTGCATCGTGCGAATTCTTGCGCGCAGGGGTATTGTGTCACTTGGCCTTCACTTGTTTCTTTATGTGATTAAGAAATTGGTGTAGGTCAGTAGCGGATGACTTTACTGAACTTTGCAAATATGTTTGTAGATATGTTTATACTTGCAGCTGGGAATTATAATTCTGCATGCAATGAGAATGCTGTAGGTATGTATGTATCTACATGTTTGCATTTGTTCATTGATGCATGAATTTTATAATTTTGCGTAAAGCGAAATCGATTCAGATATGCGTACGTATGTACATATGTATATGTTTTAACTGATGCCAATGGATGCCCCGTATGTAACAAATGAACTCATTACAAATATTTGCTGATAAATAAGAAATGTATCAATGATCAAATTCACTTAATAACTCCAACATCCCAAATAATTTCCGTTGTTGATAGGTAGATCCAAGGATTTCGTTGTCACCACGAAATGGAAGCCCTCTCGATGCCAACAATTTTACAACTGTGACAATCGTTTTTAGTAAAAAATTTTCCAGTAATCCACTTCCCTTTTATATTGAGATATCAAGTCTGTATCGACTCTACCAATAGTTTTACTTCATAAATCATCATAGATTGTCTATGTGCTGCGCTATTTTCGTCCTCCAAAGTTATATGGTCTATATGTTTCCAATTGTTGGATCCACTAGGAGAACGGAAGGGTTGAATAAACAACATGAAAAACAAAATAAAGATTCCTTCGATGACGAATATAACAGCCATTTTCTTTGAACACTTTCATTGCTCTTTAATTAACGATGAAAGAGTGTTGTATTAAAATTTCTAGTTTTTGATCTTCCATCTGCTTCTATGTAAGTTCTGGATGCTTCGAAGAAGTCACAATCTTTATTTTGAAAAAATGCACGTCCTTTGAAAATCCAAAATTTGCGTATCTTTTCTGTTAATATTTCGTGAAAATAATCGCCAGGATCGTGAGAAAAGTTTTTTGTGGCTGAAGACAGTTGCTGCTCAGGAAAAGTAGGTGTGGAAATCGATGTATTTTTTCCGCCGAGACGAATACTTTCTAACTTATAGATGTATTATTCTCTTTTTCTTACTCGGCAGAAGCTAGCTTAGAAGAAGTGGGTTCTGAAGTTCCCTCAATAGTTATTGTGCTGTTATGACTCCTGTGAAGAATTAAGTTGATCGCTACTTACAGAAGTTCCTAGTGTAAAATATGATGTTAATTTTGGTAATTTCTCAATTATTTCCTTTTGATGCGCGGCTCTCTTTCTTTTTTTCAGAACCGCTAGGATATGATCATTTCAACATATTTTAATTCAGTACTTTATAACACTAAACAAATTGTAAACGCAACACTGGAAACACATCGATTGAAAACTTATTCTCAGTATCCAAAAGAAAAAAATGGTTAAGCGGGAGTATACTGAATCCCTGCTTTTCGTGTGAAGCTTTATTTGTAATACTTAAGTATATTTCTGAAAAAAATACATATTTATTTCGTCAGAATCGAACAGTATTTCCCTCAAGAACAGCTTAAGGATGCAGCAGAATTTATATGGGTATTGTTGTAACTCGACCGCTGGTGCTCCTTGATTAAAGAAATTGAAGAAGCGGTCGGATAAGGGATTTATACCTATATTTTGCACTGGTATCCCAGGTTGTTTACTATATTCCCAAGGAGTTCATTCGTATACACAAAAAAGGAAAACCAGATATTAATTGGAATCACAATCGATTATTATTTTTGTTCTTCCCCTTTTCTTTTAGTAACAAAACAGAATATTTTGGATCTAGTCCGCAATATAATTATTATTCTTTTTATTCAAAAGCAGAAACACAATATTTTGAAATCTAGTTCACAAGCGATTATTATTATTCCTTTTATTTCAATAAGAACACAATATTTTTATCTTTTGTTCAGATTTTTCCGAATTATAATTACTTTACCAGAAGGGTTTAAAAAATCAACTCCTCGAGTATTGGGCTTGCTCTTTTCTTATTCTTATTGCTTTCTCACGACGTTTGAAAAACGATAAACGGCGAGAATAATGTGTAATAATTGTATGTATGTATATACATCCAATTAGATGAGAAGAATTAAGTACAGTACTTATGTACAGCGTACATACGGAAAAGAAAAAGAAGAAGACACTGTATGTAGGTAAGTATACATGCCGTGTGAACGGAATGTATGACTGATAAATAAATGCAATTTAGGCTAAATTGCATTTTGTTGCAGTATGGAAATTTAATTTTAAGTGAATGAATTTAAACTGATTTTCAGGGTCAACTTTGCAATGCATCGATATATGCATATATATATATCACAAGGATCTATTGTGATTGTGATTTAGGCACCTGAGTCAAAACTACTTTCTAGAATAAAACTTTCTGTCTCGACGGTTATGCTAAATTCTATATTTTGAGTAGAAACAGTATAATAATTGGCTTTAAATAATTAAAAAAATTATAAGATATAGTAAAACTAATACATATGAAAATAATTTGGTATTCTTATTTTTTTTTTTTTAAGGTAATATGTAGCTCTTTCTGATTTATTATTTTCAACGATTATATTAAAAAAAAGGATGGGCAGATAACAAAAAATACCCGGGAGCTATAGAGCTCTCTGTTAGGACAGCCAGATAAAAATAAGGAAGAGCTGGAGAGCTCAATTACCTTGAGGTGCAGCCATGTCGGACCTAAGGGAGCTCCCAGTTAGGATCTAAATAATAAGATGCGCACCGGTAGAGTTCAATATAAACTCTGATTTATTTCATATAATTACACTGAATTTATACATTATAAAAATTGCTGACATTACTTATTTCGATCATTTCAACCAATCACACACCTTCGGCCATAGCTATGTTCAATATTGATCATAATTGCTGTGCATGCAAATAATGCACAGAGGGTATTACCCAAAATTTCAGACAGGTAGAAGTAAACAAAGAAAGCACAATGTAATGCTTTTCATTGATTGTTTACTCTATCGTACCATATGCTGTTGGTTTTGCTTTTCCTACTGCAAAGCATAAGCATAGCTTAAAGCTTTGCCGTCGTGTACTCATATGTGCATAATGCATTTCGCTTGTCCATAAACAGGTGGACATGACTTTTATTTTATTTTCACGTTCTGTATGGCATTCTGCACATACAAAAGAATGCTGTGAATCACCTTATGGGTGTCTTGTCTGATTAATTTAATTTAATTTAATTGGCAATGGTGTGTGTGTGGATCAAGAAGTGTAGCTGAAGCTAGTAAAATATTTTTTTTCATAAGGACATAGCCTTCTGTCTATTTGTTTTTGCAATTCAAATTTTAATTTCTTGGTGGTATCATTAGATGGGGATATTCTCTCCACAGAAATTTTCATACAGTTCGTAAGAGGAATAATTAAGCTCCCCGAACCATACTTTTCACCTAAAATGTCCCTTGTTGCTTCTTCAAGGGGTTTCAGCAAGTCGAGACATTTTTTAGTTGAACATAATTCACCCAGAAACCATGGGTGGACCTTTCTTGTGTGATGACAAACGCAAAATTTTACTAATAATACCCGACAGCAGTACAAATCCTTTCTTTTGCACAATAAAATTCACATTTGGATGCTTATGAAATAAATGATTTCTTAAATTAGTAGTTCCTCCGCTCTGCTTGTAATTCCTTCCACATAAATTACACACACATATATTATTTTTTTGTCCACACTTCTGACATTTCTGCAGTTTTTTCTCAATTATTATTATATATTATAAATAAAAATTTTGTTAATACAGAAACGTTGCACGAATTATACACCTTATTTAAAGAATAAACGAACAAAATCACTGTTACAACTTCTGAGTTTCAATGCACTATTTCTGCAAAAAATTACAGATAAATAAGTAAACCCACATCTGTCGTAAACTGACTATTTGTGAGACTTGATTAGCAGCTAACTAGCTCTACTCGAAGAAATTAAAGGATGTACGGTAGTGGTCGAATGTGTACTGTGTAATGAACCCTCGTTATCTAAAATAATACATATTATGTGCATGCAATTAGCTACCGTACAAAGGTGTGGCGACGTCTCGGGTCTCGGTATTTACGACGGATACGTTTAGCTTCTTGCCTATATTTGATATTTTTGTCTCGGAAAATATGAGTTGATTCATTACTACGTTGTACCCGACACCTTCCTTTTGCTTTCTAATTTTTTCTTTCTTTACAGCATCCGCATACTTTATCCGGAGAGGTTTTTATCATTTTATGATCTTTTACAGGATTTCTTCTGTTTATTAAGGATTTATTACACCATTACATAATTGGAAAAATTCCTTTTCCATCCACTTTATAATATGTGCACTTCCCTATCTGGATTATGTGCCTTGTTATGGATCTATGCTGAGTGATTGGCTTGGACGTGAAGTCCAGACTGCCTGTATGAGCTGACAGATCACTCGGTAGACAGAGTTGACATTCAGGGCGGCACGCTTGCTCGTCTCGGCTATTGGCGGAGAGTGTGGGGAGGTTCCACGAAAACCTGCCGCTGCCACGAGCCATATACAAAAAAAAATCGTGCCTGACAAGACAAAGGCCGTCGTACACATCCAGTCCTGAAGGGACCTTTACACCACTAACCATTAACCATGTGAAGGCGCAGATAGTATGAGTTCAGCTGCCGTCGCCCCATCCACCCAATCGACACTGAGGGCAGAGTATTTCCAGTGTTCTGTGCCGATCTGAAAAGAGAGTAGTAGCGGACCTTCATAATAAGAGGCCTCCGGGAGAGTGAGAGGAGAAATAAAAAGTATTTAAATCATGATTACGTTATAATGAATCATTATATTTCCCTAAATACTACATTCTCCATTTTATAATAGCCCTAATAGCACACTTTCTGCAATTAACAATTATCGGGCAGGTAGAAATTCGATACGTAAATTTATATCTAATGGCTTATAGATATCTACGGAGTCTAAGACAGCTTCTGGTTCATCATCAGCCTGTTCTCTTGTTTTGTTGCAAATCGCAAATGTTCTATCTTTCTTTACGCCGGAACTTTATACTTAGCGAGATTGTTACAATTTTAATAATTCCCGAACTTTACATTGAAACAAAACGTTTCGTTCTTCTTTTTCTCTACCGTGTTGATTTCTTTATTTTTCGTTGTATATTTTTCGCGAAGTTTTTAGATTTTTCTTGGACTTTTTCAACCACACCTTTTCCTATCTCTCCGCTCTGTCAGTCCTCTTGTTCTTCTTTTTCGAGTCTCGGTCTCGGTGCGTATTGCTCTCCGTTCATGGACAGTAGGCCGGGTATACATGATGCATCTAGTCTCAGTGTAGCATACTGCTACATGCAGTACACTATGCCCATAACAGCCTGTACTAACAATTAAAAAACAACATTTCTAGGAGGCATGCATTTTTGTTTCCAGCTGTTTTTTTCATGGAAATTCAACAGATTTTTTTACCGTGAGTGCCCATGCCATGAAGAAAATCCAGATATTAATGAATTATGGATGGAGCGCCCATTCACTGAATATCTGTATTATTTTATGTATAATAATACAAATTTTTCCAGCAACTAGTTAGCGAAAACTGCTGACTTTATGTTTCTCGCAAAAAATGCAAATTTGTAGTGCGTAAACACATTTTATACTAAATTCTATGCTTATATTCTATAAGCTATCATTTTTATCTGTTCGGTAAAAAATAAGAACAAATATAAACAATAGAATAATTTTTCATGACGTTATATACAATTTCGGATATTTATGTAACTATGATTTACTTTTGAATTGTATTATTATTATTTTTTTTAATACTATATTTATTTACTTTACTGATATTATATGTGTTAATTTGTTTAAAAAAAGAGCTACTTTTTATATTAATATTGGGAAAAGAATCTTGTGAGAAAGAAAAACATTCATCTTAGTTATGAAAAATATTTTCAAAAAAAAAATTTTCAGACTTTTTTCCCTTTTAATTTTATTGACACATTATACATATGCATTTATATATTTTTCCTTTTATTATTATTTTACTTCGTACTATGTTGAATAACTATTACATAATTTCGTTTTTCATTTTGTTGTTAATATTTTGCTAAGAAGTTTTTTTTTTCTCCGCGGTTTGGCTTTTCATCATTGAAAGGAAGGAGTTTTTGTTTAAAGTGAGGTTGTGAATTTGTTCGTCATACAATTTGGCATCATCGAACGCGCCCTGTAATTTAACAGGCGTACACAAATTATCTTTAACTCGTTGAGTTTAAATATCCAACTTTCCGTAAGTATAGTGCGCTAAGAATCGCTCATTCCGTAAGAACGCGATGTGTTTAAACAAAAAAATTATTACTAAATGATTAAAAGTGCAATGTAAAAATTAAAATGGAGTAAAAATGGTACTGCGAATTAATAGAAAGCACAAATCTTCGATTAAATCAACTTCCATTTGTTATTTTTTCACTTTTAGCACTTTTTAAAATTTAACACATAAAATGTCATTAGGGCACAGTGAATTAATAGAATGCACAAATCTTCAATTACATCAACTTTCATTTGTTAATTTTTTCACTTTTACCACTTTTTAAAATTGAGAACATTAAATATCAATATAATAACCCTTACGGAATGTGATATATATTTAGGCTAAAAATATCAATTTTTCGGAAGTAAGCCTCAGTCTCGTTTAATTTCGTAAAGTTATTTACTTCTATTGTAGTTCAGCCTAGAGTTGAAAAATATAGCAATATTCCCTCGATTTTAAAAGCTCACTTTAAAAGAGATTTTTAATTGACTAATGATATTGCCACTTAACTCTGCTCGGCTTGTATCAAAACCCTCGAAAATACTTCCCAAGCCATGAAACAGAAATCTATATGTGTGCGCTGTGAGTCCGTTTTATAAAATGTTCTATATTGATACTTATGGAAAAATTCTAAACATTGACTTTATATATGCTATAGAGCCTAAACTGCTATACATACAGGAAAATAGTCTTCTAGTAATTTAAAGCTTGGTTTCTTACCTTTCTAAAGATACACTTACTGTATACCTTATTTAACAAAATAATAAAAAGCTTTGATTACAAAGTGACCTTATAGTGATAATTGCATGTGTGGATGTGCAGCCGGAATCCGAATCTGTAGGCAGCTACATTCGATATCATCAACCAAAACCCTCGAGAATACTTCACAAGCCATGAAACAGACTCCCTCCCTACCACATGCGAGGCCCAACGTAGTCCTTACATTCTAAAATATTTGCAGTGTTCTTATGTAAAAGTGACAAAAGTTTGATTTGAATAGCTCCTCCGCCCTAAACTACTATTCATACAGAAAAATGGCGTTCTGTTAATCTCAAGCTTGCTTTCTTATCTTCCGAACCGTAATAAAATTTTCATACCTTTCCTAACAAAATTATTTAAAAAAATTTATCTTAACCAAATGACTACGATTCCTCGAACAAAAATTCTCAGCTGAGTAATTGTAATATCGCTGTGCCGTCATGGCATGCCGTGGGCTGATGATATCGAATGTAGCTGCCTACAGATTCGGACTACGGCTGCACATACACACATGCAATTATCACTCAGCAGAGAGGTGTTGAGCGTAAAATGGTAAGGTTACTTTGTAATCAAAACTATTTTAATATTTTGTTAAGTAAGGTATATAGGAAGTGTAGCCTTTGGGAAGGTAAGCAACCAAGCTGTAAATTACTAGAAGACTATTTTCCTGTATGGATAGTAGTTTAGGCTCTATGGCATATATAAAGCCAATGTTTAGTACTTTTCCATAAGTATCAATATAGAGCATTTTAGAAAACGGACTAAGCACGCACACATATAGATTTATGTTTCATGGCTTGGGAAGTATTCTCGAGGGTTTTGCATCAACCCACGGCAGCCATGACGGCTCAGCGACATTACAATGATTACTCAGCTGAGAATTTTTGTTTGAGAAATCGTAGTCATTTGGTTAAGATGAGTTCTTTTAAATAATTATGTTAGGAAAGGTTGAAAATTTTATCTCGGTTCGGAAGATAAGAAAGCAAGCTTAGGATCATCGAAATGCCATTTTTCTGTATGAATAGTAGTTTAGGGCGGAGGAGCTATTTAAATTAAACTTTTGTCAGTTTTACATAAGAACACTGCATTTTAGAATGTAAGGACTCTGTTGTGACACGCATGTGTAGGGAGGGAGTGGCTTCTGAAGTATTCTCGAGGGTTTTGCTTGTGCGTATATCATACGCAGTGCAGTGTGCGTGCAAACATCTCAGCGAAACCGACTTTATGCTGTTCGATGTAGGCCGGCGAAACCCTCGAGAATACTTCACAAGACATGAAACAGACTCCCTCCCTACCATACCACATGCGAGGCCCAATATTTGCAGTGTTCTTATGCAAAACTGACAAAACTTTGATTTGAATAGCTCCTCTGCCCTAAACTGCTATTCATACAGAACAATGGTGTTCTGATAATCTTAAGCTTGTTTTCTTATCTTCCGAACTGAAATAAAAATTTTTATATGTTTTCTACCAAAATTATTTAAAAAAAGTATTTGAACCACTGACTCAAGCAAAAACTCTCATCTGAGTAATCAATGTATGCCGTTGTTCTGTCATGCCATGCCTTGGGCTAATGATATCGAATGTAGCTGCCTACAGATTCGGACTGCACATACAAACATGCAATTATCACTCAGCAGGGAGGTATTGAGCGTAAAATTTAAGGTTACTTTGTGATCAAAACTATTTTATTATTTTGTTAAGTAAGGTATATAGGAAGTGTAGCCTTTGGGAAAGTAAGCAACCAAGCTGTAAATTATTAGAAGACTATATTCCTGTATGGATAGTAGTTTAGGCTCTATGGCATATATAACGCCAATGTTTAGCACTTTTCCATAAGTATCAATATAGAACATTTTAGAAAAAGGACTAAGCACGCACACATATAGATTTCTGTTTCATGGCTTGGGAAGTATTCTCGAGGGTTTTGGGCTGGTCGATGGTATTATTCTGTATACATGCTCAGTTGGAAAAAGAAGCATATAACAAGCATGCAGGGGACCTTCCTCGGAAGTTTTGGATGAATGAATCCTCGTTTCAAGTCAAGTCAAGTCAAGAGTTCTTCACACGCGATTTACGAATTAAAGCGAATTATGGCGAAATTTGAAACCGAACCGATATCACGGGATATTTGATAGTTTATACTTACAGGCTTTTATTTTGGCCTAGGTTTCACTTCTGTCTTTAATGCACTTTACACTTTAATTTTTCGAATGACTGTTAATTTAATATTTCACGATGTCGAAATATTATTAACAGCTTGTTGCGTGACGGAAAACTGTGTTCTTGTCTGTTATTTAACAGTTTTGGGATTTAGAGGAATAGGGAAATTGGATGGGAGTTGGAAGTTGTGGAATGTTAGAGATTTCTCTACCTTGCTGAGGGTTGAAGACTGACGTTTCTTCCAACATGATGAGAAGTATCCCGAAAGTCCAGAGTGGTCCAGCGTTGATAAATCCCACGATGGTCGAGATGACAGGATGGTGTCCTATCCACGATGGTGGTTTCCTGTACTAGTGAAGAAAGTAAACCTTTCGCTCAGGTAATAAATGTTTCTTATTTCCGAGTTGATTAGGTGAAGAGGAAGTTTTCAACTTGTAGTTGCGTTGAAAGCTGGCTAATGAGGAGGTTAGGAAGCTGAGAGATCTTCTCAAGTTGTTTGACCGAGAGAGAAAGGAGATAGTGCTTGATTGGAGTGATGTTTGCACTGTCATACAAAAAAGTGTTGGGAAAGTAGTGTCCGTCAGGTTTCCTGTACACTCCTGTAAAGGCCCTTAGGATCTTTCTTTCGAGGGCGCTGATTTGCTTCATATAGGATGGTGAAATGTGTGCCAGATGGGGAAGCAATAGCAGATGATTGGGCGGATGAGCTGTTTATATATAAGCAGCTTTGTATCTTTCGAAAGACCGTTTCTCCTTCTGATAATAGGGTTAAGCAGGGAGTAAGCATAGTTGGCTTTCCTCATGGTTAGCTTGGCGTAATTGGTGAATTTTAACAGATCATTGAAAGAGACACCAAGGTATTTGGTGTCCTTTGAAGGCTGAAGCTTTTCGTTACTGACTTCGATTTCGATGTTGTTGGCACGTATGACGAGGTTGGGTCTTCCCCTTGTGGATGGAGTTCGGATGCAAACCATTTCAGATTTGTTAAGGTTTATTTTGATGCCCCACTTTCTGTAGAGGACATGCCGCTCCACTTTGGTAGCAGCGAAATTGTGTGACATGGAGTGGGCGTACGTAAGGGAGTCATCAGCATAAAGTAGTGTGGTGGAATTTGAGTCGTTGGCAGGCTGATCATAGGTGAACAGATTGAAGCGAGTTAGTCCGAGGACAGAACCGTGGGGGACACCTCCACTGACTGATGTGGCCTGAGATTCGACATTCTCAATTTCTATGTAGAAATTCCGGAATGACAGAAACCTATATATAACCCGGGTGAGGTAAGGCGGATCTCGAGGTTTATGATTTTGAATATTAGCCCCTTTGTCCAGACTGAGTCAAACGCTTTCTCTACATCAAAGAAGCGGCCTACTGTCTGCTCCCTTTTGTTGAGGGCGTTTGTAGAATCAGAGAGGAATTTTATCAAAGCGTGAAAAGTGGAGTGCTGGCGCTTGAATCCGAATTGGGTATCCTGCCTGACATTTGGGTCAAGGCAGGTATTTTCTATGTGCTGGCGGACTATTTTTTTGAAAAGTTTACCCAGGTTGGACAGAAGAGAGATTGGTCGGAATTCGTTAAGGTTTTCCGAGTTTCCTTTTTTTGGGGATTGGAACTATGCGCGCGGTTTTCTAGACATCAGGAAAGTATGAATTATTGAGGGAATTATTGAAGATAATTGTCAGAAATTCTATGGCGACAGGTGGTGAATTTTTGATAACTTTGTTGGAAATGTTATCTGGGCCGGCGGACTTTTTGCCTCTGATAGTCCTGATTAGGACGAAGACGTGAGCAGGATTTGGAAAGATGCTTAAATCGTCCGGTTTCAGGACGTGTTTGTGGAATTAAAGAGTGTGGTGGAGGATCCCACTGACTGGGCAGTGAAATCATCAACAGTCGAATCTACGGTGTTCATAAAATTTGCATCGCTTAAAGATGGGTTGTCTTTGAAGGTGGATTGGAAATATTCCGCGAAAGTGTTGCATTTTTCGAGCCGCTTAAGATGGTTTTGGGGAGTTTTGCTTTCCTGTTGCAAACCCTGTTTATGTCCTGAAAGCAGTGTGGACCGGGTCGAATGGAGGCCAATTTCTTCCTAATCTCTTGATCGAGAAACATTTTCGTTTGTTCCTCAATAATTGTTGACAAGCAATTCATTTGTGACAACACGGATCTGTAGGCTGCATTGTGGCTATTAAGGGTTCGGTGAAAAATACCGTTAAGTATTTTTCGAAGTTTCTGCCTAAATTTATATATTTTTGGCAGTTGAGGCGGGAGATTTTTGTATTTGTAGTGTTTGTTCGGCACTACACTGGAAAAGAAGGCGACATTTTCTTCAATAGCGTTGTTGAGGAAGTCAATGTGGAAGTCAATTTCCAAGTTCGTGAGATTCGTTTGCGAGTCAGGAAGATTTCCTGCGAGGAATTGAGAGAGCGTGTCTTGAAATTGTTGCCAGTTAACGTCTTTGAGTGAAGTTGAGGCTTGAGGGTCAGAAGTCAAAATATTTAAGGGTGCGCTGGGGGTGATTGAGAGTTCAACTGCCAAGTGATCGGATTCAGCCATATGCGCTGTGCAGACGTAATTTGAGAATTGGTAGAGGTTACGATATAGAAGTCGGAGTATCCTGCGAGACGACTACAAAATCATGGGTGGTGTTGAAGAGTAGCCAGTCATGTACTGCCTTGCCTGACGGACTTACGACAGAGTACCTGTCGTTGAAATGTCCACCAAGCACCGTGAAAGTGAAATTGTCCGAGATTCGAGCAATTCTGGTCATGTTATTCTGGATATCAACTCCCGAGGCGTGGCATCTATTATATAGGGCGATTAAGAGAAGAGGCTCGTTGTCACGAAGTTCTAACTTGACAGCTGTGCATTCAATATTGGCAAGGTTACTTATTTTCATCTCTTCGAATTTAGGGGTTTCCTTAATGAGAAGGGCAGTGCCTAGGGTGGTCTCAGAATTGTCCTGGCGGACGAAGTTGTAGTGTTCAAAAGCTAACTTATGTCTCTCAGAGAGGAGAGTGAAGAGAGCATAAACGTGGGCTCATGCTTAATGAGGAAGAGAATTAGTGCTGCTCTTTTGCTGTGCTTTACCAGCGAACTGCAGTTCAGTGACATGATTTTCAGCTTAGTTAATTGTCTAGACATAATCCAAATGCAAATTGAAGGTATGCTGCTTGTTTTTCCGAGATGGAAGAGAGATTCCTGTATTTAGGAAGGAAATTATTGATATTGCCCATAAGGGCGAAAAGGTCGCAGCCAAATAGAGTCTTGGCTTCTTTCGTACAGAAATCGACAACTTCTGACACTCTGCGTTTTCTAGGAGCTGTTTTGGGGCAGACCTAGGTGCTGCTTGGGCTTTGAAGCTGTGGGTTTAAGAGAATTGTTATTATTAAACGTGTTTTTAGAGATTACCTGGGCAAAAGATTTACCTGGCTGCACGTAGTTCCTTGTGGCTTCCTTCTCGAAGTCTTCACGTTGGCGATGCTCCTCAGTCTTCTTGGCACGTTGTTGTACTACCTCCTTCTATTTGGGGCAACCTCTATAGCTGGCTGGATGTCCTGCAGCTTTACAATTGACGCAGTATGGGGCAATTTCTTTCTCGTTATTCACGTGGCCGAAAGCCTTGCAACGCTTGCACTGGGAGATTCCATAAGCGCGGTATTTTTCCCAATAAGCAATCTAGTTCAGAATGCGATTTGTGGCCATTATGAATTTAATATCGTAACTACCTCCGAAGTTAATTACGAAGGAATTCGATTCCTTGCTCCTGGGCGTTTTAAAATGCGTCACAGAGTTAATTGTGAATCCACGCAATTTTTCTACGAGTGCTGCCTTCACATCCTCGGCCTGGAATGTGTGCTGAACTCCTCTCAGCAGAAGTGTCGTCGTCCTGTCACACGTAAAAGTGTAACTCTGTACACCGATGTCCCTGATGATGCTGAACAGTGCCTTATGGTCGTCCTGGCTAATTGGCTTGATAATGCACTTGGTGCCCTTTGAAGTTTTGATAAAAAACTTTGGTCTTATTGCGAGCTTATCAAACTCGCAATTGACTGCTTTAACATTCAGGTTGTGACAGACATTCGGGGGAGAACTCACTGTCTTTTTAACCTGAGCCTTTGTTGCTTTGGGCTGTATCTCGAAGTCCTTTCGATTACCCAGAATTTGGAAGAAACCACCCGTATTTTTCTCCCTGGGTGGTTGCTACTAGGCTGGCTCTGACGGCTTCCTTTTTGCAGGCGTTCCGGCTGACAGCGGCGAGGTCACTGGGCTCCTTCTAGCTCTCCACTTCCTATTATCTACGTTGGTGAAATTATTCTCCTTCTTTTCATCCTCGGAAGATGATGACTCAGATGTTGATGTCTCACCTGGGTCAGTGGACATATCTTCTACTCCGCTGTCTTCTTTGGCTGTGTCCTTACGTGGTGAGCCAATTTCGTCACTAAAGAGATCCCTGGCTGCTTCTCCGGTGTCGATTTCGGGCGGTCCCATTTCGTATTTTTTGTACAGCCGTCTTAGGCTGCTCGCGACAGCGGCCCTGAGAGTCGCTTTTTCGGCTTCAAACCCGAAATTTTTATTATTTAAGTTGATTTCACTCATTATGATACACAAAACAAGGTGTCCTTTAGAACCGAAATTTGTTTAATTTTGTTTGTCTTTCCCTAACACTGACTTATAACAATGGACTGAGCGATTTGCTATTTCATGTGGCACAGAAAATATTGTGTTTCTGTATATCACCGTTAGAGCACCCTTTAAAACGATTACATAAAAAACATGTAAAACTCAACCAATCAGATGAAATTTTACACCCGAAAATCGAATTTAATTAAAAAAATATATTTTCTTGTGCCCAAGTGAAATTTTAATCGCTTATAAGGAATTAAACTCATTCCGACTTTAATTTTCAAAAGTTATTCTTAACTGAATCCTGCTTATGGGCAAGAGAGACGGAGCATGGTAAACACTATCTTTACCTTATTCCTTCTGCGGTGATTGCATCTGTAGGCAACATAAAAACATCAAATGGCATAAGCAAACGTTCCAGAATGGAATATTTTGTGTTGGTAGCTCCAACTCTGCCATAGGGCGAAAGAGAGAACTATAAAACTTGTGCCATGCTTTCCTATAGGAAAATTACAATACGCTCAGTCCATTGTTATAAGTCAGTGGTCACTAACTTATAAATGTATGTGTCTATATCACAATGTGTCTCTATCGCAATCACTACACTTAAAACTTTATATTTAACAGTATGTGTCTCCATGCTTTACTATATATACTAACACTATATGTGTCTGTATTTGAATATCCCACAATAGCTTACACATCTTCACGGGCAAACGCGCACTGTCAAAACCCTAGAGAATACTTCACAAGCCATGAAACAGACTCCCTCCCTACCACATGCGAGGCACAACGCAGTCCTTAGATTCTAAAATATTTGCAGTGTTCTTATGTAAAAGTGACAAAAGTTTGTTTTGAATAGCTCGTCCGCCCTAAACTACTATTCATACAGAAAAATGGCGTTCTGTTAATCTTAAGCTAGCTTTCTTATCTTCCGAACCATAATAAAATTTTCATACCTTTCCTAACAAAATTATTTAAAAAAAATTATCTTAACCAAATGACTACGATGCTTCAAACAAAAATTCTCAGCTGAGTAATCATTGTAATGTCGCTGTGCCGTCATGGCATGCCGTGGGCTGATGATATCGAACGTAGCTGCCTACAGATTCGGACTACGGCTGCACATACACACATGCAATTATCACTGAGCACAAAGGATTTGAACGTAAAATGGTAAGGTTACTTTGTAATCAAAACTATTTTATTATTTTCTTAAGTAAGGTATATAGTAAGTGTAGCCTTTGGGAAGGTAAGGAACCAAGCTTTAAATTACTGGAAGACTATTTTCCTGCATGGAGATCAGTTTAGGCTCTATAGCATGAATACAGTCAGTGTTTGGCACTTTTCCAATATAGAACATTTTAGAGAACGGACTCCGAACGCACACATATAGATTTCTGTTTCATGGCTTGGGAAGTATTCTCGAGGGTTTTGGCACTGTGCACTACGTGAATGCCGGCGGCAAAAACTGTGTATGTGAATGATTATTTAAAAATTACAATTTCTGGAAAGGATGTTGTCTCTTTGGCTATACCACTATGAATGATGAAAGACTATGATGAATCCTCGTTTCTCAGTTAATTTCGTTTTTATATTGCGATGTCATTGGAGAGAAGGCATGCATAAAACTTCTCACGAAGTGATCATATTGGCATGATGCGGAAGGAGTTCTGCTGGCATGATATGAAATTGATTCTTCTGGCATGATGTTGACGTAATTCTGGGGGCATGATTTGAGGTTGATTCTGCTGGCATGATGTGGACGTAATTCTGGCTGGCGGCATGATTTTGGAGTGATTTTAATGGCATGATGTGTCATAAAAGAGTAAGGAGCTTTTAACTATTATAAAATCGAAATCCCACTTTATGATTTTATTCTATATTTATTAATACTTTTTTTTTGTACATTCGTTAATTTAAATTTACTCTTTAATAAAATAAACTAAAAATGCTTTATAAAAAAACTAAAAATTAAATAAAAGTAGATTTCAGAAGATCTTAAAATTAAGGTAAAAAAATAATAATATTTCAGGACTTAAACAATACTAAGATAATTATAAAAAACAAAAAATAATAATCAAATTTACACCTTTCTAACTTATGAGTAGTTTTATAAAATTTGTTTTTAGCCAATTTGAATCCTTTCTTCATGTCCATTTCAAATTGAACGTAGCCATAGCTTTCATTTTTCACAGCATCTGCAAAATAAGTAAATAATGAATGAATACATAGCTCTTTTGAAAAATCATTTAATCCTCGTACCGAAAACAAAAGTATTGAAGAGTTTGTAATTTTTTATCGCCTCTTTGTTTTAAACTTCGTCCCAATTAACTTTTAAAATTACTTTGTCCGTGAAAGCAATTCAAAGCACTTCGAAACATTAGATTTTCCAATTATTCGCTTTATATAAGCAACGTGCAAAGACATTACTCCTTTAAGTGAACTGAAAAATTGAAAAGTGTTAATAGTCGTAAGCGCTCCAACAATATCTATACATATATATATATATAATGTCATTCAGTTAGAAAGTAAAATGTTCTAGAAATGGGAAATGTATGTTGGTTGCGATATGAATGAAAATCTTCTTGAATGAATGCTCTTTAATGATACTATTAATGTTATTCTACAATGAAAAATAACTTACAAGTTCTTCGCTTGGGTTGTTTTCTATATTGCTTTCTGCTTCCTTTAAATCATCTAAACTATATACTGGGAAGATGTTGATTTCACAAACTTCAGGAAAAACTTTGTTGCTGATACGCTCCAATACAACCATACCATATGTTTACTCAGAGCATCTTTTAACTGCGAAATTGTTTTGCACTGGCCTTCCACTTATTTTGTAAAGCAAGAACTATAGTCAGAATATTTTTATTGGTACAAAAATTAAATAAATAAATTGATACGAAATTTTTACTTTGACGACTTAAATATTTTTTTCCTCTTATTAATTTTACTTTGCCAACTTTTGCGGCATTTATGGCGCTTAACGGGGAATCTAAATATACATATGTACTACTATTATATTTACTTTTACAATATTAGAATTGCTTATTTTACTTTTCGGCTCCAAATTTTCCTCTCGTCCAATCGTGGCATTACATCTTACAATAGGTACTGATACATATGGAGAATGCGGAGCAAATGTTTTATGCTTGGACATGTTTCTGTAAAAAAACGAAAGCCAAAATTATTACAAATAGACAAATTTCAGGTGAAGTATTTTTGTTGAATTGTGTTTTTATACCTAGCTGTGGAATATAAATTGATTCGGAAAATGTTAAAAGATATTGCATTCTTTAAATTATGCAGTGGTGCAATATTGGAATAAGTACACACTGTAGTAATAATATAGATGTTGTATATATCTATATGTACGGTCGCCATGTAGTAATTAATGATGTATGTAAATTGTATGTATCCATAATGTCGCCATGTGGTAGTAAATGATGTTGAACTATAAATGATGAGACAGGAGAAGCTTTGTAAAAAGCAGACCTCCGCTACTACGACGGGCGCAGCTGTAAACAGCAGATGCACGGTAGTAGTATCAAAATGAATGATAGTACGTTGGCGCAGCTGTAAACAGCAGAAAACAGCATGTACATTAAACACGTTAAAACTAAACCGCTTATTCGCACTTATGTGCTTAACTCCGGCAGAAAGATGTGACGCAATATAATTGACCCGTATTACGCTGGTTGCAAAAATGTAAACAAACGCATGTAAACAATTACAGTCACTTCTTAAGGTTGTGACATATATTTTGTTTAGCGTATGTTTTTGCTTAATTGCAATTAATCAATCGATCGCATTTATTGTGATTGATTAATTGAGCGATGGATTTTGGGTCAACTGAATAATGCAAGAATGCAGAATGTGCATTCTTGTATTTTTAATTGATTAGGAAATTGTTGTGCAAATTCACATCACAACACTTTTGCTCAAATGGTAAACATACAAGTTTGCAGTAGATATCTGAAACTTTAAATTTTTCTTCGTCATTATTTACATGACTACTGATCGCTTAACACCATTGAATGAGCTCTGGATGTGTTACTTTCAGACTAGCCATGTGCTATTAGAAGTAGATTGGGGGCACTTGAGCAAAAGCTCTGTGGCATAATTTTCAACATCCAGTTTTCTACTCTGATACTGTTTGCTTTATTATTGCATTGAATAAAGCTCTTCGTTTCCTGCTTTGTGTTACTAGGAGCATATTTTTATATTCTATAACTTCTATTAGATTTATTTGTAGTAACGTACCGTTGTGCCATTGCTGAATTTCCGTCCAATTTCTGGCATGTAGCTGTAATTTGTTGCAAGATGAATTTGATATTCTTGAACTCAGATTTGAAGCTTTCTAAATCGTGGTAGGTAACGATTTTCCATTCGTTCGTGTAGAAATTGGCTCTGCCGATTTTCTCGAAATAAATGCCCGCGCTGGCATTTATTTGCTTTACTTCTATCCCTGAGCTGGATATGAGGGGATGCAGATTAAGTAAAATGTAATTTGCATCATCGTGAGGACCTGGAAGAGGATATTGCTTTATTCATTTGTGATGATTTTGCTCTTTAAAGGGGATGAAGCTTTTATATCCGTAAAAAGAAGTCGTTATTGTGGACTCTTTTATTTTTATTATTTATTTTCACAGTAGATTTTTTAGGGGAATTGATTTATACGATCACATGTGGACCTGTCCAGAGTGGTGTGAATTTATTTTTTCTCACTCTGCTTTTTATTAAGACGTTGTCTCCAAAATTGAAAGATTTTGGGCCGAGTTTTTATCGTACTGGAGTTTTGATTTTTCTTTGTTGGCCATGGCTATGTCTTTCCAAATTTTATAGCTGTGTTGTAGATTTGCTTTTAACTCGTTTGCATAATTATCGTAATTATAGCAAACGGTCGGAGAAGATTTAAAGTTATTTGGGATTTCGGCTGGGAATCCGTACAGGAGTTCGCGGGGAGTATAATTTGTACTCGTGTGATAGGTGGTATTATAGACAAACATGGCATGGAGTTATCCCATTTATTATCGCTACATAAGATCTGAGGTATTCTGCTAAAGATCTATGACTTCTCTCCAATGCACAATTTGTTTGAGGGTGATATGGAGTAGTTTTGAGTCTTTTGATCTTTAGCAGTTTAGATACCTCGGCAAACAGGCCACCAATGTGGTTAGATCCCTGATCTGTTAGGATACTTTCTGGAATGCCATGTCGACAAACTATTGTTGTCGTGAAGGCTTCCGCTAATGTATTAGATTCAGTGTTGACTATGGGAATAGCTTCGGAGAATTTGGAAAGGTCGTCTTGAAATGTAAGGATATATTTATTTCCAGAATGGGAAATTGGGAAAGGTTCTACAACATCTAAGCACACTCTTTCAAAAGGTTTTGAGCTTATGCTCGAGATTTTCATAGGAATCTTAGGATTTCTGGATACTTTGTTTACTTGACAAAGGTTACATTTCCTTACTTATCTTACAACATCGTCTGACATCCCAGGCCAGTAGAATTGTTTTTTTAATTCTTTTAATTCTACAGGAGACACCTTGAAGGCCTCCCGTCAGTAAGGAATGGAAATCTATTAGCACTTGTTCAATATCACACTGCTGTTGGATAAATACTTTATGGAATCTTGATGGAGTTTGGTATTTATCTGTTGGTTAACGAAGACCTTGGTAAAGATATTTTTAATAGTTGATAAATTTGGTACATCTAATACAGGGAAGGAGATGTTTACCTGATTTAACTGATTTGCTTCTGTGTATAGCAGATCTCAGTTAAAATCTTTTCAATGTGAGATCTGTCTCTGTGTGATTTCCAAGCTAGATTGACTTTTAAAATAATTACTGCGGAGTCTTTCTTCTTAAAGAAGTTCAGTTCGTTTTCTAGTAGTGAAGGTTTGTCTGAAAGTTTTAGTTAAGACTTTAACACTCTTTCAAGATCTGTATCTTGCACTGCCAAGATGAAAAATTTGGGATTAGTATTTTTAGTTAATGGGATATTTGCTTCAGTTATTATCACTGAGGAATTTTTTACCAGTGATTGAAATGGATTTGGAGTAGTAGTATTTTTGTTGGATGAATATAAATTCACCTCAGCTTTGGCTTGATTTCTGGTTACCACATTTACATAGGTGGGTTCCGTTAATTTTTCGGAATTTTCCGGATAGTTCTAATGTGAGCGTCTGCGTTTGTGTTGAGCTTTCCAGGTGTATAGACTATTTTATAGTTGCATTCCTTAAAACGTATTCTCCATCCCATTTGTCTTGAGGAATGATCCTTTAGATTCATCAGCGATACTAATGGTTTATGGTAAGCTATGATCTTAAACTTTCTACCAGAAACGTATGGGCTAAGTTATTCAACTGCGAAAACAATTGCCAAAAACTCCTTTTCAATTGTTGAGTAACGAGTTTCTGCACCATTAAGGACTCGACTCACGTAGGCGATTGGAAGATCTCCTTGATCATCTACCTGGCAAAGAGCTTCTCCGATGGCGTAGCTACTGGCATCGGATGTGACAAACAATTCTTTGTCGAAATCTGGATAGGATAAAATTGGTGCTGATATCAGTTTGTTTCGTAATTCGCAAAATGCTTCATCGCAGATTGCATTGAATTAGAAATGTGTGTCTTTCTTTAGAAGGTTAGTAAGGGGTTTCGCAATTTTAGAAAAAATGGGAATAAAGCGGCGATAATAGCCGACGAAACCAAGGAAGGCTTTAATATCCTCTTCCATCTTGGGACTAGGATAAGATTGAACTGATTTGCCTGATGTGCCCTAAATACATTATTTCCTTTCTTAGGAAATAGCATTTGTCACATTGTAGTTTTAAATTGAAGTCCCGTAGACGGCTAAATACATTTGTTACCCTGGTATTATGGTCTTTAAGATTGTATCCATGAACTACAATATCGTCAATGTATACGAAACAGTAAATGCCTTCGGGTCCAGAAGATTGGAAGATTGCAGGTGCACCTTCTAATCCAAATGGCATACGGTTAAACTCGTAATGACCATTGCTCTGTCCTTACGTCCATGCGAATTTGGTGAAATCCACTGGCGAGGTCAAGCGTGGTGAAATATTTGTACTTACCCAGTTATGTCTGTAAAATTAGATAATGGGTAAGTGTAGCCAATAGTAATACTCGGCGGAAGTCTACAACGACTCGCCATTTTTTGTTTCCATGCTCATCCGGCTTTTGGGAACTAGAAATAGGGGTGAATTCCACGGCCTATTTGAAGGTCTTATTATCTCAAAGTCCAACATTTCGTTATGTGCCGCGTTTTTTCTTTCCGACGCGTCTCTGGGAGTCTGTACGGTTTAGTTGTATATGTGAGATTTATACGGGTCTGTTTGGATTTTGTGCTCGGTTAAATTTGTAAATGAGAGGAAATCCCCTTCTAAGTGGAAGAAATCGTTGAAATCCTTACAAATTTTCCGAATACTCTCGGTTTCTTCCAAATTGCAGTGATCCAATTTTATTAGGTGCAGTTTTTTATTCTGCCCCTAATTGGATCTCTGTAGGAATCAGGAGTGATGCAATCGAAGTGTTAAGGCTGGGTCGAATTGGACAGCTCGGTGCTCAATTCGCAAATGGGGCGGAGTGTTAAGACTTTTGAATAAATCGCAAATTAATTAAAGAAATATTTATTTAAGCACCTAAGGCAACAAAATAACGTTTTCTAATTTTTGCATATGTCCCCCAACTTTTATTGAAAATGATTTGAAACTCAGAATTCATTGTATTTTTTTAATTTCTCTGGTTTGCGGGGCGGGGCTGCCACAAATTTGAACAAAATAAAATAATTTTTTAACATAAGCTTTTTGAAGTTAATAAGAAGAAAATAACGTTTTCCGATTTTTAAAATTCTACTTATCTACGACAATTTGATGCAATAGATTGTTCAACGAACCTGAAACGCAAAAGGGAAGAAAATCAGTAAAAAACTTATAACATTGTTATATATAAAGTTACCTGCACCTGGAGACTGCACAGGTGAAAAAAGTCCAGCGAAGATCTGAAATGAAATAAAGAAATGGATTAAAAAACAAAATCAAAATCAGGAATTTTATTATATGAGCAATTAGAAGTAATTGACACTAACTAAGATCATTGCTGTGTGTACATATGTACAACAACAATGCCATGAAAAATTGGAGACATGGAAAGCACGAACGAATTCATGTTCCCCATAAAATACACCACACAAAACAATAACATGTGTTATAAACTACGTAATTAACACAATTATGTTAGATATTTGTGGACAATTTCAAAGAAAAATGCTATGAAAACACTCATCTGACAATTGTTCACAAACCTCACAATTTATAAAGTTATATCTAAGCTTATAAGATAAACACATAAACACACTCACCTGTGGTTAATATATTGTTTCCAACGATGAGAAAGACCTGTAAATCACTAAAAAACACATAAAAACATTTTAAAAGTTTGACATGACACCCGCGCGCAATAGTGTCAAAACAACGTAAACTTTATAATTTCGTGACGTTTGACATTTCGAAACGAGGAATAATCGAGCCGCGATCTCGATGGCAGCTTTCATTTCGCGATATTTTACGCGAGAAACGTGATATTCGCGATTTTTTAATAATACATTTCCTACAATGAGTGCGAAAGAGACTCACAGTGGGAAAAAGACAAAAAATTATTACAAATGACAAGAAAATCTACTACATCGAAATGAAACTTGTGAATCGAGATTTTATAGTAAATGTTCCAAGAAATTATAAAATTCGTAAAAAATCATCGATATGTTAATTAATTTCTTCGAGAAAGATGTCAAAATGTTCAGTGAAAATTTCCAAGATTTCACTTTATAGATAGCGAAAATGGAACGAAGTTTTCTATAAAAAGGAGGTCATTTGCTCATTCTGTCTTCTGTTTTTCAATGAGTTGTCAAAGAGGTTACATATGCCAGTTGGACATAGCCTCCTCAATTTGCAATATTCTTACAGTTTCCAAGTTTTTATTTTGTCATCAACAATTCAACGTGGAGTTTTTTTCGGTTCTTTTTTAATATTTTTACATAGAGTTTTAATTTTTGTTTAGTTTCAATTTTTTTCGATATTTTTCATATTTATTTCCATTTTTCATAAATTTGCATTAGAGTTGTGTCATTTTAAATTTACAATTTTTTATTTCTTTTTTGAACTTATTCGGAAATTATTGAAATTTCAACGTGTTTTGACGTTTTACAATAAATTCAAGGTATTTATGTCAGATAAATCTTTGGTTAGGTGACGGGTATTAAGGTGTAAGATTGCATGTCAATTGTTTATTGGACATATTACACAAGATTACATCACCAAATACTAAAATTTTATTGAACATAGTTTTTTGTGATTTCAGTTTTTTTTTTGTTCACAAATTTTCGTCAATTTATCAAGGTATAAAACTGTGCCCACACGGGTCACCTTTATACCACATGAAAATTGATTCACGATTGACATTAACAAAAAAATTTTATTTTCAGCATTTAATAGGTTTTAAGAAACAGAAAAGAATTCACGATTTAGTTACATAATATATATATACTTAAAAAATTTGACTGAGTAAAATTAGTAGAATTAGATCAAACCTAGTATAAGTAAATTGAATTGCAATTAGGTTAATTTTTTTCTTTGAAGTCAATTTTATCAGTAATTTTAGTAGTAGGAAGAAATTTTTTCGATAAATAAATCTAAATGAATGAATAACCGGATGATTCTCTTCATTTACCGCTACACTCCCGCCATCTAAATGTGATTGTGCTTCGCCATCGTTTGCATTTTAGTTTTCTACGTCGACTGACACCAGACAGTAGGCATTGGTATCGTGAGAACTTATTGGAAGCAACATTTTGCCATAGCCCAGACGTGGCAGTTCTCAGTTGGATTATTTTCAGTCTTGTTGTTATAGCCCACACGGTGCACTTTCAGTGTCTTTGAGTTAATATTCCGTAAGAGACGTTTACACTAGTACTAGCTTATAGAAAGTTGCACTAGTGCGTAAACGTTAGAAGATCAACTCGTCCTTTCATTGCAGGTGACAGATCTAAGTATAGTCGTCAACAAAGCTCTAATTTATGAACGTACACAATTTCGATTCTATTAGAGGAACGACGAAATTCAAATTCAGGAAATTGAGCATTTCAGATATTCGTGTTTTCAGGACGTCAGCTTTTAGTCAATCTTACATTAAGCACAAGACGACACATTTAAATAAAATTGCTTTCTTAATGGGTAATATTTTGCAGTATGGAAATGCATTTTAAATTTTAAATTAAATTGAATTTAAATTAATTTTCAGGGTCAACTTTGCAATGCATCGATATATTGCATAGGGCAATATATTGGTGCATGAACCTTTGGTTGTGTTTTAGGCACCTGAGTGACAACAGTATATGTAATAGTATTAATGCTAAAAAGATAAAATAGCAAGCAGTACAACGAAAAGTTAACCGTTTTAATTTGCCTATCCAAAACCCTCGAGAATAGTTCACAAGCCATGAAACAGACTCCCTCCCTACCACATGCGAGGCCCAACGTATTCCTTACATTCTAAAATATTTGCAGTGTTCTTATGTAAAAGTTACAAAAGTTTGATTTGAATAGCTCCTCCGCCCTAAACTACTATTCATACAGAAAAATGGTGCTCTGATATTCTTTAGCTTGCTTTCTTATCTTCCGGACCGTAATAAAATTTTCATACCTTTCCTAACAAAATTATTTAAAAAAATTTATCCTAACCAAATGACTACGATTTCTCAAACAAAAATTCTCAGCTGAGTAATCATTGTAATGTCGCTGTGCCGTCATGGAATGCCGTGGTCTGATGATGTCGAACGTAGCTGCCTACAGATTCGGACTTCGGCTGCACATACACACATGTAATTATCACTCAGCTGAGAGGTATTGAGCGTAAAATGGTAAGGTTACTTTGTAATCAAAACTATTTTATTATTTTGTTAGGTAAGGTATATAGGAAGTGTAGCCATTGGGAAGGTAAGGAACCAAGCTTTAAATTACTAGAAGACTATGTTTCTGTATGGATACTAGTTTAGGCTCTATAGCATATATAAATTCAATGTTTGGCACTTTTCCATAAGTATCAATATAGAACATTTTAGAAAACGGACTAAGCACGCACATATATAGATTTCTGTTTCATGGCTTGGGAAGTATTCTCGAGGGTTTTGGCCTATCCCAAAGACTGCATCCATTTCATGAAAAATTGATCCACAACGGAAAGATATGCCTATGTGAGCCTTTATTTACAATAATTTATTTCCTGTGAATTTTCTTGAAAATTTTTCTTCGGAACTTTTATGCGTTATTTAGCCAACAGCAGTCCAAAAAAATGGATTTATTCGGCTCTCTGGTCTGATAACCATTTTTATGACCATAGATCATTTTTTCTTTGGAACTCTTACCAAATTTTTTTCTCGTAATTTGTATGTGATAGGTTTGACACGGTTGGCAACATTTCTGGAAACAGAAATTTAGAGAATTGATTTTGCTACTAGCACATTTTCGCGTTTTGTGTTAAGCCGACCAACTCCAGAAATTTTCTATTCAGCGCAAGAAGGCGAGAAGTCTAAAAAATACTGACACTATACAATATATTTATTATGTTACTTTGTATGAAAAATTGTTTGTTATTTCAAATAAATTGCTTGGTATACACTAAAACCTCGATCTGCGTCGTTAATTGGGACTCAAAAAAGAGGACGCAAATCGAAATTAATTTTCTTATACATAAATATTTTGTTAATTAGTACTAAAATAAAAATTTCCTTCATCAAAAACTATTTTTATTTCAGTCATATGTACATAATACATAAACCAACATAAATAAAATATAATGCATACATAAATTCATTAAATATTATATTAATTCATTAAATATTAATTCATTAAAATAACAGAAAAATTCATTAAATAAAAAAAAAAGTAAAAAATCCTTTACATTGCACAGGAATTATAATTTATAAGTTATTATTTTTTTAATTCTAATTCGATGAACTTGACGGTTCTAAATCGATTACTATTTTTGTAGACTGATTTGGTTCTCGTACTGACTTATTTAAAAAGTTGTCCAAAGTTTGTTGCACTTTTGCCGCTTTTTTTCCTGATAAATTTCTTTGTAGCAATTGATAGCGTTATCTATAGATCTTGTCACTTTTAAACTTCGATTTTCGTCTGGGTGATTATCTACAAAAATGTCCATTGCCTGTGAAATAAGTTGCATCGCTTTCGAAATATAACGAGCCGTTAACTGTTTTTCTTCTGGAACCACATCAGGTACATATATCAATATCGTCCACCAAAGAACGTTCAACATTTATAGAAATCAAATCTTCATTATTAAGCTCTTCATCGTGTGATATCAATATCTCATTTATATCATTTTCCTCCATGCCTTCAAAGTTTGCTTCTCTAGCTAATGCAGCAAGTTCTCTACGAACGGTTGGTACAATATCAACTTCTAAACCTTTAGATACGGTTTCTGGCCATAGTGAGCGCCAAACTCCGTTCATGCATGTTTTTTTTACTTCCATCCATGAATGGTTTATATTTTCGATAGCCATCAAGATATTATAATTTTTCCAAAACTGTTTCATGGAGGGGATATCATCCCCATCAGTTGATGCAATATGCTGGCTAAACGTTCGTCGTAGATAATAACATTAAAAATTTGATATGACACCTTGATCCATCGGTTGTATGATGGATGTCGTGTTTGGTGGCATAAAAACAAATTTCACATTTTATGAAATATCGTCTAGATAAATTGGGTGTGATGGAGCATTGTCTACCAATATTAACATTTTAAAATCAATATTTTAAGTACGACAATAAGTTTTCAACTCGGGGACAGCGCAATTTTCTGCCCAATCTTTAAATAGAGCTGCAGTCATCCACGCTTTTTTATTCAAACGCCAATAAAGGGGAAGAGCACTTTTATCCACATGTTTAAAAGCCCTTGGATTTTCAGAGTGGTGAATCAGAAAAGGCTTAAATTTGAAGTCACCTTCTGCATTTCCTCCTAGAAGAAGTGTAAGCCGATCTTCCAGGGCAAGATTTTTCAGTTTTGGAAATGAACGTTCTCCCTTGTAGCCGTTTCCAATAAAGGCCAGTTTCGTCGACATTTAGTACTTGCTTCGGAGAATAACCACCTTCTTCAATAATCGCTTTTATTTCTATTTAAATTTATTTGCAGCTGCAATATCTGCACTGGCAGATTCTCCTTTCAAAGCAACATTATGCAGTTTTGCTCTACTTTTGAAACCTTCGAACCAACCTTGACTGGCTTCGAATTTTTCCGATTTTTTTCCGCTTTGTATCACCATTTTGCTCAGTGGCATCCGGCGCTAATTTTGGTTCTCTATCCAAATACTAAGGAGGGACTCCATTTTTACCATAATGGAACTTCTTACTTTGGTACTAGTTTGTTTTGATTGCAATGATGTAGTAGCTTTAGCAAATTCTCTTATTTACTCAGCATCTCTATTACAAATTATTCTCACTGTTGTAGGAGCTAAACTAAGATTTCTGGAAATTTCAACAGCCTTTACCCCAGATTTAAAACGTTTTAGCATTTCTAATTTCAGTTCCAAACTAATTTGTCTGCGCTTTTGACTCATTTTTTATGGCCTCTAATTTATTTTTTAAACAACACTTTTAATTTATTTAACCAAGACCAACACTTTTAATTTACTCTTGAGATAGAAGACTATGTAATTTTATGTAATATTGCAAATTATGAAAAAACTTCTGTGAATTATAAGCTCGTATACATAAAGATTGAACTACAGAATTAAATGGGAAATCCCCTTTATATAAAATTTAAGCAACGCAAATAAAAATTTTAGCGACGCAACTCTGAAATCACGAAAATTCAAGAACGACGCAACTTCGAAAACGACGCAAATCGAGGTTTTAGTGTACTTTCTTCAGTAGCCAAATAAACTTGTAATAGGTTGTTGCACTAGTCGAAAATTTGGTCATCGGTTGGTCTATAGTCTTCCAGTGTCTAGGGGGCCCCCAGATGGCGGAGCCCATGCGTAAAGATGGCACTGATTACCGCATCACGTGAGTTACATATATTAATTCCCATGATTTACCGGAAACTTATAAGATTCCAAAGAAACCTAAGCCAATGGCTTGGTAAGTTATAAACTCTCAAAAATAACAAGTTCCCACATTTTACGCTGCACCGACAGCATATCATAACAATAAAAATATCAAATGATTTTTACACACAGTTTGTAAAAACGCTGATGTTTGCAGAAAGTAGAAAGACCAGAAAATGAACTTTTAACTTTTAACTTTAGATATTTTTTGAATAAATTTTAGAATAAAGGGCAAGTTTTTGTTGTTATTTAAAAATCGATTTCTTCTTTTTTTTCTCTCCGGAAGAATACGAAAATAATTAACTCGTGTGAGGGTCATGTTCTACTTCCGAGTTTCGCATGTAAGTTTACAAGGAACACGACTGACAGAACAGTTGGTATTTTAGTAAAGAGCTCGCTTGACGTAGATCGGATTACAGTAATACAATTAGACGGTACGAGTACATATCTAACGGTTACCTTAAGACTTTATTTGTTAATAAAGATAGAGCAGATAAAGAGTTGTGCGTTTCAGTGAAATATCCCAGAGTGCTTTACGTTAGAGGGAACATGACACTACTCCTCCTTAGTGCGGAGTTACTGCGCCTTTAATTTCCAAATTAACTGTTCTAACCGTTAGAACCCTTCTTTTCGTCCGAATCCATCGGAAATATCCAATAAATATAATATGTTCTATAAAACACAATGGATGTAAATGATTTGTTTCACGATCAAAATTACAGCTAATGTGGGAATATAAAGGGAAAATTCGGAAAATTTAAAGCGCTATTACTCTCGAACGAAGGAGTAGATGTTCGAAATTCTATAGAACGGATGAAGAGTTTTCTGTACAGAAAATACACATATCAAACATAGTCGAGGGCAGTCAACTTTGGAAGTTGCCAGGTGTTCAAACGGTGTTAAAACGGCTAAAATAAAAAATAAATAAAAGCTGGATCACACTACCATAATTTGTTTTTTATTTGGACGAATACTACTACTTGTTTTAGCTTTATAATTTTCCTCGCAAACCCCTTGTACATACATATACATTAGGGTGGCACAAAATGTCAAATTTTTAAAACTCAAAATCTAGTACTATTATGAAATTCTGATGTATTCACCAAAAATTGTTGATATTTAGAGTCGCTCAACCAAAAAATAGTGTTTTCTGGTTTCTTTCCATTTTCAGAGAAACTAATTGTCTTTTTCCTTGATAAAATTCGCATTTTACGTTATTTTTCGAAATGTTTTTCTAGAATTGGAGATTGGGTACCCGCAGATAATAAATTCTGGAACATTTATTTGCATCTAACGAACATTTTAGAAATTGTACATTTAGACGCTATAGATGATTTCGTAATAGATAAAATTGAAATTTTGATTTCCACACATCTTAAGATATTCCCCGAAACTTTTAATTTTCTATTTTCTACTTTGCGCGCTAGGTATAGGTATAAGTGTGGTGATTTTTCACAGCACAAAGGACTGAGAGTGCTTCTCTTTTCAGAGGAAGGTACACCAGCCCCGAAGTTTATTTGTCCCGGGCTTGTTTTATGTTGTACAATATTCCGTTTTAAGGTGTGTTATAGTAATAACTGATTTAGATTTGTACTTTGCTTATTAACTTTTATTTCTTGTTGAAATAACTAAACTCGTTTATTTACGTTATATGTTTTCCACATAGATGGGTTATACCAGATTGATTTGGTCTGTCTTTGATTAATTAGTTGGTTTATCGATTAAATAACTATACTGATTACTTTATATTCCACATAGGGATTAATTTATTTTTCACAATTATATGTGTTTTCCATATTGAAGGATTATACAAAATTTGATTGATCGATTAATTTATATTTCACTTACTCTGACTTTTATATATTTCACACTAATATGTGGAGTTTTCTTTATTAAAAGATTATACAAAATTTTATTCATCGATTAATTTATATTTCGCTTAATCTGATTTACTTATATTTCACACTAATATGTGGTGTTTTCTTTATAGAAAGATTATATCTCGGATTGATTAAGAACCGTTCAACTTATACTTTTCATTGATTCTGATCGAAGAACTGATCAAATTGTATTGTAATCGAAAATTAATAGATAAATGGTATTTGAAAATTGATAGAAAAACCGATCAAGTACTGTTTTACTTGTACGCAGTTATATTAAAAAATTAGAAGAATTGCAATTGGAAATTAATAGAACCAAGTTGGTCAGTTACTTCGCGATATGATAAAGCACCGCCTGCTGTAAGCTGACTGCCTCGATGATCTTTTTTAGCCGCCACACATATCTCCCGCTACCAACGCCGCCTCCTCATTTTCTTTGCTGATTCAGCAATTTCGCGATAAAATGCACAGAGAAAAGTATTCGCACGCCGATTTAATAATTAAAAATTGTCCAGAGGAAGTATCCTCTAGCAAGAAATATTGTATTTCTTATCGCTGGCGGGCAATAATGCCCACCGTCAACAATTCTGTTCGTGAGACAAACAAAGTGTACAAATAGTACACTTTGTATGACAGGAAATGATATGATTTTTTCTATAGGGCGTGCATATTTGCACGTAAATGCTTATGCCCGTAATTGACACAGGTAAGCTGGGCGTTATGAGTGCAAACTCATAATACCATCCCCCATAGAAAAAGAAAATTCGTACTACTAAATAGGAGTAAGGATTTTCGTCGTGTACTCGGGGTACAACAGTTGTTTGCAAGAATAAAGAAAAAAAAGGAAGAATTTAATGCATGTGCCAGTGCGAGATATGCGGGGACACAAGAGTTCACCGGTTCGTATACTATTCTTTTGGGGTCACAGCTCATAGTTGGGGTACCATATGATCATAATGGTTATCAGTCCATTTAGCTTACTCAATTTTAGATAAGTACATCGTCCTTAACTTGACCAACTTAAAGAAGTTGTGCACATGTATTGGTTTTTTTTTTCTATTACATACTTTATGCTTGATTGTCCATTTTTTCTTATATGTAGAATTTTTGTTCTTTTCCACTTAATTTCTTACAGTCTAATTTCTATTAGCTTAGTAGTAAATGATCAGATTGAAATTTCAAAATATTTCACCCATTTAATATTTACAAAACTTAGTTTTCTTCCTATCAATATTAAATTGTATTACATTTAATTATTCCTTATTATATGTTCGTGTGTCAAACAATTCGTTCAATAGGTAACTCTTCCGCCTGGGAAGTTCTTATAAGTATTTATTATCATCCAGTGGATAAAAAAAAAGATTTACATAATTCCTTTACATAGTGGGCTGGGCCTATCCTCTTTGGAGGTTACATTTATACTTAACTCTTGAGCTGTCATGCCAGTAGCGTTGCTTGCTTTCGAGAATTTCCCTCCTTGTTTTACGAAGTAAAAGTACGCGAGAGAAGGGATCAGAACAACAACAGTGGCATACGAAATAGAATAGTGGTGGATATCGTGAGCGTTCAGGCCCTGGTCTTCGACTAGCTTTGCCTCCTTTATGGAGGAACTCAACTGATGCAGGTCATTGTCAGAAGAAAATTTTATGAGGTGGGTTTTGGTGGTGTTGAAAAGTGGGAGTCTACTCATATTAGAAAATGTCAATGCCGTAGATAAGTAGGGATAAATGAGGATATAGTAGTTGTGTATCTCCGTATTTTTGGACGAGTGAGGTTGGATAGTTAGCGCGTCAATTCGCAGATAGCATTTGTCCGAGAGCTCCAGTATTCCGGTGCCAAATAAGGTTTGCGGGACGATTTTGTTAGCACAGACTTCGTCCAATGTAGTGTTCTTGGTTAGTACAAACAGCCATTTGCTGGCCTGCGAAAGCTGGATCCAGAGGTTACCGGGGGAGGCCTTTCGTATGTGGCAAGATTCGGGTAATTTAGTGACGTGCTTTAGAAGCTCAATTTCACAGATATTGTTTTCTGGATGCACGCTGAATATTGGGTGCATCAGTCGACAAAGATAATGGAAAACATCACGAGTAAGACAGCTCTGAAAGTCGAAGTTATTAAGGGTATAGTAGTGTTCCCGATTGTTATCGACTACCAAATAGTCAACGGATGGCTGTATGTAGGCGAATTCGTTTTTATAGCTGATTGGCAGTGGGGTTACTTTATATAGTTGGTATGACATTCGATAAGGTAGATGTATCTTGAATTCGAAATTTATTTTATTTACACTTCTAGCTGTGCTTGTCTGACTCAACGCGTATATGCTGAACAAATCTCGTAGGCCCGGGGGAATTGGGAGCCTCAAGTTATCTGGGAGTTTTTGTTGTATGGCTAATGGAGAGTTCCTCAATTGGTTAGGAGTCATAATAACAGGGTGCGGCTTGCCTTGCTTCACATCTATCATCAAATCGACGATAGAATTTATGGTAGACTCGTATCTCATTAACGAGAGTGTTACAGCATTGATAATTTATTCTGTTTGGAGCGTCATGTTGAACCTAGATTCTGCGACGAGCGTTGTGTTTAGCAGCAATTCTAGATTCTTGATCTTCTCACCCAAGAATGAGAAATGCGCCCTAATTTCGTGCTAGCCCCTGTTGAAAATATTAACCGTCGTGTCTATTATCGACGTATGATTTTTCAACAGGTCGAGGAGGCGCCTCTGGTCAGTCTTCACACTGTCAATCAAGTGGTCGTACTTAATGGCGTCATTCTCATCTAAGGTTCCAAAGAGCATTTCGTCGGACGTTAAGGGGGACAATAAGCTTTCCTTATCCTTAATGCCATCAATGGTACTCAAAATCTGTTTTAAAAATGCCTGGCAAAGAAGGAGGTTGCCTGCATAAGGGGTCAGTCGATGACAAAGGCCTTCGACTACACGTATGTTATCCTCCATTTGACTAAACTCGTAATTCACACCTCTCAGGTCGAAGTAAACGATGATGTGCCACTCGTGGCTAAAGAGTCCCACATTACCTGATTCCTCGAAGTAGATTCCTGACCTATTTTCCAAGTAGGTGACATTCAGCCCGGTGGCAGTGTTCCATAGACATAGCAGTTGTATGATTAACAGGAGTTTACCCTTGTTCGACATCCTGGAAAGGAAAGATCTTCGCTTACTCAAAGTACAATTTTAAATCGTTATTATGTATGATCTTAATCTTGTTTCCCACCTTAACGGTGGTGTTCTCGGGGGAATTTAGTTCCACAACGTCATAAGGTCCGAGCCATAGGGGCGAGAGTTTGGACCTTCTTGCATGACTTTTGAGAAAGACCTTGTTCCCGAGGTTAAAAAAACGCTCTGCTGAATGTTTATCATAATAACCCTTTGATTTTTGTTTATGTTGCAGGATGGTTTGACGTGCCATTTCAAATCCATGCCGAAGTCGGGCCTTTAGCTCATTAGAATAATTATCGTAATTGTAAAAGGTTTCTGGTTCAAGTTTTAGGGAAGTGGGGACTCTGGCCGGGAATCCATGGACAAGCTAATGCGGCGTAAATCCGGTGCTTGAGTGGGGGGGTTGCATTGTAGACGAAAACAGCATATGGCAGCCAGGAATCCCAAGAAAGGGGGTCTTTGTTGACGTAATGGCAGAGGTATTCGGCCAGCGTCCTATGGCTACGCTCCAACGCGCCATTAGTCGGGGGATGATACGGAGTACATTGTAACTTATGGATTTTTAACAGTCTGCAGACTTCCAAGAAAAGCCTGCTAAGGAAATTTGTGCTCTGGTCAGTCAAGATACATTGGGGGATTCCGTGGCGGCATATGATTTTAGTAGTGAATTCTCTGGCGACTGTATCTGCCTCGGCGTCTGGTAAAGGGATGCCTTCCGAAAGTTTACTGAGGTCGTCTTGGAAAGTCAAAATGAACCTATTCCCATGGTACCTAGTGGGAAGTGGCCCAACTATGTCGAGGAAAATCTTTTCGAAAGGTGTCCTACTCGTAGTGGTTATTTTCATTGGAACCTTTCTGTTTCGATTTAGTTTATTAGCCTGGCATGAGGGGCATTTTTTTTTATAAAACTGACGACGTCCTGGTTCATATTTTGCCAATGATAGGCCATTTTTATCCGTTTCAAGGTTCTGTGGATCCCAGAGTGACCTCCTAGAGATGAAGTGTGATAGTCGCGGATCAACTGCTGGATATGTTCCTTGTGACTCAATTCGATCGCCTCGTTGAGAATAATTTGGACAGGGAGTGTTGTTGTTGAGAAAATAAAGGTACACATAGCCTTCAGCTCCAGCAAACTGGCGGGGTATATGGCACTAGGTGAGAGTAGTACCGTTGCAAGTTTGAGTGATCCAGCAGACTCGAGGCACTCTTTTAAAGTAATAAGAGTGGTCCTCTTCTCAGAGGGGCGTGACAATGAGAAGGGAAGCACGGCGATTAGGATTTTGTTTTTTCCGGCTTTGTATGTTTTTAGCTTTCCGGGAAGGGTGTCTAATTTTAGACCTATGTATAGCTCGGGACTCTTTTTAGTCTTGTCGTCGTGTGGAGCAAATTGGAAAAATTTTGGCAGGGGAGTTTTCGACCTTATTAAGGAACCTCTCTTCTTGTGAATGAACGAGTAGTCTAGTGTGCTTTTCTTTAAATTATCGACGTAGGCCTCGCAAATGTCTGCTGCGGGGGGACTAGAATTATAAGTGGCACCAGGGTTAGGTATCTAGGTGCGAGTTTCCCTTTGTCGGGCTTGTTGCGGCATTAACAGCAGTATCCACAGGGGGTATGCGACTTAAGGCGTCCGCATTCGAGTTTAGCCTTCCCGACTTATAAATTATACAATAGTCGTACTCTTTCAATCGAATACGTCATCTTATAAGTCTAGAGGTAGGGTTTTTTAAGATCATGAGCCAGGTAAGTGGCTGATGATCGGTTATTATAGTAAATCGTCGTCCGTATAAATAGGGTCGAAATTGTTCCACAGCGAACACAATAGCGAGGAGGTCCTTCTCAATAGTGGAGTACTTAACCTCAGTACTTAACCTCAGCGGAGTTAAAGGTTCGACTAACGTAAGAGACTGGTCTATCCTTTCCTACTTCGCCCTGCTAGAGTGCCGCGCCAATAGCGAAATTACTGGCATCAGTAGTGACCAAAAATGGTTCATTGAAACAGGGGTATTTCAAGATGGGAGCAGATATAAGCTTAGATCTCAATGCTCTAAAGGCTTCGTCACAAAAGGCGTCCCATGCGAAGGGCACATCCTTTTTCGTCAAGTTGGTAAGAGGTTTTGCGATCTTCGCAAAATTGTCGATGAATCTGCGATAGTACCCCAAGAATGATTTAATGTCCTTGACCCTTTTCGGGGTTTGATAAGTCCTCACGACTTTAATTTTTCTGGGTCGGGGTGAATGCCTCCTTACATGCCCCAAGTGAGTGATTTGTCTTCCAAGGAAATTGCATTTGTCGGGCTGCAACTTCAATCGATGTTGTGTCAAGCGATCGAAAACTTTAATGAGCTTAGCGTTGTGGTCCCCAAGACTGCACCCATGAACAACAATATCGTCCATATACACAAAACATTCTATGTCTTGTAATCCCGAGAGGACGTTGTTCATTAACCTCTGAAATGTAGAGGGGGCATTTTTCAGTCCAAAAGGCATCCTATTGAAATGGAAGTGGCCGTACGACGTGCTCAAGGCGGCCTTCTTTTTGTCGCCTTCGTCCATTCGGATTTGGTGGAATCCGTTCGCTAAGTCCAGAGATGAAAAGTATTGCTATCTACTCAGCTGGTCCAGAATATCCGTGATGTTGGGCAGTGGAAAGGAGTCCCCGACAGTTATATCGTTCAGTCGCCGGAAGTCCACGACGAATTGCCACCGCTTGTTTCCTGCTGAGTCGGGCTTTTTCGCAACAAGCAACAACGGCGAGTTCCAAGGGCTCGTGCTTGGGCTTATGATCTCCTGTTCCATCATCTGGGATATCTGGTTGCTGATTTCTGTCCTTTGGGACTCCGGTAGTCGATAGGGCCGTACGTTTACAGTAGCTTTATCGGGAAAGGTTTGAATTTTATGACGGACTGAGTCAGTCACTGAAAGAAAGTCACCCTCCAAGTGAAATATATCATTATAATCCCGACAGATTTGTAAGATGCTGTCTGCCTTCTCGGAGTTACAGTGCTCCAGGTTGAGTCTCTTCTTAAACTGGTTAAGACGTTTCTAGATTTTGTTTTCCATATAAAGATTTTGAACTATAGAGTATTCGTTCAAAGGTTCTGCCTCCACTTTTAAAGTGTTTAGGTTCACGGAAACGTCCTTGTCTCTCACATTCAGTAGTATTACGTTAGCCTTGCCATTTTGGGGGCTAGAAATAGAGTTACCCAGGTACACGCCGGGTATAGGCTCGCGTCTGGTTACCAAAAAGTCTTCTGTTTGCTCTGTGGATACTTGCACAATGGTTCTTGACCGTAGAGTCAAGTGTATAGACTCCAATTTCGGTTACTTTGCTGTAGCATTTGGCTTACTAGTTGTACTCAGGGTCAGATAGAGGGGGCGCCATGAGGCCCATATGGCACGGGCCCCAAGCCAACGGAGGGCCCCCTAAATCCATGGTAAATGCAACTGAAATAAAAATATATTTTGTCATAATTTTTAAAATAACTAAATAAAACTAAATAAAAACCTCAACGCATATATTACAACAGAAATATTCAAAAGAAATTTCATATAAAATATGCGACGAATTGATTTTTATGAAGCAGATTTACACAACCAACTTTAATTCAGAATTAACTGCATTAAATTTGCTACAGAACATACTAGAAACAAATTTAATTGAATTATTTCCCAATTTATTTGTAGCACTTAGAATATTGTTGAGCCCACCAGCAGAAAGAAGCTTTAGCGTTTTAAAAAGAGTGAAGGATTTTAACGGATCAACAATGTCTCAAGAAAGGTTAAACAGATTATCAATGCTTCATATAAATTCTGTCATTGCGCGGACAATGGACTTTTCAACGATTATAAAGGAATTCTCAAAACAAAGCTCGAAAGGCTTTTTTAAGATAACTTATTTCCTTTCACTCCTCAGTAAGGTAGTTACAGTACCTACTTACATTTTCAAATTTAGAACTAATATATTTTTGAAAAATTTTACTTCAGATTTATTTAAATAAAATTCATAAATTTTTAACAAAAAAAAACCTTTTTTATGTTTTATTTATTTGGTTGACATATTTTTATGATTTTCAGAAGAGGGGGGCCCCATTTTTCTGGTTGGCCGGGGCACCCCATATCCTCTCTCAGGCCCTTTGTACTAGTTTTAGGTTTTTTGTTTTTTACATTAGGTTTGAGATTATCCGCTCTGGGTGTGATATTCAATTTATCATCATTTGTAGGATCTTTCATTAGTCCGGAGTGGTCCGAGTGAGGAGTGCAGACACCTATACAGGTCGTTAAGTCCCCATTTGACGAGACCTCAGCCGGCTCTGACTGAAGAATCTTTTGAAAATCGTATGCTCTGCAGCTGATTATTCCTTTTTCGTAGTCAATTCTACACGCGTATTCGCATAAGAAGTCATGCCCATGGATTCCGTCGTATTTTAGATTTATATTATCATCAAATACATGAAATGGGTGTTCGATTAAGACACCAAAATCGAGGACGCCAAGGGCTAGTCCCAAAGTAGAAACTTTGTCACTGGAAATAGTTGTGACATTAGTTTTTGGTGAGCGGTATACTAAACAGTCACCTTTAGCTAGGTTGGCTTTATAGAGGCTTATGTCGGCTCCCGTATCTATCAAACATGTACTGAGCCCACTTTTGGATAAAGAAAACGGTATTATAAGAGTGAGGGCGTTTTGGCATATATTTAATTCAGCGTCTGTGAGGGATTCTCGTGTACCTCGGCTTGGGTAGTTATTTGATTTAGGCGTGCTGGGATGCCGAGTTTCTTCAGCCGCCAGGATGAGTTTTCCGGACGAGGAGATTGTGCATCGGAGGAGGGCCTCCTCTGTTCATCCGAAAAACGGACCGACATATTACGCCGGTTAATGTGCGTGAAACGGGTGCTCTAATGACAGTGTACAGTTGGCCTTGCCTTTTAGGCATTTGGTCGACTTTCCTCGCATTATAGTACTTACGGGTTCTACACTCTTCGATACAGTGACCCGGTCTCTTACAATATGCACAACGAATCCCATGCTCTTCTCTTTTGATCTGGCTAGAATGCGGTAATTGAGCTCCCTTATTTAGGAAACACTGTTCGAGGGTATGTCCGCTATGTCGGCAGTAGGTACAATAACGGTTGATGGCGGATCGAGGATTTGGGACATACACGCGTTCTCCTTCAGTCTTTACTGCTGGGGACTTGTGGCTTTGGGCAAAATTTGTATTAGGCGCAGAGAGAGAGCTTTTCTCGATACGAGACGCTTGTTCAGTAGTATAATTCACTGCTTCACGCAATTCGGTCTTTATGTGCAGCCTTAGTGAGGATACGGAGCTGATCGCCTCGTATTCCACCTTCAAAGGCTTGTAAGGCGAGTTTTTTGTTCTTACCAAGGAGTAGGTTCTGGAGAGTAACATCAGTAACCGAAGTGGTTGTAGCACTATTTAAGAAAGCAAGCTGTTTGTTAACTCTTTGGGCGTACTCCTCTACATCTTCCTTATATTTCTGACGAACCTTCATTAGTTCATTTTGTAGAGTGGTACGGGACAAGACCTCAAGAAATTGGTCCTGAAGCTCGCTTTTTAGCTTACCCCAACGGTGATGAGTTCCGTACTTGATGGCTTCATAAGCGTGCCCAGTGAGCTTTGTTTTTATTATACTTAAAAAGACAGCCTTTTCACCTTCGTTCCGTGAATCTATTTGGAAGAGGTCACAGCAAGAGAGGAAACGTTGGAGGTTACGAGCGTTTCCGTCGAATTCAGGGATAATAAGTTTCGCGTCGGAAAATGATAGGTGCACAGTATTGGGTGCCGAAACGGAACCACCTGCTCCAGGAGGGGGAGAAGGTGGAGGAATAGGCTGGTCTGCCGGCATCCTGAGCCCCTTTTGGACAGTACGACCACTGCGTAGTGTAATTATTTTGAGTTTGAAAACAGGGTATTGTTTATGAGGATTTGTTAGTGATATGTATATATAGTAAAGTAAGGAATGAGATAGGGCATTCCAGTCCAGATCGCGTTCTTAGTTCGGTAGGTTCATGTTGGTATATTGTATAATTAAAGAAAAATAAAATAAGGCAAAGAACGTAGGTAAACAGGGGCAGATATTAAGGGTCTTAAATCACTTAATCGCCCACGTTGCGTATAACAAGAAAATTTACTTTTTAACACTCGAATAGTTGCAATGTTGTATTGTGGTATTCTAACGCGACGATAGTATTCTTATAGACAATTATTCTCTTGAAACTTGCACAAAAAACGTCATGGCATGGGGAGGCACAAGGATCGCAAAAGACGCCCTAAATTATTCGGTTCCCTTTGTAACTAGATTAAGTATAGCTCGTTTATGCTTTAATCTCATTAAGATAAATTTAAATGAAAATTTCAACCTGAATCCCACCAAATAGGATTGATCACTTTTGAGTTACTTATCTATCTATTAGTGTAAAAGCATCCTCAAATCTTCCGGAGAAACCGATGGATTTATAAACGTGATACCCGTGCTATAGGTACGACGACGCTGTGCCGTGTCCCAGAAGCAATCGAACGATAATCCAACGATTAATTCTAATGAAACTGTTTGAAAATGACAACACTCGAGTTAATCACATATCAATCTTTATTTTACTCGACACTGACCTAACTTATTACATAATTAACACAAAGCTAACCCGAACCGAACGGTAACTTGACACCTGAAAGTTACAACGCGACTGATCACTTAGCGGCACTCGCCAGACCAGTCATTGGTCTTTTATTGCCCCAATATTCGGAAGTAAGCTTGTACTCGCAACGCGGATGTAAACAAACGACAACAACTTTGTCGTTTGTTCTACCGGTTGCAGCACCTGAGTTGCTTAGTTGTAAACAATCGCCTTACATAATAATTACCATGCGAGATAAATTATTATCGTAATCGTCGATTGCTCCACTAAGTGCTCATTCCAGCCAGCTGTTGGGCTAATCAGCAAAACAACCGACATTTGCGGAACAATACCGTGCGAGGTTATTGTTTAGCAATTGCTGATTATTTCGCTGTAATGCCTTTGGCTATACGGAAGAAACTTCCGTATATTGGGCCATAACATCCCTCCCTCCTTTGAAAAACTAGTTTCCGCAGGGAACTAGACCTGGAGGGTGCACCAGTCTTAATTAAAAACATTTTTTAATCTTCGTTCGGTTCAGATTACGCTTTTCTTTTACATTTTTCATTGATTCCTATTTTAATTTCGTTTAACATTTCTTTTAACATTTCATATCTTCATATCATTTCTTTTAACATTAACTTTGCTTTTTTTCAAGAAACTTTTTCTTTATTATATTTCTTAGGTTTGTTATATATTTTCACCTTTTTTTTTTTACAGTTTTAAATTCTCTATTAGAAAATACAATTAACACTTATGTAAATTTTTTTTTTTTTTTTAGTTTCCATACTCAATTAATTTCTAAAAATGAATCCTATTTATTAACAAGCTTTACCTATTTATTTACAGTTTTAGTTTGCAAATTTTTTTTATTCATGTACATAAATACCATTAATTTAAGAAAACGCTACGTTGAAAAGAAAAAAAAAACTAAATAGTAAGCCCTACTTTAACTTTTTATCAAAAAGAAACACACAGTAATTATATATACGTAATACGAAAACTAATCCTACAGTGGTTAACTTAGTTATTCCAGCTGTACCAGCTGTTTCCCTACGATCGTGGGTAACTTTACAGTTGACATGGAGGCTGTTGCTGGCACTATCACCTGCATATCCTCTGAATCTTCGCTGGGTTGTTTTTCATTCGGGGTCTGGACTGTTTGATTCAGGACTTTAACAATATTTACATCAAGCATTTTTGTACTGCTCTTATTCAACTTTCAGCTATTGTTTCCTTTGCTGTAGTATTTGCTGCACAACATTTACGTCTTGTAGTGATCGATTATTATTGAATTCCAAACGTTCAAGATCTTTTTCCATTTATCAATAGGAATTATCGATACTGCTGTCTTTTATCGTCTTTGAAATTTATTTCGATATAATCTTTTCATGTGTAGTCCATTTCTTAAAACCTTGAACGAGTATACGGCTTTTAAGATGTGATCATAATAGAACGTATGACCATTTCTTGTTACAGGCGGTTCCTTAATTTCATTTCAATAAACATCTCAAAGCAAATCGTTTCTCTGAGTGTCGGTGATTGGAACAATGGATGATAATATTTGTACAAATATTACTTATCTTCTTTTATGGGTACGATGGAGTGCTCTCAATTATATCGAGAGTCCATCCGTACCGAAAGAATATTGTTTATCATCAACATTAAATGTCCAACTAGAAATTTCGAAAGTTATTTTTTTTCCAGCTTTCCAATTATATCGTTTTTTAAGTGAAGCTGCCTTTTACTGGGCTAACTACCAAATTTGTGTTAATATATACGCAAGTTAAATAAATAGTCCAGACCTCCGCATATCCATATTTTTTATCTCATTTCCCCATTTCAGCTGCATAGTTGTAAGTGTTGTTTTCGTTGGTGTGCCGTACCAGTACCATATTTATCTCCATCATTGAGCTTCTACACACACTACGTTTCTAACTAACCTCTTAACCTCTATAATTTAGTACTAAAGTAACTGTATGCTTATAAATTCCAAATTTTAACATTATATTTTTCTCATATTTATTTCCATTACTCTTTTGTTTTTATATTTCTCATTTTTTTAACTTGTCTTTCTTTTAAATCTGTTATTTCTTTGTGTTTTTTTTTTGTAATTATCATTATTTAGGTAAACAAAAAAAACTCACTTTTTTCTTTTTCTCTTTTTTTCAAACTTGTCTGTCTTTTAAATATCTCTTTATCCCCATTATTATATAATTTTAAACTTTACACATTTATTACATGACTCAATCGCGCTTAATATTTTGCCAATGATTTCATCATAGACTTTTCAAATAATACACATTAAAAATTGTTTTCATTTAGACATTTTTTTTTTATCTGTTCAAATATTTTCTTTCTTTTTTCTTTAAATCTCCAAATATTCTGTTAATAACATTGTCTTACCTTTTAATCTATAAATTTACCTTTCATTGGATCCACTGGGTTACCTTTATACCTCCTTTCCATATCTTTCTCCGTCCATAGACTACCAAACTCCGCTCACCGAATTTCTTCTGAAATTAGAGGGAATTTGTTGGACATCTCTTTGGTTACGTCCCCCGATTCCCGGGTCATAACCGTTACTTACCTTGTAAGGGGTTATTGAACTTGCAGTAGAAGTCGCATTATCAACATGAATGAAGTTCCGTTCCCCTAATTTCCTTCTGACTTGATGTACTTCTATCCTATCCGGCGACATAATAGTATGTCGCTGAAATTTAAACTTACCATCTTGCAGACTCCCCTGAGATTTCCGTAGCTGGGGATAGAAATTGTTAGTACGCTTATACCGCCATGCAGCTCGTTCAGAATACTTTCGAGGTCAGAGTTGTTCATACGAAGAGTTCACGGGTTTTACAGGATAGGCTCTTGCATTAGCAACACATACAAATGCACATCCAACCTCCAGATCATTAAATTGGCAAGCCTGCTGACTATTATCTATTTGCAACTTCGCTTCACACGTCCCTATGAAACTCCTAGCAAATCCAAACAGCCCTCCGATTCTTATTTTATGTTGTGTCTGTATGGGCGTATTTCTTTTTATTCTATTGACCTTAATTATGTTACACGTTGAACCAGTATCTACTAAAAACATAAACTTACTTTCTAAAGCTATGTCCGAAGGAACTGTGATGATAAATTTATTCTGAGCTTCTAACTTTTCCCTTTCTTTCTCTGCTAAATACTTCTTTACGCAGATATCCGTATAATGGTCTCGCGTTTGGCAGAATTGGCAATAAATCCCTTCCCTGAATTCGGCAGTTGGATTCCTCGTGTCCATATTCCTGACATTCAGTAGAGAAAAGTACTTGTTGCCACTCTCTCGCAAAGTGTCCGGGCTGACCGCACTTGAAGCAATGTTTGGGTCTATGTTCATATGCTTTCCCAGGCATTCTTGGTTCTCTTACTTGTAGTCGCCTGGCGTCTCTCGAAGTAATCTGCCTCCTCCCGTGCTTCGTCCAAAGATTGAAATTTTCGACCTGTTAGGTATACTTGCGTAGTCCGGTTCAATACGCCTGTTTTGAATGTGGCTACTGCATCAGCCTCCAATTCCGAAATCAGACTCCCGTCCTTACCTGGATACTTAGCTGAAACTGACGTTTTAATTTGATTCAACAAATCCTTCAATCTGTCCGCATATTCCCTAATGTCGTCTCCGGGTCTTTGTCTGCACGCTATCATTTCCGTTCTCAATTCGCTGTAGGACTTTTTAGGCATATAAGCATATAAGTTTTAATGGTGTGCTGCAATGCCGCAAAATCTTTTGGCTCCTCTGAACTTACTAGATAGTATGCATCGTCCATCAACCGATGTCTTACACATATCATGAAGATATCTTGCTCTTCGGCCTTAAGACGATCGTAAAGATCTTTGCAGCAGTTTAGGAAGCGGTGCACTTCCTTTGCTAGCTTTGGCGACCTTTCCCCCGAAAACATTGGGACATATTTTGACACCATATCCATGATTTTGTCATGTACATCAACCATGTTGTCTTGTTGCCTGTGTGATGATAATTTTTCCGTACGACTCTCTATGTTCTTATACGGCCTTTGATCTGCAACTGACTTGGGTGTTAAACACTGGCTTTTAGCTGTTTTAACACTTCCACTTTGTTTTGTCTGCCAGACTCTGCGCCTTTTTCCTTTTCCTGTGTATTTGGACCAAGTTCTACTTTCTTCTCTAATTCTTTGGTTAAGTTCTCTGCTTCTATAAACTGCTGTTTCCGAACTTTTACTTTCTTTATTAGAGCCTGGTTTTCCTTTTGGCCTTCTTCTACTGCTTGTTCCAACGAATTCTCTCCTTTGTGGATAACGTCGAAAGTAGCTGTAACTAGTGATTGCAAAATCGGTTACTCGGTTACCCGATTAATCGACCCTTAAGCGGCTCATTTCAGGAAACCAATTAATCGGTTTTAGCGTTCTAAAACCGATTTTTTATTAAGGAAAATTTTTTCGTATCGTAAAATATTCTTTCCAAAAAAACGGATAAAAATTGCACATTCATGAAATTTCGAAATTTCACGAAAAAAGTTTACTACGAAATACATTGGAAATATATTTTTAGATGCAAAACTATCGTGTGTGCCGCTTTCCGTCTCCAAAACTGCATAAAATTTCTAAAGAAAAAATTGTCAGTAAATTTCTAAGAAGAAATTGTCGGCTGCTGACACGATAGAACAGAGCGGAAAGGATCGGATCAGAACTGAACTGTGATACACTGGCAGTGTCACTGCATTGGTGCTCACTCAATGCTGTGTGTGAATACTGTCGCGCTGCCGGTCGAGCTCAATTTCTGTTAATTGGAGTTAGAATCAGAACTGGAGAAGGGATCTTTTTCTTAGGACTGAACAGCTCTTTTGGTTCTTTTAAATCATTCGTTCTGAACGAACATTTCATTCCTGAACTACACAGTTCTACTTGTTATTCAATCGTAATAATTTAAGTAATTTTAAACAAGTATTCAAGTGTTTGTTATTGGGTGCAAAAGTAAGTTCGATGCATAAAAAGCAATCATTATATTTGTATCGAAGCCGAAATATCTTTTAAGGCATAAACTTTATTTTTTAGTTTTGACTAGATACAAAAACTTTTGGCCTGCTTAATAATGCATTCATCAAACATTCAGCCAACCGATAAGAACAAGACGAGCTCTGAGTTACATAATATATGGCATTTCTTCCAGGATGACAAAACCAATCAGTCGGCAAAATGTAACAAATGCATGAAGGTGTTAAAGTGCTATGGTAGATCAAAAGTTCTTTGCTCTCACATTTAAAAACTGCACACAATACCAACGCATTAAAAAGAACGGCAACGGATAAAAAATGCTTGGAAGTTGAAGCTTTTTTCTGCTCTCAGGGCTCATCATTACACAAAAGCGAAACCCTGCAGGTAGAGCTAACAAATTTTCTTCGAAGTAAAACTGATGATTCTTTAGCAGCAATTGTGTCAAGAATGACTGCTAAGGACGGGATTCCACTATCGATGCTTTGTACTTCGTCTGATTTGAGAAAACTTTTAATTGCAAAAGGATTTCAGCAAATTCCAAAATCTCCCAACACCATAACACAAATGATTGTTGGTTACTCAAAAAAAATCCAAGATGAAGTTATAAATGAAATATCGTGCTATAAACAGAAAGGTGGACGATTGAGCCTCTCACTCGATGAGTGGACATCAACTCGAAATCGCAGATATTTAAATATAAATGCTCACTCAAATTCTGGAGGACGATTCTGGAATTTAATCTCGCCCGTATTGTAGGAAGTTTGCCTGCCGAAAAGTCTGTGGATCTTCTTTTGCAAAAGCTAAGCGTTTTCAACATTTTGATGGAAAAAGATGTTGTTTGCATAACCACAGATGGAGCCGCCATCATGAAAAAGGTTGGAGGACTAGTTGCTACCTCCCAGCAAGTTTGTTTCGCGCATGCGATACAGTTAGCAGTCTTACGTGTTTTGTACCGTAATCAAACGTCTGATGCTGCTGAAGTGGAGGTGCTGGCGGATTTGCCCGAAAACGAAGAAGATTCAAGTGATGAAGATTCAGCTGATGAAGATTTAGCTGATACAAATAATGACAATTTGAACTACAATTTTGATGTGGGTATTGAGATTGACCATAACGTTTCAATTTCGCACCACCGGCTGATGCCGCTGATAGCAAAAGTGCGAATTATTTCGGCTTTCTCCAACTAGAAACGATGACATCTTGCAATGGTACGTGAAAGCCGAATTTGGAAAGGAACTCATGTTGATTTTAGATTCAAAAACTCGGTGGAACAGCTTACTAAGTATGTTGGAGCGTTTCCTCAAATTAAAATCACCTATTCAAAAAGCTTTGATCGATATTAAATCAAACTATCAATTTTCGGTGGATGAATTGATCCTGCTCTCCGAAACTGTTGCTACGCTTACTCCAATTAAATATGCCCTTGAAGTTCTCTGCCGCCAAGACGCTTATCTATTAACTGCAGATGCAACGTTAAAATTCCTGGTTGGCACGCTAGAAAAAATAAACTGCCCTCTTGTAAACGACATGAAGGATGCATTAGAATTCCGAATTAAAGAAAGGCGAACCAATTTATCAGGTTTGTTGCAGTACTTGCACAGTGGTTATGCTAATACTTCATCTTCCACCAATGACCTGTTTCCTGATTTGAAGAAAATTACGGTCAAGAAACTCTTATTTGGCTGTACCTGAAAAACGTAACACTTTATCTTCCAGTTCTTCTGTAGTCGAAAAAGCTTTGAAATGTGAGCTTTCTCTATTTGAAGATGATGAAAATCGCAGTAAATGGTTGGATCTCTGTTATAATAATTTGAAATCAATTCCTCCTACAAGTGTGGAATCAGAGAGGGCATTTTCAGTATCTGGAAACTTTTGCACCAAAATGAGATCACGATTAAGTGATAAAACTATTGACAACTTATGCTTTCTACGTGCGTATTTCAATAACATTTCAAAAACATGTTTTCAGGATGTTTACAAATAATTTTTTATTTTCGTATTGTTAATGAATTATATACTTTTTATTTTTAAATAAATATCATATTTTCTATAATTATAAACATGAAAAAAATGTAACTATTTTGAAAAGAAATAATTCCACAACACAATTTCTTTTTAAAACCGATTAAAAACCGATTAATCGGTTTTAGTAAAAGTAAAACCGAAAAAAATCGGTTTTTACTTTTCCACTACTTTTTGCAATCACTAGCTGTAACTAATAAATCAAGTGTCACCCCCTTAGTACTTGCCCGGGTGCAAGTATTGAGTTCTTCAAGTAGCTTCTAATTCCTCTCTTGGCAATCGCTTCTTAAGTTCAGTTGTTAGGCGTTCTTCGATATATTGCGAGTCTTGTTTATACCCTTTTAATTTATCTTGGCACTCTTTCAACTCTTGTGATTTATTTTCCAATTTTTCCTCCTGTTCTCGAAATCGCAAAAGTTCCTCTCTCGTCAGGACGTTGCTTCTCCCTACTGACATCTACACTAATGAATCACAAAATTTCCTAATATCCTGTCACTTTATACTTCAATGTCACTTCTCGCAGACTAAACCAATTACTTTAAACACGAACCGCAAAACATTTGAATTTTTTTTTTAACTTTACCGTGTAACGAGTAATCTCCTATGAGCACCTTACTTGAAGATAGTTCAGGGCACGGCACTTTTGTTATATGTACGTGTATGTATAACCGATGATTGGAGTAGCTAATATAGTTTTCCTCCCAGACTGTGTGTATTTGGAGTAGCTAAATTAGCTTTGCTCCCTGTGTGTGTATTTGGAGTAGCTAAATTAGCTTTGCTCCCTGTATGTGTATTTGGAGTAGCTAATATATAGCTTTGATCCTTGTGTGTGGTGGAGTAGCTAATATAGCTTTGCTCCTAGTGTGCGCTGGAGTAGCTAATATAGCTTTGCTCCTTGTGTGTGTTTGTGTGACTGAATTACGATCTTACCCGGTATACTCGCGGTTACGATTAACACCTCCACGAAAACAAGACGTTGAAAACTTAATTATACTCTACTGAAATTTCGATAATTTTCCTTAATTCACATCGCCAAGTAAAAATAATGTACCCACAGCTCATCACTGAAAATTTCCTACGCCTATAATGATCAACCCTTCATATAAAAACTCACACTCAGCTCAGTATTATCATAAAATTAAAATCACACTCAACACTTAATCTAGCACTTCTTAAATTAAGCCTGAAAAGTAAAAGAATTAATTTAATGTAATCTCTGAAAGATAAATTTATCAAAAAAAAATTTCAACAATCTTAAAAGAATTAAAAAAAAAATGAGCCATGAAAAAAAATGGACCATGAAAAAAAAACACAACAGCAAGAAATTCTCAAATTTCTTACCTAAGTTTACCGGCTGCGCAAATTGTCGTGTCCCAGAAGCAATCGAACGATAATCCAACGATTAATTCTAATGAAACTGCTTGAAAATGACAACACTCGAGTTAATTACATATCAATCTTTATTTTACTCGACACTGACCTAACTTAATACATAATTAACACAAAGCTAACCCGAACCGAACGGTAGCTTGACACCTGAAAGTTACAAGGCGACTGATCACTTAACGGCACTCGCCAGACTAGTCATTGGTCTTTTATTGCCCCAATATTCGGAAGTAATCTTGTACTCGCAACGCGGATGTAAACAAACGACAACAACTTTGTCGTTTGTTCTACCGGTTGCAGCACCTGAGTTGCTTAGTTGTAAACAATCGCCTTACATAATAATTACCATCCGAGGTAAATTATTTTCGTAATCGTCGATTGCTCCATTCAGTGCTCATTGCAGCCAGCTGTTGGGCTAATCAGCAAAACAACCGACAGTTGCAGAACAATACCATGCGAGGTTATTGTTTAGCAATTGCTGATTATTTCGCTGTAATGCCTTTGGCTATACGGAAGAGTGTTCCGTATATTGGGCCATAACAGCTGCACTTCCAAATCGAAGATCGTAACCTTCACGATCTTATTTATTATTATTTTCTTTAAAAAGATGAATTTACAGCTGATAGGTTTCCAGCTGGCCTTAGGTTTTTGATCGGGTTACTTAAAATGACGGATATTTTTGGAAAGGTTATTTTCAGGAATGCACCGATCGTTTTGTTGGAATGTATTTAATTTACTATAACATTGCTCGACGTTTCGGGTCCACCAACGCCGTCTCCTCGTTTTCTTTGCTGATTCAGCGATTTCGCGATAAAATGCACAGAGAAAAGTATTCGCGCGCCGATTTAATAATTAAAAATTGTCCAGAGGAAGTATCATCAGCAAGAAATATTGTATTTCTTATCGCTGGCGGTTAATAATGCCCACCGTCAACAATTCTGTTCGTGAGACAAACAAAGTGTACAAATAGTACACTTTGTATGACAGGAAATGATATGATTTTTTCTATAGGGCGTGCATATTTGCACGTAAATGCTTATGCCCGTAATTGATACAGGTAATTATTTCAATTTTTTCTGTGGAGATTGTGTGTACTGAAGATAGCCGAAAAGCTGAAACCGGTCTACATTCGAGGTAAATAATTTTTATCAAATAAGTGTGGGAGACAACGTTTTAAGTTCTATTATTTATGATACAGGTAAGCTGGGCGTTATAAGCGCAAACTCATAATATAAGTATTGATATAAAAGTTATTGGGCTTAATAAATACATTTTCGAAATATAGGAAAAAAAAATTTAATTTTTTATTTTAAACACTTTTTAAACACAAAATTGATAGACAAACGTAACGTTTCAAAAGGTAGGCAAGTGAGTTGCGTGAGCCATATCTCTGCAACGAGTTTTCTTAAATAAAAACATCACATGGCATTAGATTAAGTATAACAGTGAGTTCGTCCTGAATTACGATCATCTCAAAATTTCAATTTTTACTATTTTTTTTATAGCAATAATCACTGAAAAAAGAGGGATTTTTTTTTTCAAAGTAAGTCCGCCATTTTGTTAATTATGTATAAAGTATAAAAATTAATGATTGTAGTTTGGAACGAACTCACTATTATACTTAATCTAATTCCATGTGATTTATTTAGTTCAGATATTTCGTTCCAGAGATATGGCTCACGTAACTCACTTGCCTACTTTTTGAAACGTTACGTTTGTAAACCAAGTATCTAGGGGAGTTCTTGATTTGCATTTATGATGCTGGGAATTGAAATTTTTTAGGTTGTTTAAAGAATAAGAGTTCCTTACACTTCAACAGAAGTTTTACTAGTGTCCAATTTCCTCCAAATCCCTGCACACAATTAATACATTTAAATAATATACTAAACCCTACGGCCGTCCTTCTAGACACTTGTATCTATATGTGTCTCTCTTTCCATGAGACTAACAATCAATATGTAATGCTATCTTAGTAATTTTTTTGTTTTATGTTTATTATATTAATTTATATATATGTATATTATATATATATATATATATATATATATTCTTTTTTATTAGAAAATGTTTCTTTTTTTTATTTATTTTCACTTAGCTTCACGTGATCATTGGGCGATCTTCTGGTGGCGGCAGTACTTTCCCTCCTGGATTATAAAAACAATTTCTTGGTGAGGTGCACTAGGACTTCCTTGCTGACCTTGTTGAGTTTCCTCGTGGTCTCCCTTTCGTGAAAAAAAATCTGTTGATTCTGGATGCTTCTTTTAATTTGTATTTTTTGCTCTTCGACTTCAAAAAAAACACTCGCCCGACAGGTCGGAGCTCTTCTCCTCCATCCCAAAAAATGTCTTGCTTTAAGATAAACATGTTTTCCGGTTTAGGCTATGGTTATACCGCCAGTGACTTTTAATTGGAAAAAAAATCAATGAAGTTGTTTTAATTTATTTCAGTTTATTTAATTATAGTATGACGTGACGTTTCAATCTTCACAGTTCACTTGGTATTTCTTAATAATATTATTTTTCTTATTATTCATTTTTTTGAGGCCAGCCATTCCCTTTAACTCGTACACGAATTTGTCTATTTCTTTACTATTTTCGACACTCTCGTAGACCCACTTTTCGTCATCACAGCGAGCTGAAATTTGGCACACAGGTTCATGTCGCGTGACAATTGAATCTAGCAAAATTTGAACCGGAAATTTCCCTGGAAAACCCGGAAAATCGGGAAAAATCATTTGAAAATTTGGTACAAATTTGATTAGTGATAAATCCGTTTCAGGAAAAATACAGAGTTTTCCGATTTTTTCGGAAAACTTTCCGGAATTTTCCGACTTTTCCGGAAAATTTTCCGTTAAAAAAGTTTTCTAAATTATGCAGGATCAAGTTCTCTATCCACTGGCATCATTACTTTCTTTCCGACAATGTTGAAAACTTGCAGAAAAAACCGAGGAAAATTCATGTAAAACGCATTTCCGGAGTTTTTCCGACCAAGGAAGCGTTTGAGCGTTTTGTAACCTAAGACAAAGTTGTAGAGCGAAATGAGTTGCATAAAGTTGCTTTTGTGGAAAACTCCATGAAAAACCCGGAAAATCGGGAAAATCATCGGAAAAATTCTCATCGATATGATTAGTTATAAATCTGTTTCAGGAAAAATGCAGAATTTTGCAATTTAGTTAACGTGAAAAAGGTAGAAAATAAAATAAGTAAAAAAACGAGTTTTCAAACAAAACTGAGGCCAAGCCGCATGAAAAAGTAGAAAATAAACTTTTCTTCACACACAGAGGTGGACTGAGATTTTATTCGCTGACAATCACCGATATATTTCAGTATGATCAATCAGAGGTAATAAGTGATTTGATTCATGAAGAGAAGGAATATTCAAGAGAAATGTCCCAATCAAAATATCTGAGTCCACCTCTGTGTGTGAAGAAAAGTTTATTTTCTACTTTTTCGTGCGGCTTGGCCCCAGTTTTGTTTGAAAACTCTTTTTTTTACTAATTTTATTACTGCTTATATTTAACGTTAGTTTATTGATATCTATATTTCTAAGGAATTTTTAGGAAATCAAATTTATGATTTAAATTTTTTTGTTTTTAATGTAAGTATTATAACACGCCTAAGTAGTAAATTTGATTAAATTTAGTAATGTCGCTAAAGCGTACATTACACGTTTATCTATCATTTTTGTGCATAAAAACCGTTTAAAATAACAAATAAAAAAAAGTTTTCCTGCATTTCGAAAGTTTTTTTATTAAGTGCAACAACTTTTATATCAATACCTATAATAAAAACTTCCAAAAAAACATTAATAAAAATAGCCTTTTTGTAGCGCGCAATTGGTCAAGTTAAAATTTAAGGTCGATGCGCTTCAAATCGAAGTCCAAGCAAATAAACAGCATTGCCTTTCTGCTATATCGCGCAGAAATTTGTCACACAATAGCTCAAAGCTGTGCACTCAGTGAAGCTGAATCAAAGTACATATAGTAAAGCTACTAAAAACCTTATGTCTTTAGGGAGTAAACTTAAATATATATTCCAAGATATTGTTACGTGCAATAGAAAAAGGACATGCGACATCTATCTGCTTCGCGTGAAATAACTAATTATGTACGGACATAAACAACTTTCGGAGAATCATATTAAAGAAAGGGACAAGCGACATCTATAAAGTACGGACATGAACAACTTTAGGTTCGGAGAATCGAGAACGCAATATTCGGGAAGGTTCTAGGACAATTTGCAGAGTAAAATGCGGCACTTGTCACATGGCCGGAGGCGAGTCTTATCACAGACAGTGAAGTGAATGTAGTAAACTATTTGGATTGCGTTAATTAGAAGTACAGTACTAGTAATAATTAAAGTAGAGTCTTTTATGATTGTTTGGGAACTTGTAAAAGTAAATAGTATAGGTAAATAAAAGAAGAACTTGTGAGTTATATCTGAAATATTGTATTTGCAATAGCGAACTAAGGCCATGCTCGTAACAATATTCTTAAGCAATTTCAAAATACCTGGCTGAACCTTTTTAAGTGGATCGAATACTTTAATATTAAAATAAAAATTCGATACGTAATACAAGTTGATTATGATATATTTTCGCAATTTGCGCAAATAGAAAGTGTTTGCCTTAATCCTGAAAATGATATAATATTAGTTGTCATGCCATTTGATACACTATACTATGATTATATTTATAAGTGTGCACATGTTGTTGACAGCTTAAAGGCATTAAAAATATTTCATTTACAAGAGAAAAAACTGGACTTGTTTTCGCTGACACAATTAAACAATGCAATGTAAACTGTCTAAGCATGAAAAAGCGTATACATATTGTCGGCCTAATCTAAAATTGTGAGCTTGACGCTCTTTTGAAGATCTTTATTTGCTTTTGCTTCATTTTGTTTACTGTTGTTTAAGAAAAAGCTAGAATATTTTGCGATAAAAAAGTTAAATATTGAAACATAGTATGCCGATAAAGTCTGGGGCGGCATCTTTAATTAATAATACTGTTTTTATTCTTATCTGCTATCCAGTAATTCAATTTTTTTTTTCAATTTTTGAAAATAGAATATGTTTGCTTTAAACTTGTAAATAATAAAATCATTTTAAATTAATACTGTTTGAACTTTTATTGTTTCATAATAATTAATTTGTTTTATCTTGTAACAATTTTAAAGCTAGGCCTTTCTAGCAAGGGTGGGCACGCATGAGGTCAATGAGAGCCGCATGCCGATATTCTATATATTATGAAGACCCACACCATAGTATTTAACTACAAAAATTTAAATTATACAGCAAGCAGCTTTCTTTAAGTGTGGATATTATGATTCTGGCATGAGTTTCCAAAATTCAATTATAGAAGTACATTTGTGCTACATTTGCAATGACTGATCCTATTTCATCTCTAATAACTCCAATTTCCCAACCGCTTTTCCACAAAATTTCAGAAATTGGAAATTTATCTTCAATAATATCACAAATAAATGGGTACACAAAATATGCAAATGTAGATTTAAAACCTTTCAAGACTTCAAACCTAAGCTTGAAATCAGCTTGCAATTCTTCAAATTTTTTCTTAGCTTTGTTTTAATTTTCTTCTAAAAAACGTTTATGACAAATCAGCTTATTTGAAGAGGAAAATCGTAAAATTTCATTTGTATAAAATAATAATTCCCTCCAAAGGTACATCGCATAAAAAATTCCCTACTTTATCCAAAATTTATTATTTCTTTGTCAATTTCGGCAAAGTTTGCGGAACCATTGTTCTCAATATCGCCAAGGAAATCCTAGAAAATGTGTTCCTATGTGTAATTTTTCTAAGGTAGATGTTAAGGCAAGCTCTTTTGTTTCCATATTGATAATTAGTAGGTTTGAAGTGATTCACCTTAACCTCTTTGTTGTGTATTCGGTGATTCACCGACGAAGGGGTTACGTCTAGTCAGAATTTTCGAAAAAATCGATTTTTCATTTTCGACGGATTCTTAAAGTATAACTTTTCAAAAATATTCTCTGAAAATATTAAGTCGATCTATTCAAAATTAAGCGAGTTACGGCCGCTCTTACTGTTAACCGTCGACAGACGACCAAAAATAATTTCCAATTATGTAATTGAAAATTATTTTTAATTTCCAATTAAATATATGGTGACAGACGATTTTGACATTAAATTTTGTTTGCAATGGCCAAAGACAGCAACCAACTGCTATGATTTACTATGTGATCTAACAGTTCTTTTAAATAGACGTAAGAAGTTAAAAAGACGTATTAATAACAGTGCACGAAAATTTAAAGCAAATAAAAGCCCTATGTTATTGATTGCAGCAGTGAGCGGCGATATTCGGTTATAATAAAATAAGTAAAAAACGAGTTTTCAAACAAAACTGAGGCCAAGCCGCATGAAAAAGTAGAAAATAAACTTTTCTTCACACACAAGGGTGGACTCAAATTTTTTGATTGGGACATTTCTCTTGAATATTCTTTCTCTTCATGAATCAAATCACTTATTACCTCTGATTGATCATAGTGAAATATATCGGTGGTTGTCAGCAAATAAAATCTGAGTCCACCTCTGTGTGTGAAGAAAAGTTTATTTTCTACTTTTTCATGCGGCTTGGCCTCAGTTTTGTTTGAAAACTCGTTTTTTACTTATTTTATTTTCTGCCTTTTTCACGTTAACTAAATTGTTATTACGTGCTGCATGGAGATACTTTATGACGGCTGAAAAGACACTGATTTACCAGTTTTTCAAAACATTTATTCGAGTAAAAATTATTATGCAAATCATTTCGCTCTACAGCTTTGTCTTAGGTTGCAAAACGCTCAAACGCTTCCTTGGTCGGAAAAACTCCGGAAAAGCGTTTTACATGAATTTTCCTCGATTTTTTCTGCAAGTTTTCACCATTGTCGGAGAGAAAGTAATGATGCCAGTTGATAGGGAACTTGCTCCTGCATAATTTAGAAAACTTTTTTACCGGAAAATTTTCCGGAAAAGTCGGAAAATTCCGGAAAATTTTTCGGAAAACTCTGCATTTTTCCTGAAACGGATTTATCACTAATCAAATTTGTACCAAATTTTCAAATGCTTTTTCCCGATTTTCCGGGTTTTCCAGGGAAATTTCCGGCTCAAAATTTGATAGATTCAATTGTCACGCGACGTGAACCTGTGTGCCAAATTTCAGCTCGCTGTGATGACGAAAAGTGGGTCTACGAGAGTGTCGAAAATAGTAAAGAAATAGACAAATTCGTGTACGAGTTAAAGGGAATGGCTGGCCTCAAAAAGGAGAAGTTTTATCACCGTTTTCCTTTTCCTCAAAAAACTAGTTCTTAAACGATGCAATTTGTCATAAACGCCACGAACAGCTGCGTCTAAAAGTTGTAACTGTTAGCTTACAGAATCACTACTACGTGTTTTTAGTGGCGCTTTGGAGATAATCTTCAATAACCAAACTCAATTATGTTATGTGGTGATTATGTAATACTTTGTGGGATAATTAAAAGCTCAGGGGTGACACACGACAGAGATTATCTTGTTGATATAGGTAATTTAGAATAATGGCTATCGTCTGTCGAGGGTATTATGGACTGCGAGCCGCGCGACGCAAGTATAAAAGAGCAGGTACGTGCTCCGAAAAGCGGCTGTCCAGCGCTGCTCTATTCAAATCATTTATACGGTGGTGGTTATAACTACGAGAGGTATACGTATTCGCTTTCGCAAACCGTCACAGTACAGGAGTTGACTTCGAAGCGCTCACTACGTTCAGTTATACCATTGTGTTTAGAGTATATAATGAACGCAGAGGCAATGAGTTCACAACTCAATAGATGGCTCTAGATGTACCGAATCGAAGAAATTCTCTGCTCACATTAAATATGAGGATATAAATTTACTCTTTGGTTCTTGTCCGTGCTGCAGTCCAGCTAGATTTGCGCATCGCGTGACTATTTATTGGATATTCTTCTCGTTCGTTGTCGCCTTCGTGTTTGTGTGGTGGCTTCACCCATCACTACTTAGCATAGAATAAGATTGGTGGGCGAAACGGGCAGGCTGCAATGATTAATTTAGCTATGCATTGATGTGGCGGATTTTCAGCATCACTGACTTTTTCATAATTATGTACTAAGAAAAACAGAGGAGTAAATGTATGTTTTCTTAGAAGAGAATCTTTAACATCATTTTGCATGACGTTTGTTTTTAAAATTGACAGAAGAAGGCAGTTCGATTGATATTTTATCAGTTTGTATGGATAATCATTTAGAAAAATGGCATTGAGACAAAGTTTTATGTATGTCGGCGGAAGTCGCTTTGCAAACTTTGATATTAGAAAATTTTCTGGGATATAAGAAAATAATTTTTCTGTATAAAATTTTCATGAGTTACTTGAATTTCTTGTGTCAGAACATTGTTCAATAAATTATCTATATCTATGATGCAACTACTTATACTATCAACTACACCAGCCTACCCATATGCTCGGCTCAGTTTTCAATTCCACGAAAAATTTCTAGTTTACCTATATTTTACCAAAAAGAATATCTAAGCATGTACGTACATATATTAACAAAAAACAATAAAAATGGGAAAGCAGAATGTGAATACGAGCAAAAACAGAGAAAAAATTGGTATATTCATACATATATATAAATTATTCCAAGAAGGAAATCATGGATTCTCTTCTAACGAATCAGCGTTGCAAACAAAATTAGAGCAATTCAACGACAAAATTCATCACATCATCTGATATCATTATTGTTTGCCCGTCTCGTCAATATTCCATGCAAAGTAGAAAACGAAGCCACGCAAACACCGCTGACAGACGACGGTACGAGAACGCCACGAAATATGTGCCGAAGTGTGAGCGGAGCATGTCAGCCAGCGAGCTGGGGGACACTACAGTGAATAGGCTTGAGTCTCGGATAGTACAGCGACGTGGCGCCTCTAGCGAGCAGTGTACCCAACAGCCGATTTCCATTCTTGCGTTCACTATATACTCTAAACACAATGGTTATACTTTAGATTTTAAACACGTTTTTCTCGAAACAGCTTTTTCAAAATCGGTGACCACGATATCCCTAAAACGAGTGGGCCGATTTACTTGAAATTTTGTAAATTTTTTTTATGTCAGAAGGCAGTCCTTAATCGAAGGATTTTTTTTTCGATCCATACTGTTTTTTATATCAAGGAGAATGAGCTGATTTTTTCACCGAAATTTATACTTTCACTTACGATCGCCGACCATTTTTCAAAAATTAATATTTTATCAAATTCTTCGATTAAAGTGTAACGTATAAAAGTGAAAAAAACGAAAACGAAAGAATAATTTATTTCCGAGAAAAGGAAATATTGGAATAAACAAAACATTAAGCGATTCGATACAGTTACACTTAATTTTTTTTTCTCTTCTTGTGCACAATACAAGTAGCTATATTATGAAAATTTATCAGGCCAAGAGTCCTGAAGCTATATACACGTGTGGTGGACTGCCGTACCTGTAAATATAAAAACAATAGGTGACTGCCCATTATTTTATTACTTTTCTAACACAAGTTGCCAATTCTACTATGTATTACCTACTATATAATTATCTAGGAGAGTGCTGGTTTCGCGAGTCGCACTCTCAAGGGAGAGCTACAAGGCAATAAAAAAACTAAAACCATGAAATCGTCGCAGGGGTGTAGAGGAGCACCGTCTCCATAAACACGGGGAGGAGAGCCATCCGCATTGGCGTAACTAGGTAAGGGCCAGGGGGCCCGGCCTATCCAGAAATTATGAAAATTCTCAAAAAACATTCGTTAATTCATACAATCTTAGGCCTAATTAAATTCAATCAGTTCGAGTCAGAAAGTCAGAGTCGAAAAGGCTTTAACGAGTTCTTTTCGACAAGAAAACCTATCTTGAAATCTCTTTAAAATTTTTAAAAACTATACTGAGTGCTCTGATTCCACTGAATTTTGAAAAAGGCGTAATCCGTAGAAGAAATCATGAAGAACTATTTTGACAGTTTGTACAGAAATTTTAATTGATAGCCTTTGTGTGATATTAATAAAATTTTGAAAATTTCGTAAAACTTTGTTTAATTTTCCGGAAAAAAAGCTTTTTTTTCGATTCTAACCCCGAATTCGGTAATAAGGCTGATTGTCTTTATAAGGAAGAAATATTTACTGCGCAATTAAAAACTTCAATAATATTTTACGAGCATGGCCTTGGTTCGTTAATTAAAACACAATATTTCGGATATATTTCAAAATTTCTTTCTTTATTTAACATTACTGTTTACTCTCACAATTCACTAACAATTATCAAATAAACTCTTTAGTTATCGCTAGAACTATACGTCTAATTATCGCAATCCAAATAGTTTACTTCGCTCACCTCACTGTCTCAAATAAGACTCGCCTCCTGGATGTGAGTAGCGCTGTATTTATGCTTTACAAATTATCCTAGAGCTTTCCTGAATATTCCATTCCCCGAACCCAAAGTTTACTAGAACGGAGCTTTTCTATCGAGTTAAAACTTGGTTAAGAGTAACTGCTTCAGAGAGATTTACCGTGTTTAAAAATTGAAAATGAGATAATTAAAAACAAACCAACAGCGCAAAAACCGCAAAACTAAAGCTTATACAGACTTTGACTATCTCTTTATTAGTGCTTAATAAAAACGTAAATAATTAATTGATCTAAAATGTGTAGCTAACTTCAGACCTGTAAAGTACTTAAGTACAGTGGTACTTAAGTATTAGTACCTACCAGTACCAGGACCTGGACTTAATGCTTTTTACAAGTCTCGGTACTGGTACTTAAAAAATCCACAAGTACAAGTCGCGATACTGGTACTTATCGCACTTGCTACGAATTCCGCCATACCGCGAAGTACTTCACTTATTGTATATTACTTAAATATGCCTTCTAATAATAGAGGTTATCTGCATCTCGACAGTGCCTCAAGCCGTCAGTAAAATAGAAAGAAAATTAGCGCAATAATGTAGTATGAGTAACTGTAGGACACGATTTAACATGGTGGATCGATATCCCTTGTTGATAAGGTGGGCCATCAAGTGCCACAAACCGCTCTTTTCCACCGCACATGTGGAGCGTTGATTTTCATTTTCAGGTCTTGCAAATGCTACACAAAGGCATTCATTATCTGATGTGACATTTGTTTTGCTAAAGGCAAACTCAAATACTGCATGAACAACTTCCAAAATTATGTAGATATTAAAATAGCAAAAGCTTATACGATATTTGATATGACATTTCGTAAATGGAAATCTCATCCAAGTATTTAACTGGCTTTGGACTTGTACTCAAAAACATTTGAGTATCAAGTATCAGTACTGGAACTTGTACTTGTATTTAAAAGATTTGAAGTATGGGTCCTGGTACTGGCACTTGGACTAAATACTGGGCATTGGGCAGGGCGTCACTATCATATCAGTTTCGTGTATGGAACTTGAGGATTCTGGTTTATTTTCCTTAATACGTGAGAGAAGCGAAGGAGGGGATGTGGAAAACAAAAGTCTTTGTTAATTAAACGACACCAAGTTCTTTTATTTTCCTTTTAAAATCATTCAAATTTTATTTTATTTTTCAAATGAACACTACTTTCTATGATATTTATTGGGATTAAAGAAAAGAATGCACTTTCACGAAATTCGCCAATTACATTATGTACTAATCTATTTTCACACGAAGTAAAAAAGCTAGAATTGGTCTAAGACCAATTCTTATTCAAGGTGAATGCCCTTATGAAATTTCGTATTGTTACCCTTCTGTGCAAGTTTGATTTTTGAAGTGGTTTTTCGCATATATGTATTTCTATTCGAGTTATCGTGCGCAGAGATGAACAGACAGACGGACGGACAGACATGCAAAAATCAAAATAATTTTTAATATTATGCATGGGTGTCCAATCCATTTTGCTCTACCATTATTATTTCAACATTCTCGAAAACAAAATAAATGTCTATAATTTGAAAAATACATGACTTAGATTTTTTTTATATTTTTCTGGTAACTATTATGATTTGGTCTATCACCCGATTCCGGCTTGACGTCGACTTACGGGACACCCTGTCTATGATCGAGAGTATACTATAATATTCCATATTGTACCTAGAGATATAGTGCTTTCTCTGCTATAAGAATTGTAGCATTGCCTATGCAGAATATATTCTGAGTCTATAATTTATAGATGCCATATGTTGTTGAAATGACGTAATTTGTCGCTATCCCGGATTCAACTACAAATGTGACAGTCAGTATATATTAATTTATGTATGTATGTATCGAGAGTATGGCACAGCGTTACACCGATCCTGGTTTAGCGGCCAGGCCCAGCCATACCTCCCAACTAGTCTAAACACAAAGAAAAAGGTATGTTTAACCGCAACATCAGCTCATATCTAGGGATATGACGTCATCACAAGACAATACACAAAAATAAAATAAAAATCATAAGATAATTTTTGTTTAGACTTCAATTACATAGATATAGTAACTAGAATATCAATAATAATAAATATACCTACCTACATACATATAAAAAATATAAATTCATATTTTATTTTTTCCATTCTCACCGAATGGGAATCTCACGCAAATTATGCTGAGTATGCACATGTGCCCGTCGCCACCAGACGAAATACGATATGCACATTTGTGTCGTATTATGAAGGCATGCATGGGAATCCGAATTTGTGTGAAATTCTCATTCTTATTATTTGCAAAAGAAAGAAGCTAGCTTAGTAAACATTTTTTGAGTATTATAAATTAAGTTTATGAAAATATAATTTTAGTCTGGTTTCAATCATCAAATAAGAAGTTTTATTTACAATTCTACGTAGTGTCTATTTGGAGTTGGCGTTGCGGTACAAGCACCGTTAGCATAGCATATTGTTAAAATCAAAGTAACAAGCATCTTGATTAAGCAGCACGAGATTCGACGTAGAATTCTTACATTCTTGGCGTTGCGGTACAAGCACCGTTAACGCAGCCATTAGATCGAGGTACAAGCACCTTGATCCAGTAGAATAAAAAATTCTATACATATTTTGGTGACCCCGACGTGATACAGGTTTACGGCTTGTGACGCATATCAGAAGTAGCAATCATGGAGAAACTCGCAAAACAGCAGAAGGCGACGGGATCAGAAATTGAAAGAGCAATAGACAACTACATTAAGGACGGCCCAAGCAGGAGGCACCTGCAGTACTGCAAAGTAAGAATTCGTCAACTAGATGAATTGTGGAATACATTTGAAGATACTTACAACGAAATCCGCACTAATCATAGTAAGGATTTAGGTCATCCATATTATGCAAACGGCTATTACGAGGCGATGCAAAACATCTATCAAGCCCATCGCAGCAAAATACAAATGCATATTACAAGCCTAACCACCTCAAACCAAGAAGGTGAAAAATCAGAGAAGAAATTGCCTGAAGAAAATACAAACGCAGAACAAATCTCCATGGAACCACGTCAGCCTATAACAAAGCAAGCTGATCCAGTGAATGACATGGGGGAAGGCGATGTTAAGGCACGAGAAGTACACAGAAATCCGACGGATGAAATAAGCAAACTGATTAGAATACAAGAATCAGTAATAGAGTCCCTACGCCACCTCCTAAAAGGAGTTGAGATTGGTTTGCATTACTTCCCTAAATATTTTTGTGAAATAAAGATGAAGACCATCAACCATTATTGATCAAGAATCGAGACACTTCATCATAACATATGGGAGATCACAGGAGAGCCACTCAAGGCGGGCTACAATATTGAGGAGTATTTCCAATTGGAGGAGCAGGTTCAAGACATGCTAATCACTCTATCTGGAGAATTGGATAAATACCATCCTCAACCATCAAGGGTTATGTCAAGCATCAGCCCGACAGTAAAATTACCAAAGATCACGCTCCCTAAGTTTGATGGCGATTACCTGAAATGGCGGCAGTTCTATGATTTATTCTCCCAGATGGTACACGAACAACCTATGGGAGACTGTCAAAAGATGTGGTACCTTAAAATGAATCTCTGTGGAGAGGCAGAAAAGTTAGTTCGGCACTTGAGCTTATCAGAAGAAAACTACACCGCAGCTTGGAAAATGCTCCAGGATCGCTACAACAATACTAGGCTTCTTGTAACGTCACTTCTGAACAAAATGTTATCTCAGCCTACTTTAACTACAGAGAGTGTATCAGGTATCAAGTCACTACATGATACAACTCAAGAATGCCTATTTGGACTTGACAATCTTAGCGTTGATACAGGAAGCTGGGACCCGCTATTATTACATCTGCTGATCAAGAAACTTGACAGAACAACACATGGGTTATACGAGAATACACTATCCCAACCTAAAAAGTTGCAATCAACAAACGAATTCCTCAGATTTTCAGAGAATCGGTTCCAATCACTTGAGGCTCTGGGCAACAAGGCGAAAGGATTAGACGAGCAGCATAGAAGGTCAGTTGTAGCAAAATCATTGAGCTCAATAGCCATTCCTATGTCGACGTGCGCCTGCTGCAAGGGAGATCACAAGCTCTTCGCGCGTCAAAAATTTCTTCAGCTGACACCAACCAATCGCTTAAACCTTGTGAAAAAGGCCAGTATGTGCATCAACTGCCTTAAAACTGGGCACCTAGTATCAAGGTGTATCTCACGAGGCTGCTTAAAGCGTGCTAGAAAACACAATACCTTGCTCCATATAGAAAATATCTCATCAAATCGAGCAAATTCAATTCAACAAGTAAGCAGCAGCATTCAACAAACCTCGTCGATGAATCAAAACCACCCAGAAGATCACCTCAAACACTTATTAGCATATGCAGATCATTCCTCTGCATTACCAGCACGCAGCACTCAACTACAAAGAGGCTATGTCCTTTTGGGCACTGTGGTAATAAAACTAGTAAACAATGAAGGTTCAAGCGTAGAATGTAGAGCTCTTTTGGACTCAGGCTCTCAGCTAAATTTCATAACTGAGAGACTCGCCAAGAAATTGGGATTAGCACAAGTTCCTGAACTAATGGACAGCAAGCCCAAAAAAGAATCAACATTTCAATAGAATCTAGAGTGAATGGCTTCAATACCAGATTGGAAGCCTTCGTTTTGCCAGAAATCACATCATACCAGCCAACTCGTACTTTAAATACAGCAACATGGCCAATACCGAGCAACATCCAATTAGCTGATCCACACTTTAATCGTCCTGGGCGTATAGACTTCCTAATTAGAGGAGAAGTCTACTTTCAACTATTGTCCGTTGGACAAATAAAGCTTGGAGGCCATCTACCTACACTACAAAACTCAGTACTTGGATGGATAGTAGGTGGAAAGATAAACGACATATCTCAACCAAATGCGACGTGTGGCATATGTAGTGAAGATGAAGGATTTGACCAGCAAGTGGAGAAATTCTGGAAACTGGAAGAACTTCAGTCATCAGAAACCAGATTTACCACAGCAGAAAAATACTGTGAGAATCACTTCGATCAAACCACTACAAGAAATACTGATGGGCGTTTTATTGTAAAGCTTCCATTCAAGGGTGCTCCGAGCAAATTAGGTGAGTCAAAAGATCTTGCTCTACAGCGCTTCTCAGCACTAGAGAGAAAGTTCGCTAAACACCAAGATATCAAACTACAATACATCGATTTCCTGAGCGAATACATTCGACTCGGCCATATGCAAGAAATTGATATTAAGACAATTGAAAAGCCCTACTATTTTCTGCCACATCATTGCGTCGTTAAACCGGAGAGTAGTACCACGAAATTGAGAGTCGTTTTCGACGCATCCGCCAAAACATCTTCAAATTTATCATTGAATGATATTTTGTGCACTGGACCAAAAATCCAAGATGATTTGTTCTCTGTGCTTCTTCGCTTTCGATTTCCCAGATACGTATTTACTGCTGATATCGAAAAAATGTATCGGCAGATATTGGTGCACAATAACGACCAGAAGTATCAGTTGGTTTTATGGAGGACTGACCCTGCTCAGAAGCTCAAATGTTACAAGCTCAACACAGTAACATATGGAACTACCTCTGCTCCGTATTTGGCAATCAAATGCTTACAGAGGCTCGCAAAAGAGGAATCAGAGAAATACCCACTTGCCACCGAAATGTTAAAATCTAACTTTTACGTGGATGATGTCATGGCTGGATCAAATAGTTTAACTACAGCGGTTGAAGCACAGACGCAGCTAAACTCAGTACTTCAAATGGCGGGATTCAAACTAAGGAAATGGTGTGCAAACCATCCCCGTCTAATTCAGGGTCTTCCCAAAGATTACATAGAGCTAGAGCTTGATTTTAATGATGGAACTGAGGATCACATAAAAACCTTAGGGCTCACTTGGCTGCCTAAAACAGATTCATTTTCAATAAAAACATCGTGGAACAATACATCCACGGTTACAAAGAGGAAGGCATATTCAGACATAGCACACTTGTTTGACCCCCTTGGCTTCATGGCACCAGTAGTAGTTGTTGCCAAAATGTTCCTTCAAAGGCTGTGGGCTCTTAAAATCGATTGGGATGCGGCCTTGCCACAAGAGCTCCACACAGTGTGGATTAGATTCTGTGAAGATTTGAAATCGTTAGAGAATATAAAATTTCCAAGACATGTATTCTCCCATACATCATCCAGTTCAATGCAAATACATGCTTTCGCAGACGCATCTGAGAAGGCATATGGTGCCGCGGTATATATCAGATCTGTGAGTAAGGACAATATCATAAGTGTAAGATTGCTTTGTGCCAAGTCAAGAGTCGCACCGCTTAAACAGACAACACTACCACGTTTGGAATTATGTGCAGCCAAGCTTGCGGCAGAGTTGACAGATCGCATCAAGACAGACTTGGACTTAAGAGACAAACCTACGTTATTATGGACAGATTCAGAAATCGTGCTTAATTGGCTCAGTTCTCCCTCAGCATCATTTCATACATTTGTGGCTAATAGAGTATCAGCCATCCAAGAACTAACTACAATACAACAGTGGGGACATGTCAGTTCACGGGAAAATCCGGCTGACGTGTTATCGAGGCATATCACCAGGAAGATTGGAAACTTGCAATATTTGGTTCTATGGACCCCTCTTTCTACATAGTGCTGAGTCCACCTGGCCAATGTCACACACAATTGACACAAACAACATTGATCAGAGACTGGAAAGAAGGGGGATAAAATTATCGTTAGTTGCTACGGAGGAAGCAGTTAATTTCATCGATACGATCGATCATAAGAACTCATTTAAGAAATTGCAACGGATAGTCGCATATATGCTGCGCTTCATAACCAAGATGAAAATCCGTTATCTACAAAGCTCTCGTTTCAACCCAACAGTGCTTACAACATTCGAACTACAGGAGGCCCTCAACATCATAGTTAAACAAATGCAGCAATATGAATTCAAGGAAGATTCTACACAACTACTACGGTACGGAGAAGTTAGCAAGAATAGTTAATTAAACAGTCTCGCTCCCTTCATCGATGAAAGAGGAATCATTAGAGTCGGAGGACGGTTGCAAGTATCGACACTATGTTACGATGTGAAGCACCCAATCCTACTTCCATACTCCCATCCGTTCACGAAGCTTATAATGACGGATCTGCACATGGACAATTTGCATTGCGGCCCACAGACACTCCTTGCAGCAACCAGACAAAGATTCTGGCCCATGAAGGGTAAAACCGTTGCCCGGTCTGTAGTTCAACGATGTGTACGCTGTGCACGAGCTAAACCAAGGTTGATGACACAACTAATGGGGAACCTACCAGCAACTAGAGTGCAGCCAGCACGACCGTTTATGAATGCCGGAGTTGATTTTTGTGGCCCCATTTGGACTCACCTTAAAATAAGAGGAAAGCGGCCGCTAAAATCATACATAGCGGTTTTCTGTTGCTTTGCGACCAAGGCCACTCATCTTGAATTAGTAACAGACTTATCGGCCTACGCCTTCATCGGAGCAATTAAGCGTTTTATAGCAAGACGAGGACACTGCAAGAATCTTTATGGCGATAATGCAACCAATTTCATCGGGGCTAAGAACCAGCTATCAGAACTAAACACAGTCATCCACTCCCACAATTCGAAGGAACTAATCATGAACACTTGTAGTGCAAAGGGTATTGATTTCCACTTTATACCGCCACGGGCCCCTCACTTTGGCGGCCTCTGGGAAGCCGCAGTAAAGTCAGCTAAACTTTTATTGCGCCGAGCAATGGGTTCTGCATCATTAACGTATGAAGAATTGGAAACCGTAATAATTGAGATAGAAGCCATTCTAAATTCAAGGCCTTTAACACAGATGTCCTTGAATCCAAATGATCTGACCGCTCTAACACCTGGTCACTTCCTTGTCGGCGAGCCCCTTACTAATCCAGTTAATCCAGAGGCTCAGTCCATGAAGATAGACATGCTTACAAGATGGAAATTACTGGCACACATCAAAAATGAGTTCTGGCAACGCTGGTCAAGGGAATACCTGAATGAGCTACAACAACGCCAGAAATGGAAAAGGAAATCTGAGAATGTCAAGCCGGGAACAATGGTTATCATTAAAGAAGATAATGTCCCAGTTATGAAGTGGCCACTGGGACGAATCATTAAAACTCATAAGGGAGAAGATGGACTAGTGAGAGTTGCAGACGTTCGAACGGCAACAAATGTGTTCCGCAGACCTATTCACAAACTATCACCACTCCCCATAGAAGAGGAAAAGCAGGAGAAGGGCAACTCTGCCAATCCTGAAGTTGAGCGCACAAATCTAAGATACAACGAAGTCGGCCAATAAACTTCGACTAATGCCGAAGAGGTTAGACAAGAAAAAGATGCATCCCCAAAAAATAAACGAAAATGCTCTCCAATCTCCACCATCACGACACTACTATTGACCTGCATGATCCTACCTACGATCAGGAGCTCACCGGTCGAAATCGCGCCATTCAATTCCCAGCCGGGAATTTATTTTGAAAACCTGGGAGCAGCAAATATAATTGCAAACGAATGGCATTTGGTGGTCTATTATGACTTACGACCATATTGGGCTGAATACGAAACTCTCCGAAACGGAACTGCTATTTTGAAAGCATGTGTAAACTGCTGATCGACAAGGGTCCATGCTCGAGAATCATTAGCCAATTTCAACACGTCTTTGAAGAATTAACAGACAGCAATGAGCTACTTCAATCTGGAGCAAGTAGAAATAAGCGAAGTGCTCTCAATATCGTAGGAAATGTGGCAAATGCACTATTCGGAGTATTAGATTCAGAATATGCTGAGAAGATGTCTCAGACTATTGAAAAAATTAACCAGAATGAAGGTCATTTACTACAGCTTCTAAGAAACCAAACGTCTATCATAGATTCGACAGTGAATATCATAAGAAAAAATCAAGAGATGAATAATAAGCACTTTCAAGAGCTAGAAGCCCACGTCTCTCAAACAGTGAATCGACTAAATAACATCACTGAAGAATTGTATCAAGAAAAAATAGCACAACTCTTCGCATCATTATCCATACAGCTAATGCTGATAAACACCAATTTTCAAAGAGCTCAATCCTCAATACTAGACCTCATTACCAACACTCATCAGGGAAGGGTAAGCGCAGAACTACTGTCGCCACAACAACTAAGGCATGAGGTAATTACTATCAAGACACATCTAGCTTCATCGCTAAGACTACCGATTTCACAAGACAACATAGCCAACCTTTATAACCTCTTGACTATAGAAGGTCGTACGGTCGCACATCATGTCATCTTTAGGCTGAAGCTACCTTTATTGGCTGCAGGAGATTTTGAATTATTCAGAATCATTCCAATACCAGTATTAATCAACGAGACATTTGTGGCAATCAAACCATCTTCACATTTCTTGGTCATCAACTTACATCGGGATCAATATTATCCACTGACCGAACAAGAATTATACTCTTGTGTTATCACAGAAGAAGCAAACCACATGTGCAAACAGAGGCATCCAATTTATCGAAAGGGAGCCAACATTAGTACTTGTGAAATAGAATTTATCAACCATAAGCCTCAGTCACCAAGTTGTCAAATTATGACCATTGAAGGCAAACAACAATGGATACAGCTTTACAATCCCAATCAATGGATATATGCTGTTAAGGAGAAAACAATAATAAACATCGTCTGTGGAACAAATGTCACGCAAGCAACGCTAGTGGGCTCCGGAATTCTTACACTTCAAGGGCATTGCACAATTAAACAAGAGTTCATAACAATCCAAGGACACAATACATATCCGACCAATTCAAGAACAACCTTTACTCCAAGTGGAAACTTGACAGACTTCATTGATCCTGAAAAGATAACACCTCTATCCCAGAAGACGCACATCCTTCAATCCAACCTTGAGGAACTTGAAGCATTGCAAAGGAAAATCACCTTACAACAACTTCATGAGCTGCCGTACCGAATTCAGCCCCATGACATACATCAGTACACCATTGGGTACATTGGCCTACTCTGCATACTCGTGATCGTGTCGTACTTAATCTGGAGACATCGAGCGAATCTTTGGGAGAACAATAAGACCAGGGTTGCCAAACGTACGAGGTTCCTCGTACAAATACGAGATTTGTGGTCTTCCGTACGAGGTACGAGGACACAATCAACCTTGTACAATTATGTACGAGATTTTTATAATATGGCCACACGAACATAATGACATCTATCAGAACTTCTAGGAATTTCTTACACCAAAAACTTTATTGCCCCGCATTTATGCCATTCTTCTCTATGGTACCTATCTCGTCAACCGGGAAATGCCCGACTAATAAATTATTTCGTTCATCGCTTTTGTCGTCTCTGTCATACATAGCACCAATTTATACTTTCTCTGTTCCTTACGTGTTCTATTCGTTGCATGCCGGCCGTGTTTAATTGTTCTACGTGTAGCTAATTGAAATTTTTGGAAAAAAGAAGATTTTTATTGTTAAATAACAAGTCTTTTCGTTGTTTCGTCCGTGTTTATAGAAGTATCGTTTTGAGTGATAACGACGAAAACAGTGACCGTTCGCCTACTTTGACTCCGCCTAGAAAATTACCTAAAAAAGGAGGTTGGACAAGAAAAAAGGAAGGTAACACATTATCGCAGTATCGTGTTCAAAATTTTAGACAGCAATGGTTAAAGGATCCGGCTTTTAAAGACTGGCTTTTTCCAGACACCAATGATTTAACAAAAGCTAAATGTGCATATTGCCCAGGGACATCAATGGTAGCTGAACTATCCAATTTAAAAACTCATGCCTCTACCAAGAAACACCTGGATCCAGTGGAAAAACACAGACATTAACATCGCTTGGATTCCAGAGAGGTCCAATTCCACAAAATAAAGAAAAAGCTCGTGCAGAAATTAAACTTGCTGCTTTTTTTGCGGAGCACAACATAGCATTTTCGGTTGCTGACCATTTGACTGATTTATTAAAAGAAGTCGTGACGGATTCGAAATTAATCAAGGAAATTGAACTTAAAAGAACCAAAATTACAGGTGTGGTGAAGAACGTTCTTGGAGAAGGTCATAAAGCTGATTTAGCCCAAAAATTACAAAAAAATCAGTTTTCAGTGTTGACGGACGAGACGACCGATGTTTCGACAATCAAAACTGCTTGCGTTGTGGTACGCTATTTTGATCAAGAAGCTCAAAAGATATGTAGCGCATTTTGGGAACTGTACAAAGTTTTTAAGGAAACAGCTGATGCTGATGATATTCCTACTGCCAATGCCGAAAATTTATACAGAGCTCTTGTCGATTCATTGACTAACCGTAATGTTCCATTGACAAATGTGATGGGCTTTGGCTCAGATGGCTGTAACGTGATGATGGGTCATAACGACTCTGTAAAAACAAGGTTAATACGCGATTTTCTAGGAATCATTATCACGAAGTGCGTTTGTCACTCAGCCCATTTGTGTGCCAGTGAAGCCTGTAAACAGTTGCCTGAAGGTGTAGAACAACTGGCTAGAGATATCTACAACTTTTTTAAACATAGTGATAAACGGCTATTTAATTTTCGTAACTTCCAGTCGTTTGCTGCAGTGGAGCCTCACAAAATACTGAAACCATCACAGACAAGATGGCTTTCCTTATTATCAGTGGTTGAAAGGATATTAGAGCAATGGGAGGCCCTACGTCTTTTTTTTATCGATTTTACAACAAATCGTGCACAACGAGCAAGAGCCGATTTAAGAAATCGAGCAGTATTCATACTCGAAAAACTCAGCAACCCATTCTACAAACTCTATTACTGTTTCCTTGAATGGTCGCTCCCTTTGTTCAATAAATTCAACCTGGAATTTCAAAGCGAGAAAGTAGTAGTTCACAATTTACATGAGAAAGTTCGTACACTTTACCAGGAAATCCTATTGCGTTATTTACAACGCGAATATGTCATGAGGCCAAATCTTGGTGAAATAAACCCTGAAACTCAGCGACATCAGCTCCATGACGCTGCAATGTATCTTGGCGTGAAAGTGTATGAGCTCTTGAAACATCCAGATGTGATCAGACAGCCTGCAGATATTGCACAGTTCTATTCCTGCTGCAAAAATTTCGAAAAAAACGATATAATATGGAAGATCCTGTCTTGTCAAAGCTACAAGTTTTTGATCCCGCATCGGCGCTTTCCCACAATTTCAGGAGTCATTTCCCTACACTTATGCCACTTATGGAAGTGGTACCCGTATAATCGCACCAGCTGATCACGCAAAGAAACAAATAATCGACAATCAATGGAGGAGTTTGCCAAATGCACAAGCTCGTCATCCTAAAGGCTTGAATGAAATTAGTGAGCCAGATAAGTTTTGGGCTCAATTGCTGAAAACTGAAGACTTTTCCGAGCTGGCTCATTTTGCCCTATCTACACTGTCCCTACCCCATGCGAGCGGGTTTTTAGTAAAGTCAATTTAATAAAGACAGAGATAAGAAACCGGCTAACTGTGGAAACAGTGAACGGCACACTTCTTGCTTATTGTTATTACTTATTGTTTATTACTCGCATATGAGCAATGTGTACGACAACAGCGCGCTAAAAGTCGGTTTAAAACTTGCTTGTATTAGCTCGTTGACGTCACTTTAGCGCTCTATCATAATTCATAGCACACGAAAATGAGATAGTGCAGCGTGTACGATATGTCAAATTCAATTCACAATTCTCAACATCGGTTTTCGGTGGATTGTTTCGATTTGTTTGGAGTTCGAAAGCAAATTAAAGAAATGGATACAATTCATGGGGTCCAAATACTTTGTGAGGTTGGTGATGGCGAGAAAACGTTTTGACGTTTGACATAGGCGCGCCAACGGTCAGTTTAAAACGGTTTTTGACGAATGCACGCATATGGAAATAAACCGACTATATTCAGTGAATGCAGAATGCGCAATGTATTCGAGTTATAAACCGTAGTGTGAGTAGGAAACCGGCAATAGTTTATTTCATTGAGTAAAAAAGTCCTGAATCCAGTAGTTCAATATGCCCTAACTTTGGTTTTAGCACGTTTTCGATGCATAATACGTGTACGAGGTTTGAAAGTCAAAATACGAGATTTTTAGCTGCATATGTACGAGGGAGTTTTGTTCAGGGTTGGCAACCCTGAATAAGACCAAGCCGACGCCACTTCCCCGCAAAAATAGACGCGAAAGCTTCACCGTAGAGGTCCACTTGGATGAGTAGTTGAACAAACCGTTCAACGCGGGGGAGGATGTTTAGACTTCAATTACATAGATATAGTAACTAGAATATCAATAATAATAAATATACCTACCTACGTACATATAAAAAATATAAATTCATATTTTATTTTTTCCATTCTCACCGAATGGGAATCTCACGCAAATTATGCTGAGTATGCACATGTGCCCGTCGCCACCAGACGAAATACGATATGCACATTTGTGTCGTATTATGAAGGCATGCATGGGAATCCGAATTTGTGTGAAATTCTCATTCTTATTATTTGCAAAAGAAAGAAACTAGCTTAGTAAACATTTTTTGAGTATTATAAATTAAGTTTATGAAAATATAATTTTAGTCTGGTTTCAATCATCAAATAAGAAGTTTTATTTACAATTCTACGTAGTGTCTATTTGGAGTTGGCGTTGCGGTACAAGCACCGTTAGCATAGCATATTGTTAAAATCAAGGTACAAGCACCTTGATTAAGCAGCACAAAATTCGACGTAGAATTCATTACATTCTTTGGCGTTGCGGTACAAGCACCGTTAACGCAGCCATTAGATCAAGGTACAAGCACCTTGATCCAGTAGAATAAAAGAATTCTATATGATAGGAATAATTGGAAAGGAAAGATTTTAATTCATGCAAGTTTTTTCCTAGCAAAAATATGAAATAAATTGGTAAATTTAAAAAAATAACCCAAAATTGTAGGGATATCAACAGCTAAGTCCGGTGACACGCGATGATACACACGGATACACCGTACTAAAAACTTGTTTTCTTAGCACTATTTTAGAACATTTTCGTATATACCTCAATTTAGAGCAGAGGGTTAGACACGGATGATACACGAGTGTTTTATTACATATGTTTGCGCGTACTCGGTTTGTGTGCGTATAGATAATATGGAAGTGATGAATTTTCTTTGCTGCCTCAAGAACGTGTATCAACCGTGTATAAACTACGTGTACCATGGGCTGATGCACACTCGATACAAAAACCGGTTTTACGTCGTGTCTAGTTTCGAGTGTGAATCATCGTGTGTCACGGGACTAAGACGTTTTTCTTAAGTGGTCTTTTAGTACCCTGTTGTTAAAGAGTTAAGCTGATTGGCATTGGATGCCTCCTTGGGGCTACCTACGAGGGTTTTTATTTTTCTCCTTTAATAAATAGTACTTGACTTAGCCTTTCCTCCAAGTTACACAACAAACACTTACACTGGCGCATTTTCGATATGGTATATATAAATCAAACTGGGTAAATACGTGGCGTGAGTGCATGAATGCAGCTCACGCTGCTAAACCAATACATATATACACACTATAGCCCGCCTCTCGATGCTCCATATCTTAGATTCAAACAATTTTCTTACATGAATTTTCGGTAATTTTTTCGTGGGGCAAAAATTGCAAATTTTATGACACGATCACCTAAATTTATAGAAAAACAAGGCTAATGACAGGAGCGAAGCCAACCAACGTGCACACCGTGTTTCTCTCTGAGCGCAGCTCTCAACTATAAATGTGACAGGTTATATATAAATTATTTGCCCCTGTCCTATTATTTTTTTCATAAATATTAGCTGTGTTCTTTTGTGCACCTTGTTCTAGAACTGCCATATACTGGAGAGAGCAAATTGTTCTGTCGATTGAAGCGAACTATTTGTGCTGTTCGCTTCATTTAAATCTTCCTATGAATATGTATGAGGAGTTCTTTTGTGTATCTATTGTTCTGCGGACACAAAAGTACACAGGTAATATAAATATAAAGGTGGTGACAAAAGCAAATCTACACTTGTGCACCACGGGCAAGTAACTCGTTCATGTATGTTCTGCAAAAAGAAAATCAATCTATATATACTAGTACCTAGGTTAAATTTAATTTTTGTATATATGAATACATATTGATTCTTAAAAATAAAGTAGGGTCACTGTTACTCAAAATGGCGAGTTTTTAATCAACGTTACCTACAATCTCTATACAGTTGCAATTTTTGAATTTAATATTTAAATTACCACACAATAATTATCAAATGCAGAAATTACAATTTTAAAATATGTAATTAGGAAATACATAATAGCATGGCGAAACATCCAGCTGCCGTTGAAAGTATCCGAGAGAGTTTCAATCGCTAATCATCCAGTGAAAAGGACGCTATTTTATCTACAGGTCGTCTTACAATGTCATTAGGAGTTCGTATTTCGACTAGACGTATGTTGCTATTTGGATCCAGAAATGTAAAGTACACGACCCAATTTCCATTTATAAGAAGGGATGTCGTCCTGATGAATTAATATACCATTCACTCTGTGTGACATACGCTGCCGTACGCCAGATATGTGATTTTATGAGTGTTTCCCTGGTAGAAGGTATTCCTAGATTCTTGCAACAATCTGCGAACCAGGGTTGATAAAAATCACGATTTTTTTAAAAAAATCAAAACAATCTAATTTTTTTTATTTAAATCGGATTTTTTTGATTTAAATCAGTTTTTTTTTTTTTTGTTAAATAAAATTATATAAGACGAAATTAATCAGATTTATTATTTATTTATTGACCTTTTCTATCTAATCACGTTTTATTTATTTAGATTTTTGATCAGAAACACCAACTTCGCAGCTTTTTCTGTACCAAGTTTGATTCTTAATTTACTATGCACTAAATTGAAAGTGGAAATACTCGCTCCACCCCCGCGGAAGAAGCGATTGTGGTCAGCAGTTGTTTTATTATTTCTAACTCATCCTGAGCTATACATTTCTTCATGTTGGCTAATGCTAGCCACCAGTCTAGGATATTGGTTTTTCTAATGACATCTTCATTCATTAGAACCCCTGTGAAGGGCTCAGTTCTTGCGTTTAATTGAATGACTTTATTTAGTAAATTTGTTCCAGTCAGTCCGCAGTTGTCCTGTAAAAATTTTAAGGCTTCTTCAGATTCTTTCCCTGATAATTGTTCTTGTGGCAATTTTGGATTTATCATATATGCCGAAAACTGAGCCGGCGTCATAGCTTGGCGATATCGGTTCATGACTTCTTTCATTTCAGCCACACACATTCGGAAATTGTGCACCTGTCACTCTGAGTTTTGTTTAATGCTTTAGCTATTAGCTCAAGTCTTGCAACAAGATCTTCAGCATTTCTTTTAATAGACATATCTTGAATAATATTTCTGATGTCTTGGTCTATCTCGTCTTTATTTTGATCAGTTATTTGCATCAACGTCGGCCAGTGGTTAATGTAGCTTTTTAATGAATCACACATAGTGTTCCATCTCACGTCTTGTGGTAATATAAGGTTTTTTGCTTTGGTCATAGCATATTTTGCATGAGCAAAATGATTGTTTCGAAAGTACTTTATGGCTTTTTGAACATGTGCTGTAGCCTCTGGGATTTCCAAGTCCGTACGTAGCAAATTAAGAATATGGGCAGAGCAGCCATACGTCACTACGGATTTCACCTCATAACCACCGCCGATGGTCGGTTGTATCTATGGTATCAACCAGGACAGTTTTGCCATTATTTGTGGTGATGCATGTGCAAATAATAGGGTCGTTGTGTATATTGGACCACCCGTCAATCGACAAACACACTGTTTTATTCGCTAAATCAGATCTGCATTTGGTTTGCTCTTCCTTGTAAACATCATAGAGCAGCTTACCAGCTATATTAAATCGACTCGGTGGGACATATCCCGGACGCGACATGTTCATAATTTTTTTTGAATTGTTCGTGTTCCACGTGGCAGAATGGAGTATATTTGCATAAAAATACCTTGCGGTTTGCAAATGCAAAAGTTGTTTCTGTGTGGCATCTGTTTTGAATAAATAGTCATCTAATTTTCTCTTTCGACCTGAAGTTGTACTTTGGCTTGCTATTGTTGGCGATGGTGCGCCAGCAGAAGGCTCTAACGCAGAAGCAGATGGTTTTCATTTTGTACTAAAACAAATAAAAAGTGATTTATCAACCATCCTAAACTTGTAAAATTCCAGGTAAATGCTATTATTGGAAAAAATACTTGTGATTAGTGATAAGTACACGGAGAAAAACATTCGATAAAAATTAACATCAACCTCAAACATGGTATAATTTTTACCCAATGTTGGTGTAACGGTGTAACGTGTAAGTCAGGAATGTCTTGAATTTTATTGTAAATTCTACCAATAAAAAAGTAATCGATAAACAAGTTTGTTGTCATGTGATGAGAATTATAGTGTACAGAGTAATTTTAAAAATGATCCTTTTAAAATTTAACGAAACGAAAAATTCTTTATTTTTTACTGCTTACTAAAAATTACAAACTGTGTGTTGTAAATTTTAACAGGAGTCTTTTTACTTTTTCACCTAACTTATTTTAAAATCTGTGGAATATTGGAGACGTCCCAACGTTAACAATGATTTCATGCATTTTTTATTGGGAATTTCTCTCCTTGTAACCTAATAAAAGTTAAAAAGTACATTGCCACCATCTAATACTTTTGTGGAATCTTCATTCTGATCTCGGTTTATTTCGGCTAGACATGTTTCCAAATGCTTTTTCATTCTTGCCACTAATCCCATTAATTCTTTATTGCACATTTTACAAATAGCTTTCTTAAGCTTACCACAAGCAGACTTTTCTAGTTAAAATGCACCCAAACAGATTTCTTTTTCCTTCCAGATATTGTTGGTCCATAAATCAAGCGCAAATGAAATTCAACTGAACTCAAGGTTGCCAACAGTCGCTTGTGTAAGGGCGCCAAATGGCTATAGAAAAAGCGCTAAATTTTCCGGTTTTACGTAAAAAAAAGCAATATTAACCGCAATGCTATCGCACCATTAATTCCTCTGGTTTTCATTCTGTAATACGAGCTGTAGTTATGTCCTAACCGCCGTCCATAATCCAATTTGCATGCGTAGCGTGTAGCGTCCGTACACATCTTTTAACATCCAGAGGAGGGAGTGTAGGCGCAGCAAGAGCCATGAAATGCTTGAATGAAGGCTGAATGCTGATGGGTGGTTTGGGCCATGGCTGACCTGATCTACAGAACCCTAAGTTTTTTCTTAGAAATTTACTGGAAATTTTTTCTTATTGAATGCCGACAACCGCACATCTTTATGCTATATCATTTTTGGTTTTACCGTTTACAGGGATCGTAATAGATGGCGTATTTACACGCGGGAAGAAGCAAAGCAGATAAATTAGAGATATGATTTTAATCATGTGATTTACAGAAAATCATTTGATTTTAATCGTGATTTAAATCATTGATTAAAATCAACTGATTTAAATCATAGCAACCCTGCTACGAACTCCCACAAAATTGGTTGCATTGTTGCAATAAAAATGTAGACATTAGTTCCTTCGACCGAAAATCTCTTAAGCTATAATTACGTCCGAAGTTAGGCCCGAAACGTCAGCTCAAGTAGCAAAACAAATGAATATGGCGATGTAACTCTTGTAAGGCACTTTACCTCGAAGACGATAAGTTGCGTTAATAGGTTAACACAAATCCACCCCAGTATGGTAGTAACAAATTTACCATTCTCCCCATGATTTCCTGCGCTAGGCGAGGAACGTCGATTATAGTGAATAAAACTGCGCGCTATCTTACTGACATAATCACAAGCATTTATCATCCAATATTTTTATTCATAATAATCATAACTCTTCGATTGAGCTCATTAAATGATTCACTGCATTTGTGAATATGCAAAAACAACATCAACAACAACACCAACAACAAAACAACAACAGTAACAACAACAACAAAAGAAAACAACAACTACAGCAACAACAATAGCAGCAGCAACAACAACAACAACAGAAACAACAACAGAAGCAGCAGCAGCAACAACAACAGCAGCAGTAGCACAAGAAGCAGCAGCAACAAAAGCCAGCAGCAAAAGCAGCAGCAGGAGCAAAAGCAGCAGCAAAAGCAGCATCAGCAGCAACAAATTGTGTTTATTTTTATATCTGACGAAGTGAAGCATCACATATCAAGACCACCAGCGCATGCTGCTAGAACGTAATCAATCTTAGCGACGGCAATTTTTGATAAAGTCATTGACTAAGTAAATAATTTGTAAGAATTGGCCCGAAACAGACCAGACTAGAGTTGAAAAAATCTTCTTTCATTCAGGTAAGTCAACGGGGATCATACGACATTTTTTCAACGCGACCCCACCGGTTATCCCTTTAACGCCTTCAAAGCTCTGGCCCAGAAAACCTCATAGAATCAGTTGTCATATGTACCTCTGAAAATAATATCAGCTGGATTCTCTTTAGAGTTGACATACCTCCAAGTTGCTTCTTCGGTTAGTGTGCGAATCTATGACTCGCGATTTGAAACGTAAATCTTCCAGTTATGGCCAGTTTCACAGTCGAGTTTAAACCAAGGTTTAGTTTAAACCACCCTCCAAGTTTAAATGTAGTTTAAACCAAATCGGGTTTCACAGTGCATTCTTTTAGTAACGTTGGTAGTAATGATTAAATTGTGAATTAAATTAGTTATCGCCACCATTGTGAAGCAATTTTGCAATGAATCAATCTGTCAATCGGAAAAAGTAAACAGGTCAGAAATAAAAAATAAAAAATATGTAGTTATATTTCTAATTTTAAATAAGCCAACATTAAAAAAGGATGAAAATTTTAGCATAAGTGAAGTTGAGCTATTGCCTTCACTAATGCATAAAAAAGAGATATATAATAGAGCGCAAGAAGACGGACAAGAATAGATTCGAAGACAAAGTGACAAAGTTCTTTACTTAAACTGAACCTAGCATAAAAATCAACGTCGTCCCACTAATTAAAATGATTTGGCCGATTTCTAATTACTCTCAGTCGTCGCCAGAGTTGTAAATTTAACTCAAAAAAATCTTCTTCATCGCTAGAAATGTCTAAATCTAAATCCATGATGAAATTATTTTCTTGATACAAAAAAAGCAATGCTACTGTCAAAATAAAATTATCTTGAGTTTAAACCGAGGAAGGGCACGGTTTAAACTCTAATTTAAACCGGGGTTTAAGCCAAACTGTGAAACTCATTCGTCGAGTTTAAACTAAATATTTGGCTTAAACTCAGACTGTGAAACTGGCCATTAGACGTACGACTGGCCAGCCAAACGAGCACAATTTCTGAACACAACTACCGGAGTTATGAGTCTCAGCGGGTCGATCAGCCCTTTTAGTGATTCTGGACGAAGAAACGACTGTGATCTATTTTGAAACCAATGGGCTCCCGTATCATTCCTAGCACCTTAACAACATCCGTATCATTTATTATTGATGTCTTCTCACGGAATTTCTGACAAGTCATTCGAGTAGTATTTCCTAAGAGAGAATTAGTCTGACCTTAAAATAGCGTATACATTCAATTCAATTCAATTCAATTTATTTTCAGTTAATTGTACAAAGAAGTCTTAACTTAAAAATGTACGTAGTATGACTTAATTGCAGTAGTAATCGCAAAATTTTAACAATAATAGACTTAAGGAAAATAGATAACTAGATATTAATAAAATAATTCATATGCAACCATAAAAGTAAGAAAAATACAGAAATCTTAACACTAATTTCAGGGAGAAAAAAGACACTAATTCTAATTCAAACAAATAATAAGAAAGAAAGAGAAAAATAATAAAAAAAGAAAAACAAAACATAAAAATTCTCAAATAGCAATTACGATGAATTTCCATAACTTCGTCACGAGTATCTGCCTGTGTTAAAACATTATCCAATTAAAACTCCTTTGTCACTATCCTTGAAGCCTTAGTAATTTTAAGCGGCATTCCTCTGCTCCTCAATGTCAGAATGTTAGCAGACGCCGTATCATAAGTGATTATTTTCTAACAAAAGACTCATTAATCTCCTCGGAGTATACCAAAATTTGCTTGCATTTGGCTGAAATATCCACGGTTAATATAACTCGCATTCTCTATGCTCATCAGTCATGCTAGATGGGTATCCCTTTAATATTTTATTCTGTTCAGAATCTCTCGGCTAAGTTATATAAACAAACACATATCCTCCGCAACGACAACTAAACCCTTCAGCTTCATCCTGCCCATAGCTGCACAAGCCAAATTGGGCGATAGCATTGACAGATAATAATATTTCCCTGAGACCGCCCATCCAAACACAGTTTTTCTGCGTAGGTAAGTTGTCTTCCAATTTAATTTCACCCGCACAAAGAAGTTCAGAGAAGAAATCTGCACCAATTAGAAGATCTACCTTCTCCAGATTAAAAAACTTTGGACCAGCTAATTGGTTATTAGATGCGATATGCCAATCATTCCCGCAGAAGACCGGTTATATTTGGGAGGATGCAAAATGATTAATTAGTCTGAATTGCAGGTTCTAGATAGCAACTTTTGTAGACCAACGAACTTCCGAAGAAACATTTTTTATTCCGCTGATAGTTAGATCGAACCCATCTTTCTTTAGTTGAAGCGTTTGAACAAGAATACTCCCCGAAATAAAATTAAGCTGAGAGGCTGAATCTACTAAAGATAATACGGATGAGACTTGTTGATGATCCTGCATGTAGATGCAGGATTGCGGATAGGAATCCGAAACGGTGCCTCACTTTTTCTATCACTGTCCGGCTCTCTCAGGAAAGCGCTACAGCTTCCTTGGCTCACACGTCCTGGACTAGCTGCATGAAGCCGGGAAGGAGGGTTGGGGGGCCAATACTCAGTTTTGTTAGGGCATCCGGATGGGACCTATGAGCAATTGCGACCGCAACTTCTCTCAATCCATCCACCCATACAAAGCTGAATGACAGAAATAAAGCTCTTGCTTCCGAGCTTCCAAAATTTAACTATGTAGTATAGTAGCCTGAGCTTTCGTATACAAATCTCTCCGTTTAGTGCTACACGCACAAGCAGTACTCGCTGTATATATCTTGTCCTATCAGCGGTATATAATCAATGATGTATTAACATGACAATTATTTTCAAGGCTTAAAGACCTTTTAAGAGATTAAGAAAGAAGCACTATGATTATTCAAAAGCTTCGACCACCATTTAGCATACCTCATAGAGCGCAGAGCTTCCGGGGAAACGCTTCAGAAAGTTTCTACCATATTTCCCATTGGGTAGTTCGGTCTTCTCTTTCTGTTGTAAGCACTTTTTTGGATAATTAATTGAAGGCTAGTTTACCGTTCATGAGAAGGAAAAATTTGATTTGTTTTACATAATTTTCATCCTTAAAGTGCTTAGAACACGTGGGTAAAATGATATTTTGATATCTAAAGTATTTTAGAATTCACAGCCTGTTGAGAGCGGATCCGTTAGCCGGCTGGAAAACAGGTACCTGAGACGCTCAAAGCGCGCTTGCTGGGGAGACTTTTCGGGAAACCGTTAACCTTCAGATTCAGCACAATCAGTTCTTGGAAAAAGAAGAAGGGCCTGTGTATGGTGCTGGAATAGCTGAAGTAAGTTGTCAAGATTTTTTTATAACGTTTTTCTGGGAACAACATTTTCAGCACGCGGGGCGATACAGCTTCATCGAATGAACCGATTCACATCAATCGCTGCGTAATTGAAAGGAAAACGAAAACCGATAAGGTCCCAAATTTCATATAATTCAATAATTTCCAACCCTATTTTGTTTCAAATGAACTGGCAGAGTTGCGGAGCTCCCCACACAGACCAAAACACGCCGTGTACGGCTTTGTTTGATTGGAGTTGGAGCACTGACTTATAACAATAGACTGAGCGATTTGTTATTTCATGTGTCACAAATATTGTGTTTCTGTATATCACCGTTAGAGCTCCATTTAAAACATTTACTACATAAAAAACATGTAAAACTCAACCAATCAGATGAAATTTTACACCCGAAAATCGAATTAAATTTTTCTTGTGCCCAAGTGATATTTTAATCGCTTATAAGGAATTAAACTCATTCCGACTTTAATTTTTAAAAGTTATTCTTAACTGAATCCTGCGTATGGACAACAGAGACGGAGCATAGTAAACACTATCTTTACCTTATTCTTTCTGCCGTGATTGTATCTGCAGCCAACATAAAAACATCAAATGGCATGAGAAAACGTTTAGTAAGAAATATTTTGTGTTGGTAGCTTCAACTCTGCCATGGGGCGAATGAGAAAACTATAAAACTTGTGCCACTCTTTCCTAGAGGAAAATGGCAACACGCTCAGTCCATTGTTATAAGTCAGTGAGTTGGAGCCGCCATTTTGGACTTTTTTTTATAAATAAAATTGGAATTTACTCTCCATTGATCACTGACATATACATATGTATAACATAGACTGCCTGGTTATACCCTAGATGAAATCTATAGGGTATACTAAGTTTGTAATTCCGTTTGTAACACCTCGAAATAATGATGGTAGAGCAAAATGTATTGGAAACCCACGTATACTATTAAACGTTATTTTGATTTTCGCATGTCCGTCCGTCTGTCTGTCCGTCCGTCCGTCCGTTCTGTGCGCACGATAACTCGAGAACGCGTATACTTAGAGAGGCGAAATTTTGTACACAGACTTTAAAAAAAAAGTAAATTTAAGTTCGAAAATGAGACAAATCGGGCAACTCCTTCATGGGGTTGCCATACAAAACTTTAGTTTTCCACTGTATATTTGGACACTGCCTGAGAACGTTTCGATGTAGAGAGCTGAAATTTGGTACATGGTGGTTTCATTGTACTAGCAAATAAAATTTCAAAAATGGACTAAATCGGGCAACTCCCTAGGTTTTTTACGTATACTGTGAAAACGATCAGTCCAAGTCATTTTTATTGTATTAAAAACTTCTTCAGAATACGAAATCCTATAAAATTGGTTATAATCATTTCTTCTGTCCGACAAAAAGTTCTAGTAATATATGCGAAAAACAACTTCAAAAATCAAACTTGCATAGATCGGTGACCATACGAAATTTAATACGCGCATTCATCTAGGGTATCATAAGAATTGGTCTTAAGACCAATTCTAGCTTTTTTACTTGTTTTCTATTTCATATGGCTCAACTTTTGTGGGCAGGGGAGTGACAATCAAGTTTCAAGTCTTACTTTCGCTTTAATATTCATATTAAAAGTTCCACAAATTTCAGATGCGTTCGAAATTATTCATATTCTTAGAAGCTTATCTACTCCAACATCAAATATTTTTTAAACTTGATTTTTAAAGAAATAAAATTAAGCAATTTTTGTCTGCCTGTCGCTAAAAGTAGGTATGGGGGACAGAGGAAGGATTACGTAAATTTTATTGCCATCTATTTCTATTCTATACATTCATTTGGAAAACCACTGAACTGAAACTGGACTATGGTGGATTTTGTATAGAACCTATTATTTGAAGTTCAGCAGAATAAAGTAGTTAAACTAAAAAGAGACAACTATAGAAAAGTGATCCCATAATAATGTCAAATAATGCAAGCAATTTCAGTTGTTAGCAGCCCATTTTATTTATGTCAGTGCCATTGATAGAAGAATAAAATACGTTAAAGCCACTGACATGTATATAAATGGACTGACTGATCTCCTGTTTCATGTGGCACCAGTTTGGATTTCAGAAAGTATGCTTTCACTGTCAATGCTACCAACTGTCGTAAACTGGCGCTATGTTTACTATATTTAAATTATTTGGAAATTTACTTATATGCATGTCAGTGAGATTTACCGAATTTCCCGCAAAAGTATTTGGGACTATTTGTATTGTTAAATGTTAATTATGAGTTGAAGGAAGTGTTTTTTACAAGGCTGTTTTGGTGGAAATACCGTTGAACCTCAAGCAATTTCTCGTTTTGTTATGGTCGTAGCATAGTGTATATAGCAATATGCTACACTGAGCTAGATACACGTCTAAGCGACCCGGAGCAGCACGTGGTGGGCGCGAACTGTCTTCTGTATGGATGGAGATCGAAACGAGCTGAACGCACCCGAAAATAGTTCTGCCAAGAAAGAAGAAGAGTCTTTCTCTTGCTAGATTGTCAAGAACGAAGGAAGCTTCGAAAAAAAGTCACTGTGAAGAAAAAGTGAAAAAGGAAAAACCATCGGGAATAATCAATGTGTTTTAGGGCGGCTAAATCTGTAATCGGTGCCTGCAGTAACTTATATCAACACAAGCTTGCAAAAACTCCACAGATTTTGGACGGATGAAAAGAAAAGCAGTAGTGGTGAAGAGGAATTAAGTCCTGATTAGACAACAGAAAGACAACAAATATTTTACTTGAAACCAAACAAAAAGGTAAGGAAATGTTGGAATTACCAAGTTAATTTAATTATAACCTTGGAAAAATATTAAAATTCAGATAACACAAAGTTAAACGAAGCTCTCCAGGCGGTAGTACCCGGGCCCGGGCAAAGCAAGGGAAAAACCCAAGGATTACACGGAAACAAAAGGGGAACGTTAGAGCAAATGGTTTTCCAGCAGTATCGGAGAATAAGAAAATCCAGGTACCCTAGGTTAGGAAAAGAAAAGAAATAGACAAGAATAGCAACCACCCTCAAGAAGTCGACACGGACGCAGACTTATGAGGTGTAAGCACTTCAATTATACCTGGAATTAGGTTTATAAAAGCATCGACGCTTAAGCGTATGCGATTAGGGCTTCTTCCAATGAAATCATATTCCCGGACCTAAGTCTGAGATCGCATGCGGCGCGACCCAAACACATGCACATTAATAGGTGTCACCTACTAAATAAGTCGCTTCATTATATAATTTTTCATTATTAGTCTACTGAGTTCTAAGATTATTGAAAAGTAACTATATTATTTACTAAGGCTGTTCCCGCGTAAGGCACTAGGCCGAAGAGATGTTAATTTGATTAGAATACTGACTCACGAATAGGAATGGTGTATACAAATGTAAACAGAACCCCGGGAGGACCTTTTCAGCTTATTACATCTCAGTTTTAACTTTAATTACAGGTTTACAGTGGCTCCAGAAGGCCTTCATGGAGATACCAAATTACTCAGGTAAATAATAACAATTGTATGAGAATGTTCTCCCGCACTTACTTCAGAGAGTCCTTTCATCTGGTGATATATTTGATCTCTTCTTGGGTTTTTTTTCTACACCGTTATATACTCGTATATATATATATATAGTTAAATAGTATGTGTATATTGTGAACGTATGAATTGCCTTACAATAAGCTTTACATTAGCATTAGGACGATTCGCTTTAAGAAAATAGAATGCATAGTAAATTGGAATGAAACATTAACAAAAAATTAGAAAAAAATGTGAATTGATCATAAGTGGACTCTATTTCGATAAAGCAATCAATGTATATTAAATCAAAATTATTTTGCTTGGCGATATTTTCCCAGTAAGCTCTTAGACAGTCAGATATTGAGACTACTACATTCTTGCGTGAATAACAAACGATATCTTTAGTATATTTTACCATATTAAATTTTTGATATTTTTGAAAGCAGGTGAAATCAAAGAGGGAAAGACTATAGGCATACTATTTCGTGTAGGGATGTAAATCTTGCTCACCCTAGAATTTTAGATTATGGTGCATTAAAAGCAACAAACAGGAATATAATACGTGTCATAGACTAAGTTTGTTTATTTACGGGCAACAGTCCAATAAATAAATGTTGTGTTGACAGATAACGCCATGAAGTGTTAGAAATCCCGTTCTTCCCCCTCACCCTCCCTGAGTCCTCTTCGCTTGGCATGGTTGAATAGGTCCGCTACTCCTCTCTTTACAGGTCATATCAGGGACACTGAAAATTATCTGCCCTCAGTGTCGATTGGGTGGTTGGGGCAAGCAGCAGAAGGCAGTCCATCTGCGCCTTCACTAAGGTAAGGGTAAGTGGTGTAAAGGCCCGTTCAGGGCTGGAGTGTGTGCTACGGCTTTTTGTATGTCAGGCACGATAATTTTTTTGATTATGGCAGGTGGCAGCCGCAGGTTTTTGGTTAACCCCCCCCCTATAACTCTCAACTCTCAACGCTGTCCACCGAGTGATCTGTCAGCTCATGCTGACAGCTGGGACTTCACGTCCAAAATAAATCACCCTCAACATAGTTCCATAACAGTTCCCAATCGTTACAGTTCAGTGGGAAAGTATGCTCTCACGGAAAGAGACATGAATATGAAAGTGGTACCATTTGCTTTCACGCATTTTTGGATGTCAGTTTTATGTAAAAGAAAATTTCCAAGGTTCTTGCATTTTGTATGCCTCTCGACGGTAATCTCTCCTTAATTGATTAATCTCATCTATAAAAAAAATATAAATTTAGCCATATTTTATGCGCCAGAAAAAGAATTCAATTAAAGTAATAAGTTGATATACTTGCGATGGCTTTGCAATCGTGATTGCATTTCATATCTTTTGTTGTGGTTGTTGTTGTAATAAGATCAAAATTTACATGAATCGGAATCGCGCCTGTATGTGTGCTTAATGTACTTGCATAATGGATATTACACGGAAAATTAAGTTATAGTTTTCATATCGCTATTAATAACAAGTAAGAAAACTGGAATTTGTCTCAAAGCAATCCTTATGATAGGTACCCTATTTCCAGAACGGTTTGTCGGACAGAAAAAATGATTATAACCTATTTCATTTTCTGAAGAACTTTTCATTACAACAAAAACGTCAACGACTGATCGTTTTCACAGTATAGGTCAAAAACCTAAATTTTTATATAGCCAACACCAAGAAGTTCAAGTCCAAACATGAGCTTGAATGATAATACACTCATCTACTACTGCGTGATTCACCGACAGCATTTAGTAGCAAAAAATCTGAGTCCTAGATTGCATCAGTCTTTACAATATGTTATAAATACTGTCAACAAGATTCGAAGCAATTCTTTGAACGACAAAGTCTTTACTAGGTTACTTGTGCACACTGAAGTTCGCTGGATATCAAGGGGCTCTTGCTTAGCAAGATTTTCAGCTATTTTTGAATCTGTGTTGGAGTTTTTACAAGAAAAAGATCCGAATTTGAAAGAAAATCTGAACAATTGTAAAACAGATATTTATTACTTGACTGATATCGTTGGTATGTTGAACAAAGTTAATTAAAGTAATAAATCAGCCATTGAAAAAGCTAACAACCGTACGTATATGGACGAACATTTATATTAAAACCCGAACTAAGCATAGTTATTCGGTATGAAAAACCCAACTTCTAAGTTAACAAGAATGAGACTAGATCTCGAAGAACTCGATTTTGAAATCAATACGTTAAACGGAAAGAGAATGTTGGTCCAGATGCGTTATCAAGAATTAAACTTTACATAGATTTAAAGGACATCAATATATTAAAAGTACAAACTCGAGCAATGCACAATCAAAATAACCAATCAAATGAGAAAATAAGCTCAAAAGACAAAATAGCGACCCACAACCGTAGCCTGATCAACTGCATGTCATAGAAACGCGCTCTCTAAATGAGGTTACAAGCCTACGAGTGTTGTGACCCAGGTGCCTATGACCCGAATCACAACCATATGAAAAGCACATCGATATATCGCCCTATGCAATATATCGATGTGCTACAAATTGACCCTGAAAAAGTAAAATCTATTTAGCTAAAAATATTCATTCAAATTTCATTTGCATTTAAAATGCATTTCCATCCTGCAACAAAATGCAATTCAGCATAAATTGCATTTTGTTATCAGTCATACATTCTGTTCACACGGCATATATACCTACCTATATGCAATACTAAGTACATACATACACACAATTATTCTCATCGCCTTAAAATATTATTATTTTCAAGACACAAGTGCATATCAGATTTCATGCACATGCACTGTGTCTAAACTTTTTGTATCTTCCCACATAGTATCCTATCAACGTCGTGGGAAAGTAAAAACAATAAAAAAAGCTTTTTCAAGTTTTTTCATGGGTATCTGGGGTAAGCTAGCCCAATCCTCGGGGAGTTATTTTTTCAACCATTGCGAGTAAAACGTCGATCCGGATTTTCCTTACTATTTGAATTTATAATAAAAATCTACTAATTTTGTGATTGTAACAAAAGATACTATTTTGAGTTTATAATAAAAATCTAATATTTTTGTGAGATTGTAACTAAAGTCTACTATTTGAGTTTGTAATAAAAGTCTACTATTTTTGTGATTGGAATGTCAATCTACATTAAAGGGAACGAGGTCCCACACTCTCTATCAGAGCACGGTGTGGGCGAATGATAACAACTGGTGGCAGCGGAACTCAACTCAAAACAGTGCCAAAACAAAAATATAAATAAATAAATCAATAAATAAAAAAAAGAATTAAAATTAAAAATAATAAAAAGCCTGCCATAACATATAACAACTGGTGGCAGCGGTAAAGTGCATTTACAGAGAAAATTAATAAAAAAATAATATTAATATATAATTAATTAAATGAATAAATACAAAAAAAACCAGGAACAGTGAAATAAGTAAATAAAAATTACAATAATAATAAAGAAAAAAATAATAAAAAAAATAACCCCGCGTACGCTTAATACAGGGTACTTAGAGGAATAAAGTTTTTATAATCGTTTAGAGTGCCATAGTGCTCCAACGTGGTTAAGTTGCGAGGCTCATCCCTGCCTCAGTTAAGATGTTTCTTAAGAAGGAAGGAGGGCCGCAACAATTCGTCAATCAGGAAACCCCAGGCAACAACATAAAACTCACTACTTCTTAGACTGAAGGAAAACGTCGCCCAGGGCGCACAATATATTAACTATATCGCTATCACCCAACACCAATGATAGAAAAGATTGCACACCAAAAGCGTTCCAGGTACGGCAAATTATTAAAGCAAATCAAGTAAAAATTCGTAGTGAAGTTAGTGAGCTAGAGCGAAACATCTTGCTAAACATAATTATGGTAGTACGAAGAGTGAATGGTTTTGGACGTGAAGTTCAGACTGCCAGATCACGCGGTGGACAGCGTTGACTGCAGGGCGGCAAGCTAGCTCGCCTCGGCTATTGGCGGAGAGTGTGGGGAGGTTCCACGAAAAGCTGCCGTTGCCACCAGTCATATACAAAACAAAATTCGTGCCTGACAAGACAAAGGCAGTCACACACATTCAGTCCTGAAAAGACCTTTACACTACTTACCACATACTTATTTGAAGGCGCAGATGTTCTGCCTTCCGCTGCCTTGCCCCATCCACCCAATCAACACTTAGGGAGGCAAGTTTTTTTGCAGTGTCCCTGTACTGACCTGAAACGAGAGCAGAGGAGTGGACCTTTTCAACCCCTACATCAAGAGGGGTCCAGGAGAGTGGAAGAAAAAGTAAGTATCTAGCGCATAGCTTCGTTATAATAGTTTCCTTTAATTACTACTTAACATTTCCTTAACAGATCTGTGAACGTTTGATGAACTTATACATATAACACTATCGTAAATGTGGGCTTTCTAATGGAAATTCTATGAATTTATGGATTTTCTGTTGATTTAATATTAATTAATTCATTGTACTAGCGGTATGTCTACTGTAGCATTACCAAAACTATAATTATTATGTATATACATATCACAAAAACAATTAATAAACAATTCCAATAACCTTCTGTGTATAGAAGTCTACAGTGTTCTCATATTGACTTATACCTGGCGGTTATAGGTATTATTCTATAGATTTTCTTCGTTTTTGTTCTTTTAGCCTGGGGGATAGTGGAGCACCAATTACCCTAGGCGTTCTAATAATTCACAAAGCAACTTTGAAATTTGGTAATAGAAACTTCATTTTCAGAAAAATTGATAAAGTATTACCAATGACCGCGCCATTATAAAACTCTATTCTGCTATACAGAATGGTACAAATCTTACCTAAACAGAAAAATTTAAAATTCAGATTCTGCGATGCTCCTGGTGCCCAAATTGTATTCTGATTAGTCTCATTAAATAAAGTTTTATATGTTGATTACGCGAGTCTTTATTTGGGGATACGACAAATTGGCGCAGCCGGAAAAGAGGTAAAAGTGAGTGAAATTGATGTGATTTTATTTATGTTTTGGGAGTGTAAAATGAGATAAATTTTTGTCTATTTGTTTTTTCTCATATTCGTTATTGATAAATTTCGCTTTTTCCGATTTATTTTTGGGCGTTTAGGCTTAAGTGAAGAGTAAAGATTAGAAGACATTATACTGAGTATTTTTGGCGAAACCAAAGTAATAAATGTGAGAATTTCTTGCTATGGGTAGAATTTGTTTTATATATATATAATGGGTATTTTTGTGTTTGTCTTTAAACATTTTTTTTTAATAATAAATAAATTTTTGGACAATTTTAGTACATTTCAGCGCATTAATTTAAAAAGTATTAGTATAAGTTTCCCCCCAAATGAGAAAAATTTATAATAAATTAAGTTTGTTTAATTTTATTTACCTTGCAGGGTTAATTGAAGAATTGTAAAGGGAAAAGATAATATTTTTTTTAAAAATTAATTCTTTATGAATTTTATTGCTTTCCAGGATTAATTTAAGAAGTGTTAAATTAAGTTTTGTGTATTGCGATTTTTATTTTTTGTTTGGTAAATTAGTAATCACACTTACGTCATAAGAGGAGGAGCTTTATCAGCTACTCCACACAAATACACCAGGAGTTGAGCTATATTAGGTACCCCAGTACACACACTGGAAGCTAAGCTAATTTAGCTACTCCAAATACACACACTGGGAACAAAGCTAATTTAGCTACTCCAACACACACACACCAGGAGCAAAGCTATCTTAGCTACTCCAACAAGTTATACACGTACAAGCAACATTACAGGGAAAGAGTTAAAATAGAAATTCAAGTTGAATAAATTGGTTTAGGATAAATTTTTAAAGTGCCTAGTACGAAGAGAAATGTGTGATAAATTATTAATTTGCATAGAGTAGGGAACTGATAGTTTTAAGTCGTGATTCGTGTGAAAAGTTTCTCAACGTCACGTTTTCGTGGTGGCGCTGGTCGTAATCGCAGGTATTCGGGCGCTAAGATTCGTTAAACGTGGAAGAGTGCTCGCAAATATCGAATAACAGGAAAGATCATCACCTTCGAAAATTCAAATGTTTCGCATTCCGGGCTTTGAAGTAATTAGTTTTGGTCGGTGTTAAGAGTGCTAAGTGATAAGTGTCAAGTGTAGTGTTTATGGTGGAAATATGTGCGTGAGGAAAGGGAGTTAGAGATAAAAGCACAGGAGGTGAAGGAATGTCAAGCAACATAGCGGAATTACTAGCAGGACTGGGAATATATCGGGGAACATATAACGGGAGAGTTACAGAAACGGTGGACAAGAGAGGAAGAGAAGGAATTGTTAAAGAAACTGAATGAGCGTGCTAAAAACAGTACAAAGGGTGAAGCTTTGGACCTATTCGTAACAGCAGCATTCGAACTTATCCACCGTGAAATAGAAACAGGGCAAGCATTGGAAGAAATCCGGAAAGAGAAAAAAGGGCTGATAAAGAAAATAGATTCACTAAAGGCATAGTTAAGACAAGCTGAGGACACTACAGCGGGGTAAGAAGAAGAGTTGGGGCTCGATCGATCAACACAGAGAAAGCCGATTCAAGAGGGTAATAAGGTGAGTACGAGTAAAGGGTTCAAGCCGAGGAAATTATTATTTTGGGAGGAAACAGGAACAGGGAAAATTTAGAAAGGGAGCTAATCAGAAGAAAGAAGCAGGAAGTAGCACCGAGTGGAAAAGTAAGAAGAGAGCAGCACCAGATAAGGCCAGAGGAAAGAAACATCACAGGGCAAGACAACATACCAGACGTGCATGAAAAAGTGATGGATCTAGTATCCAAGTATGTACCCATACTATCTGGCGAAAGGTCGTCCAAACTGGCGACGGAAGTGTATCGCTTTCTCAGCTGCAGTAAGGATCTACACCATAGACTGACACAGGAGGAGCAGAAGATTTTTAACAGGTGCATAAAGTATCGCTTAACGGACGATGCGTACTACTTGGAAAGCTCACAGGAACCATAATATTTTGACGCTTTACAGCAAGTAATCAAATCGGCCTACATGCCAAAAAACTCGTTTAGAGAATTGCGAACGGAAATGTTGGCATTCAGGCAGAGGCCTGGTGAGGATATCAGGGAGTTCGCAGACCGAATGAATGAATTGCTCGACCAAATAAAAGCTGCGGTCTCGGCAAATCACCCAGGAGGTGATACAGGATTGATAGTAGAACTAGAGGCAGATGCAGTAGCGACATCTAAAGCTGGCGTTAGGAGTAAACCTACTCAAGTATACCTAACTGGACGGAAATTCGAATCGCTAGAAGGAGTACAAGAGGAAGCTACATACTATGAAAGAGATGCACAAAGGCTCCAAGCAAGAGACTCAGAAGTCTCAGAGGTCTAACTCATTAGACAGATAGGGAGCAGGTGAGGCCGGCCCCAATCAAATTCACCGACGGCAAAGACCGATTTATTCCACTGCTAGGCCAGTATCACCCATAAGATACCAAGGGCCGGCAGCCAGGGTAGCCCCAGCGAGAACCATTCATTGCTTCAAATGTGGCCAACGGGGTCACATTGCGAAAGAATGTACGACACAGCCTCCTTACTACACCAAGTGCAGCATCTGTGGTCATAAGGCAGCGGGTTGTAGGAAGCAGCAGGTACGTCTCGCAAATACCGCGGTAGGTAGTCCAAATGAATGTATTCAACCCGTATCGGGGGTGCTCTATTGTCAGTTCTGTAGGACATGTCATCACTATACAGAAATTTGCCTCAGAAAGTACCTAGCAGAACGCGCTGGCCAACTAGAGGGAAATGGGGAGCGGCCGCTGGGGAATTCGTTCACAGCTGCCTTCCATTAACAAACTCCAAAGACATATCGCCGTGGGGGGATAACATTTCAGTAGACTGAAGCCTACTGAATAATTGTAGCATCACAGTTGAAGCATATATAGGGTTAGCAGGTAAGTTAAATATTTTGGTTGATCCCGGGTCCACATGTAATTTAATAAAATTTAATGAGATAAGAAAAAACACGTTTATTCAGCCTCAACGAACTATTACTATTGGGGATTTATTTGGGGCTCAAGGAAAGTCCGTAGGGGTTTGTCAATCCAAGTTACGTATAAATACTGAAGAGCATGCTGGCAAGTTCAATGTAATTTATGACACAGACTCAATACCAGCTGACGGAATACTGGGTATTGAATTTCTTAAGGATAGAGCTATCATCGATTTCATTAACCAAAAACTGTCAATACGGAACGTAAAAAAGAACAAGGAGGAGAAGGCTCTTGTGGCGAATGTAACAGGAAAGGAAAGTATTAACGTAGTGACATTAGCCAAAACTTGTCAAAGAAGGATTCGTCAATCTAGTAACGAAAATCGTCGAGAAATCTCAACAGAAACAGTGAACCCGCATATTAAAGGCAGAATTACAGGGCTAAAAGAAATTATTGGTAAAGCAGACAGCATAGACTGGTATCTAACACAGATAAACAAGAGAAACGAAAGAGTGGAAAAGATGACGGAAGGCATTGCCCAACAACAATCCCAGCAGAAAAACGAGGTGAAAGCCACCCGCGATGCAAAGGCGCTGAAACATGAACACAGGCGGGAAAATAGCTTAATCGCAACCCTTCATACGGCAGGCTGGTCAACAAAATCATCGCCTGGTAAAGGGAGACTTCATTACATGGCCTTCAGGGATGTGGGGTGCAGATTAGGTTAGGGTAGCTGTTGAACGGGAAAACGGACTAGGGCATCCTCGTGCGGAAGTCCAGCCCAATAATCCCAGGATGAAAGCTTATGCACATGGTCTTGAACCCGGGAGCACGAATGGACGAATTATACGATTGAAATTCAGAACAAAGCAACTGGTGAGAATCCCAGTTGAGAGTGAGGCTGAAATGATATGTATGGCCGAAAAAATATGTACCGGAGGGTATTGTGGAAATACACTAATCAGGACTAAGAGTGGACAAGCCTTTGTGGGAATCATAAACGCTAGGACTGAGGCAGTGGAGGTAAAAGATTTCAAACCAAAGTTGGAAAAACTGAACCGGTATTCAGTACTACCACTAGCGGATAGTGAAAGGAAGTGTAATAAAAGGCAACAGAGGCTAAAATTAATGAAACAATCACTGTTGTTGTGAGAATATCTCAATCCAATCTGTTACGAATACAGTGACATTTTTCATTTGCCAGGAGACAAACTGACTTATACTCCAAACAAAACCTTTAAATTACCTTTAATGGCCAACACAGGACCCATACATAGAAAGCAGTACCGAATGCCGGAAGCTCACAGAAAAGAATGTACAAAGCAAATGGAAAAATTGTTAGAGGATGACATAATAGAGTACAGTGATAGTCCATTTATTTTCCAGTACTCCTGATACCCAAAAAGGGTACCGATGAAGCTGGGAAATAAGTATAGATTGTGCGTAGACTTCCGTGAACTCAACAAGGTCTGTATCCCTTTTTCATACCCACTTCCGCGAATTGAAGATATTTTGGATCGACTAGGTCATTCTAGGTACTTTTCAACGTTAGATTTGGCTAACGGATATCATCAAGTGCTAATCGATCCAGCAAACAGAGAAAATGACTTTTAGTACCAATTTCAGTCCTTTTCATTATAAAAGATTGCCGTTTGGGCTAAAGACAGCGCCTCCATTTTTTCAATCGCTCTTAAACGGCATATTAACAGGGTTACAGGGAGTAAAATGTTTCGTGTATCTCGATGATGTCGTGATATTTGCAAAAAACTTAGACGAATACAACGATAAGTTAAGGCAAGTATTTCAACGTTTTCGGGATCATAACTTGAAACTACAACCTTCTAAATGTGAGTTTCTGAAAAAAGAATTGATGTATCTGGGTCATGTATGATCAACGTTTAGTGGAAGTCGTAAAGACATTTCCAAGGCCCAAAGACGGTGTGACAGGTCCAGTCTTTCCTGGGGCTAGCTAATTACTATCGGAAATTCGTCCTAACATTTCACTAATCATGGGTCCTATTAATAATTTATTAAGGAAAAAGGTAAGGTTTGATTGGGGACCCAAATGTGATAAATCATTCACCCTGATAAAAAGGGCTCTCACTACGCCTCCATTATTAGCTTATCCGTTACTGACGCATGCCAGTGGTGAACCCCTAGGGGCAGTTCTAGAGCAGGAAGGAAAGCCCATCAGTTGTGCCAGTCGCACACTCAATCCTGCTGAGAGGAACGACTCGACAACTGAACGTGAGCTACTAGCCATTGTGTGGGCCGTAAGTAACTATAAATGTTATCTGTTGGGCAGGCACTTCAAAGAAATTACTGACCACCAACCTCTCGGGGTTTTTTCAAGGTTAGAGATACGACAAGATACAGAAGCCAAAAACAAGGAAAGCGAAAAGCATCCATGCCTAGCTATCACTCGAGCACAAACTCGAAGATGCCGTTGGTGTTCATTGCAATCTCAAGCAAACCCTTTGAGAAGGTGTACGTCGATTTGGTGGGACCATTGCCGTTGAGTCACAATGGCAACAAATACATCTTATCCATGGTGGGTGATCTCGTTGACTTCGTAGCGATCCCAGATCAGGAAGCGAATACTGTGGCACGAGCACTGTTCGACCAAATTCTCAGCCGATATACTCTACCAAAACAATTAGTTACTGATCAAGGAGCGAATTTTACAGGAGAAGTGCTGAAGGCCCTCTGTAAGATGTTGAAAACTAAAAAGTTACAGACTACCAATCATCCGCAGTCGAATGCCGTAGAGAGACAGCATTCCACGTTAGCCAGCCATTTGAGAAGACCCGCGGAATTGGGACGAATTCTTGCGGCCGGCAGCGCATGCCTACAACTCTGTGCATGTGGGCACAAAATTGACACCAATAGAGACTTTATTCGGATTCGTCTCGGAAGCTCCCAGTAGCTTGCAGCGGAAGCCTGAACCGCTATACAATGCCGATAAATATCATAATGTGTTACGGTTTACATTGCAAAAGGCATTTGAACTAGCAAAGCAAAACTTGATTAAAAGTAAATTGTCCGCCAAGAAGTACTATGATAGGTCCGCGAGGGCGATAGAGGTGCATGTCGGTGAAAAAGTTCTGGTTAGAGGCGCGGCTCGGACGGGAAAACTGTCGTCAATCTTCAAGGGTCCCTATGAGGTAATTTACGTTCATAGCCCAGAGAATGTAACAATCCTTATCGGGAGAAAGCTCAAACGGGTTCACGTGAATCGGTTAAAAAAATTTAATGACTTTGGGTATAATCAGAATATTGTTATTTAATAAATTTTGTTTTTGTTTCACCTTACAGGTAAAGCAACAGAAGCGTACAAGAACGGACGAAAGAAGAGACCCAGTGGCCCGATTTGGAATCCGTTCAGGAGACGGACGCTAAAAGAAGCCCAGAAGAGCCGCATATACATATGCATTTGTAGAAAAAATTTATAGTTGGAAAGAAAAGAACACTAAATAAGAAAAAGGGTTAAAAAAAAGAGAGAATTAAAAAAAGTTAAGAAAAAAGTTAAAAAAGAGAATTAAAAAGAAACTAAAGTAAAGAGAGTAAAAAAAATAATATTAAAGTAAAGAAAATAAAATTAAAGTAACGAGAGAAAAAAGAAAAAAAACATGCTTATTGAAAAAATTGAAAAATAAAAAGAAAAGTTAAGAAAAAGAAGAAGAAAAAAGTAATTGGAAAGAGAAGTGTAAACAAGAGAAGACCACTTATTAAGAAAAAGGGGAAAGGCGAGAAAGAGAGATAGAGAGAGGGGGAAGTGGATAGATAGTAGAATAAACTAAATCTAGACCGTGATTTATTTTATTTTACTAAATAATAATTTTGTTCAAGAAAGATTTTTTTGGGATTCTCCGGTATATAGCAAAAGCTAAAAAATGTTCTAATTTGTTATTTCATCATACAACCCATTAATTTTGGTGACAAGTTTCAAGTCATGGTTTGACTCATCAACAGGTCCCAAATAGCAAATTTGAGTGATTTGAAAAACAAATGAAAAATGAAAAACAGAAGAAAGAAATGAAAAGTTTGAGAAAAATAGAAAAAACTTTTTTTTTATTAAAAAAATTTAAAAATATTTTTTAAAGAAACAGATTCATTCGAAGCGAATCGAACCTGTATACGTCACGCAGTGGGCTGAAAAATAAAAAAGAAGAAAAGGAAGAAGAAGAAGCGTTTCGCGTCAGCAGAAAACCTTACACTCATCGGTGCAGTTCGGTTTTCTGCCTGCTGCAGACGCTTGAAAATAGATCAAACTGATCTCTTCTCATATAAACTCAGAATAAATTCTGGGTGTGAATTATATGAGGAAAAAACACTTCTATACAAGCTCTATTTTTATTTTTCAGCCCACTGCGTGGCGTATACAGGTTCGATTCGCTTCGAATGAATGTTTCTTTAAAATAAAAATTTAATTTTTTTTTAATAAATAAAAAAATTGTTTTTTCTACTTTTCTCAAACTTTTCATTTCTTTCATCTTCATTTTTCATTCGTTTTTCAAATTACTCAATTTCGCTATTTGGGACCTGTTGATGAGTCAAACCAAGACTTGAAACTTGTCACCAAAAATTAATGGGTTGTGTGATGAAATAACAAATTAGAACATTTTTTAGCTTTTGCTATATACCGAAGAATCCCAAAAAATTCTTTCTTGAACAAAATTAAGTTTAACTCGGTAAAAAGTCCAAAAGAGTAATCTTTTTATTTAAATAATAATAAAAACCGTACTAAATAAATTATATACAGAGTGGTTTCTATTATTTTTGTATACTAGGTAGGATAAAATTAAGAAGGTTGCCATATAGTTAGTTTGGATAAGTTAAGAAGCTGAAGAAGCAGTCGCCATAATCTTGCTGATGTTCATCAGTTTGTCATACGCTGGGCAGGTTGGCTACAATATAAGGCCTATAATGCAGTCCGGGGTATTGTTCGAGCACGTAGGAAAAGTTAGCTTTTACACTAGGCATTGGACTATTCTATCCAAAGCAGAAATGCCGGACTTGGCGGTCGAGCTGGAATTCATAAACAATTGCAAGCTGGTTATACAGCTCTGCACAAAAAACAACCACACCGAACTCGGGAACAGATGTGAGGAAATAGGAAGCTGGATGGCGAAGATTAGGATGATGAGTTGAAGCACCACACCCATGCGGAGCCGGCTCGTCGAAGGAAGCGATCTTTCTTTGATGGTATAGGGTCCCTGTCGAAGACACTTTTCGGAACCATGGATCAGATTCGGAAAATATCTACTCGGCATTGAGGGTTCTAGATGGAAAAGAAAACCTCACCTTTACCTTGCTTCAAGAGCAGACTACAGTGATTACATCGACCTTCAATCTGTTCAATGTGTCGCGCGTTCAGGCAGCAGCAGAGCGAGAGGAACTTTGGAATAAAATCAATGCCATCACCGCCGCTCAGCAAAGTCAATACCTGGAGATAACAACGTTAAAACAGAGGGTGGAGATAAATGAAATACTGATACTAATGACCGTCCAACTGCGAGAACTCAGCGATGTCCAAGAAGGTTATCCGAACATTTTAGTTGCACTGAACCTGGGGAGAGGGGGAGGGGGCAATATCAACCATTTAGGAATTACAGGATGATTAAGAAAAAAAGCTAGTTTTTCACAAAACACCCTGTATCTTAAAAAGTATAGCTAAAAGCTCATTGCATGCAGAACTTCATGGTCTTTCCAACAACCAGCCCCGTACCTTTCTCCTCTCAAGAGTTATGCTTGTCTAAACTTCAAATTTCTTACCTTTTTTAGGGTTCCGTACCCAAAGGATAACAACGGGAGCCCTATTACTAAGATTTCGCTATCCGTTCGTCCGTCACCAGGTTGTATCTCATGAACCGTAATAGGTAGACAGTTGAAATTTTCACAGAATGTGTATTTCTATTGCCGCTATAACAAACAACAAATAATAAAAATTAAATTCAATTAAAGGGGGCCTCCATACAAGAAACGTGATTTTGTCGGCGTTTTTTTCCTCGTTTTAATCTCATTCATTATTATTATTATAAGTATAGGCATTTTTTTTTTCAAATGACAGCATTATTTTTTCACATGACGCTTACTCTCATTTGAAAAAATAAATAAAAAGTACATAGTATTAAATTGATGGTACGGAACCTTTCGTGCGCGCCGGTTTTTACTGACCTCTATTTTTTTCTTTTGTTGCAAAACGGTCGTTAACACAACTTTATTTTATATAAACTGCAGACTCTTCTTTTTAATTTGGACTACATACCCTATGTGCTATTTGCAGCCGTTAAAGAGTTATTAGCTCAAAACCTATTCTGAAAGCTATTCTCAAACTTAAATTTGTTTCCTTATTGACTGAAAACACGTCATTTAAAAAAATATCGGCTAATTTCGGCATTATATGAATAGGTTTTGAGCTAATAACTCTTTAACAGTTGCAGATAGCACATACGGTGTAATGGGTCAAATTAAAGAGGAGAGTCTACAGTTTATAGTTTTTATAAAATCATATATATATCAAATAGTTTTTTTAAAATACAGGGTGTTTTGTGAAAAACTAGCTTGTTTTCTTAATCACCCTGTAACTCCTAAACTGTTGAAATCCCCCCTTCCTTGCCATACAAGTTTTTGTTTGGCTAGGTGAGTACTATCACCTCCTTCTCTATTGACCTCCTAAGGGGAAACACCCTGTATACATAAGAAAAATTGCGTAAGTATATATTTGGAATCAGAAATTATTATATATAAGAAAAATGCGCAAGCCTATTGCTGGAATCCATAAAAATTTTGATCAAAAATTATTATATGTATATGAGAAAAATTAACTCACTTGATACGTATATGGTAGGAATTAATAAACGTTCTAATTAAAACTTATTATATATATTAGTCCTGAAACTATTACAAAAAATGTTCCTTATTATGCTACAAAAACTATACTTTTCCATATGTATCGAAAGCCCATGAAGTGACGAAATGTATACTAGAAACCAGGTAGAAAAAGGGGTATCTATGAACCATCAGTTGTGAGCGAAGCACAAATCGCTGTCCAAAGAGCTCCGACCGACTCTGTGATGTTTGGTTTTGCGAACATTTACTGCATCTATATACCTACTCAATAGCATATATACTGCGAAGTCGTTTAGGTTGGAACAGGAAAATGTACACATGTACACACATCCAATATTAAGCTGCAGGCGAAAGGAAACTGATTAATAATAGTGCAGTTTGTACATCTAAGTTTATTTAGGCGATTATGTGCCTTGGTTCGGTAATAAGTAGATCATAGTGGTTTCCCCTCTGTCTATTATATACATATATTGCTTTGAAGATTTTTTGTTGAACTTTTGAACTAAGACGAACCAGGAACTAGTGAAGTTGTGGATAATTTTGTTGTCTCGTAGTAGAATGCTCTGTTATTAAGAATGAATGAGATATTTTAGTGATTTTCTTTCTAAGAGCTGAGCAGCTCAATTCTCGTGTCGGTGTATCTTTTAACAGGAGCTGAGAAGCTTATTACCTGTGTTGGCCATGTTAGAGCTGAGAAGCTCATGTTTTGTTAGCTTTCTGCTAGCATATGAAATTGGTAAATTTCACCTTGTGATAGTACTGCTCCAAGAGCAAACTGTGAAGCATCTGTTGTCAATATAAATCATCAAAATTAGGATATTGTAGAATTGGTGAATTTGTCAATTTTGACTTTAAACATGAGAATGCTTTTTGACATTCATCTTTCCAGTCGAAAATGGTGTTCTTTTTCGATAGAGAATTTATTGGTCTTGCTATTTCAGCGAAATTTGGAATGAAGTTACAGAATGCAATAAATCTTCTTGCGTCATCCACATTTGTTGGGGTGGGATAATTCAACACAGTGTCATATTTTTTAGGGTCTGTTCTAATACCATCTTTTGTTATTAGATGCTCTAAATACGTTACTTCTGTTTATAGAAATCTACATTTTTCCGGATGTAATTTTAAATAATATTTTCTCAGTCTGTTAAATGTTGTGATCAAATTTGGCTTGTGATGTTTTAGGCTACATCCAAAGATAATAATATCATCCGCGTATAAGAATGCTTCAGAATCTAGTCTAGACAAGGCTATTGAAAGCATTCTTTGAAAACTATTGGTTAAAATTTTTAAACCAAATGGCAGTCTTTTAAATTGATAGTGGCCTTTGTTGCTTGAAGATGCAGTCAATGGCCTAGAATTCTTATCTAACTCGATTTGATAAAAGGAACTTGTAAGATCAAGTGTGGAAAAGTATTTTGCTCTTCCAAGCTTGTCTAGTACAACATCAAGTCTTGTTAAAGGGAATTTATCGTCTAAAATTTTTTTATTCAGTTGTCTGCAATCTACAACAAGACGCCATTTTTTATTTCCATGGTCGGATTTTTTTGGAACAATTAATAAAGGAGAGATGTATGGACTTATTGAAGGTTCAATCACGTTTTCCTTTATTGGTTTGTCTACTCGATTGTTTATTTCCTCGATTTTTATCTGAGGAAGTCTATAATTCTTGATATATACTGGATTTTTGTCGTTAGTAGAGATCTTTTGACTGTAGAAATTATTTGTGGTTAATTTGTCACCCGTTAAATGAAAAATATATGAGAAATTCTTGCATATTTCTAAAAAAGAATTTTTCGCATATTCATTTAGATTTTCTAGTTTGAGTTCTTTTAGAAGTTTAGTTGATCTGTCGTGTTTTTTATATTTTGTACTAGTGTTGATTATGTGATAATTATCAAGGAGTTCTATTCTGGGTTTAAATTTTTTTAAGATAATTTCTCTATATAGCGTATTTAAGATTTTGAAAATTATGAAAATTCCTTGTTGTATTTCTTCGTTTAGAACTACACTATCCTGGTCTGTATTAATCTTGATTGCTTGTATTATTTCTGTTCTAGGTGGGATTTTTATTAGATTTAGATTCGGTAGTTTTGTATTCATTGGAAGTATAGATTCTATCTCATTGTGGGAGATCGCGATTGTAAAATTTTCAGAATCAATTTTACATGAATTTTGAATTAAGAAGTCTTTTCCTAGAATTCCACTCGTCAAGATTGGAAAATCATCATCTACTACATGAAATTCTTGGGGTATATCTTGACCTTCTATTTTTAGATCTGCCTTTAAAGTGCCTAAAGAGAACGATTCTGACTGAGTAATTCCTTTTATTCTGCATTTTTTGTGTCCTTGAATTCCATCATTTGTTTTCAATTCATTGAGTTTTAGAATTGATATGTCGGCTCCAGTGTCTATAAGGAATGACTTTTGGCCGAAAGATACATTAATGGATGCTGTAATATAGTTGGTTGTTTTGTAAGACTGTATATTTTTACTTGATTTTCTAATCTATTTCCCCCGAATAGATTGCTTGGGGGACTTCATCGTTTCCCGATTGTGTTAGATTAATTCTTCTGTTATGAAAATTTCGAGACTGATTGCCGTGTCCATTCCGAATCGGTCGTAGCTTTAGTTTTGATTGTGGACTCTATTGTTTCTTAAGCTTGAATTCATATTAGGATGATTTCGTGAAAATCTGTGGTTATTGTTATCTCGTCTATTGTTGTTAAATTGTTGACCTCTTGGATTGAATAAATTCTGTCCGTGATGGTTTCTATTGTAATGATGGACATATGCTTGCTGTTTTGTTATTTCAGCTTCAGCTGCAATCTGTACCGCTTCATGCAATGTTTTAAGCCTTTAAGTTACTGATTTTGTTCTTGATTGCTGCTGACAGTCTTGTTTTTAAAACGAAGTCTATTAACCTTTGCTTTTGCGTGTTGTCCACTAGGTCATCGTTCATAGATTGTATGAGATTTAGGAAATTGTCCAGATTTTTTGTTTCTCCATTGAATTCTGAAATAAACTTTATTGATGTGCCTATATCAAATGTTGCCATTTTTGGTTCTGAGTCCGTATCTTCTAATAATTGATTGGTTTTTTGTATCAGTATTAAATCAAGTTCTGTGTATTTTGCCTCAAATTTTTCTTTTTGCTTGAGTGCGACAATCTCATCTTGCTTGTATGCAGTTTTATATATATTATTAAAATTATCTTTTGTCTCTCTGGCTTGTTTAGTTTTACTAGTTTTACTAAGTACTTAGTATATGTGCGGATGAGTATGTTCTAGTTGGAGTTTTTTTTGAAATTTCCTAATATTATGTTTAATTGTGAGATAAGCTCCTGTAAACTCATTATTGTATCTATATGTCTAGTTATACTCTAGTTATGGCTGGCTCTCTGTCTATCTACTGTCTTAACAAAATATTTTTTATTTTAATAGCTATAAAATATAAGAAACTAGGATCCCTAAGATGAGTAATATTAGCTCCAAAACCGAAAATAATCTATTTCCTTGTTCAGCGTTATTTATAGCAGAATCCGCATTATTATTTATTATCACTTCTTCTTTAAATTCTTTTGACTGTTTTTTACCCATGTTGAAGACAAACGAAAGTAGTGAATCAGCAAGAGAAAAAAAATGAAGGGCTTGTCGTGAGCCAATAAAAGAAAGTAAAAAGAATTTGATATTTTGTTTTTGTTTTATATATATATGCAGAATATAATAATCTTAATAATTATAATTGTATGTATTTCATGATTAATTTAAGACTAATCTGTATGTAAAGAAAAATATAATTTTCTTTAATTCAAATATTTCCGCGCATCAAGTGAAGTGGCAGATCGCGACATACACGGATGGATTTTTGTAGGTTATGATCCATGATGAAGTATAACCTATAAGTACCGCCTCATGAAAACAATCGAGTAAATTTTGTTAACCGAAAGTTATTATAAGAAGAAAACCAATTGTGATTTAGGAACCGACATTGTAATTAATAACATTAAATGTCGTTTCTTTTCTTATAGGTAAAGTTTGTTTTCGTAATTGTTCAATTCTACTGTTTGTTTATAAGAAACTTAATCATAATTTAACACAATAAATCTTTTCTTATAGAGAAACTCAGTTGTGTTTTGATTAACTGTGTCGTCCAAATCACTACGAATAGAAGAAAGGAAATATTTTATATGTATATATTATTAATATTGCTATTTGAGGAGTGTCTTTTCAAAAGGGGATATTTACAATTTTCATTTTTTTTAAGTTAAGTATGAGATTATATTCTGTACTCTGAAATTCAAGATTTCGTCACTGTTAACCGAAACAAAACGCGATAAACTCATAGGAAATCTTACTTGAAAACACTTGTTCCGATCAAAAGGGGATATTTACATTAAAAAATATGACATTATTACTGTTACTTTGGTTTCATTTCAAAAAGGGATATTTACAGTACGATTTCAATAGTCGAAATAAATTTTTAAAGGAGAAGTTTCTGTTTTATATTTTTGAGTAAAAATAGAAGTAAGAATTAAAAAATAAAAAATGACAAGAATACTGAAAATATGCTTTAATAATTTTATTCTATTATAATGGACAAATCAAAAGAGGATATTTACAAAAACGTATAACACAAAAAGGGATATTTACAAAATGGTACAGAACAAAAGGGGATATTATAAAGATTTTTATTCAAAAGGGGATATTTCCAAACTTTGCAAGCCGGAAGGAATAGTCAAATTTTTTTCAAAATAATATATTCTAGATAACTTATTATATCCTTTCTATATATTCCTCCTATTATTCTGTAAAGCTCTTGTTATTGCTACATTCAGTTTTATCGATTTTCTGAAAAAATGATTAGGACGTAAATATCCCCTTTTGAAAAGACACCCCTCATTTTATTTATTTATTTATTTATTTTTCCTTCCTTTGCTTCTTTAATTCCGCTATTTTTATGAGCAACCTCTTTTTCTGCTCCCCTTGGGCTATTACTGCAAGACGGTGATATTCGCCGATTTCTCGTCTGAATTTCGCCTTGAAGCCAGCTCTGCACTTAGTAGTATATTCCCTTTGTGGTTGTATTTCCGGTTGTTGTTTCTGGTTTCTGCTCCTGTATTCCTCTATCGTAATGGGCTTTGGTCCTTTGGTGGGGTCCCGCAAAGCTCCTATCAGGGACTGTTTTAATTCTTTCCACGGTGTAATGCTATCTTCGTAAGTTCGATCCGCAGGGTCGCCAGGTCGTTGTCTCGTAGTAGTGCTCTGTTATTAAGAATGAATGAGATATTTTAGTGATTTTCTTTGTTAGAGCTGAGAAGCTCAATTCTCCAAAAATCCGCCAATGTTGGAGCTAGAAACTCAATATTTTGGTGTCGGTGTATCTTTTAACAAGAGCTGCGAAGCTCATTACCTGGGTTGGTCATGCTAGAGCAGTCTGGTATGAAGAAAACGCCACGAGAATAACTGGTTAAATTCTGACCATTTATTTTCAATAGCACTATATTTATACTATTTGAAAAGTGCTTAATGTGCTAAACCTAAAATGAAATTTCTTTCTCATGGGAAAGACTAAAAGTGTTACAAATACTTTATGAAAATTGCTTACCTTACAAATGCTTACATTGCAATATTTTCTTATTCAAAGAGTGCTAAGCTAAATGAAATAAAAGTGACATACAGTATCGGTTGCGTCATAGCGCAATCACTTTTTTTTATAGTTCATTGAGTAATACGTAATATGCTTTATCACGGTATAACGGTGACCAGTGATGATCATATTACTTTTTACAACTCTTACTTTGATATTTTATTAATGGACCGTAGAATGGTGTGTGGCTATTACGATCGTATTTCTTTTGTTTTGTTAAGTTTGCTTTTGCTCTTTTTATTATTATTATTGTTGAGGTGCTCGTATATGCATTTACCGTTACGGTATGTAGGTTATATAGGTACGCTCTACAAAGTGTTCGGATAGCAAAATGTCCTGAGTTAGATTATCGACCAAAGAATTTTACACATATATAGAATCGTTTCTTACCTTAAGATTTGTCCTCAAATTTTTTTGTAATTTTTTCTTATAAAAAAATATATATATATAGAATGTAAGCTAGTAGTAGCCGGCCTTGAAATTGTAAGCTTGAATATGCGTACGGAACGGTTATTGTTTAATATGAGAACCCTGGGACGATTGAATAGATTCCCTGTATAGAATTTTGAACACACGAAGCATTTATAAAGTGATGACAGTCTAAGTTTTCTTCTGCCCTCTCCCGGAACCCTGTTGATTTGGCTTCCTTGTTGATCGGCTTCACTCGTTTTCTTTCAGGCTTCATAGGGGCATCTGAAAAGCTTGAACTGTCAAACATGCCATGGGTGGCAAGGGGACCAAGGCAAGGTTAACTTAATGACAAGTTAAGAAGCAGTAGAGCAAAAGTGGAAATTTTTTGGTGTTTTTATTAGAATGAAACAAGTAATTTCATATACTTTCGTCTTTTGCATGAATGTGGGAAAAGAACTTGGCTATGCACTACTGTAGTGCAACTGAGACAACGAGTTAAAAACAAAAATCGAGAGAACGTAGGATTACCTGAACAACAAAATCTTATTAAATCCCTCAAAATCCTTTCAAACTATTCATAATAATGTACTTCGGGTCACACTACCTCCCATTTTTAAGAAAAAGATATATTTCGCCTTGGCCCAGATGTTGAAAGGAGATGTTCTCAAATAAAATTCACATTTTTCCCGAAAATATCAGGGAATACAGCAACAACATGTGTCCATTTACAGCAACAACAAACATTGTCAATATTTCATGAAAACTGGTTTCCACAAAAGTGCTGGAACATTTTATGAGGGTAAAACGTGAAAACTACGCCCCTTTTTATTTATTATGAAAATGAAACATTTGCCATTCTGTTTCTTTGGTTGCATGCAACTTGCGCTTTCACATTTTTTATTTTTATTCATAAAAGTTTTAAAGAGAGTTTGATTTTTTTTCGATTTGTTTTCTTTCTTTCTTCCTTTTCTTGCCGTGTGCATTTCAAATGTAAAACACTCGGAAATCTCGCCTGCTTCTTATCTTGTTGTTAAGTTGACTTTGACAAAGGCACTGAAGATCAGCACGACCAGATCCTCTGCTCCAGCTCAATGGTAAGTGGTGGGGTCCGTCAGGGCCCGATGTGTGTTGTTTTTTTCAGGTTTTCTCTTCAAGCATTATTTTTCTTTATTATTGTACGTGGTTAGTGCAGGTTTTTGGTTTACCTACCCCATAACTCTCCCGCAATGTCCGAGGTCCTAACATGCAGTCCTGCCATACAGCTACCACAAAGCTAGCTGTCAGCTCCTGCTTACAGAATCTGACTGGACGTCATCTTGGTCAATCACTCAAATCTAGTAGCATAACATATGGGTGAATGTTCAATCAATTTTGCTCTAGCAGCATTATTTCTATACATTACAAGCGGGATTACAAACTTAGTATATACCCTATAAATTTCATTCAGAATATAACAATCTTGGCAAGAATGGAAAGTAGATAATATGAAAAAAAGGGGCCGCTAGTAAGTTATGTACTGATTTTTTTTAGGACAGAGTATAGTTTAAAAAAACGACCGCCAACGATTTGTACAAATATATCTGGCACTACTGCCGCATGTGCAAATATTGTCAGCTTCTTTGTTTTTCAATATGTATATAGTTTTTTTACAACTGACTAAAAAAAATTTAAATTATATAGATTACATTATTAAAATATCCCGAATAACAGTGGCGAGAATTTATAAAATTAATTGCTTGACCGATGGAGCTAGACTAACTAAAAAGTTGCAGTCATCGTTACCGTGATTGGAGGAAATCAAGCTGAAGATTGGCGTTGCAACGTGACGAGAAACCCGTGGACGGATGCTTTGAGCAATAACGCAACCGGTGCGATGAGTCTTCTACTTGATATTTGATTCACTTTGAAAGAATTAAACACTGATATTTGATAAAACAAATTTAAGACGTAGCATTCCACTACATTAATACGCTCCCTTAAAGTTGAAAATTGTACCTAGAATTCTAGGTGCAATTTTCGTCTCTAGGTTTAAGCAGAGGTCCCAATTTTTTGGGCTCTATTTCGTTAGACGTCTCTTCAGTTTGCTTCTTGGTATCATTTATACCCAAAACTATTGCAGGCTGTTTCTCTACTTTTAGTTTTGGTCTCACAAATATCTTATATAAATGCATATAGATACAAGAATACCTAATCCTAACAATAAATTTAACTAAAGAAATGATATTTATTCGTATTTAACTTATTAATACATTTTATTTTCCTTTATCATAGCTATATCAAGACTTATTTTGCTCAAATTTCTTATTTGATCATCAATTGAAAAGGATTCTGATTTTAGGTCTTGAGTAGCAGAAGTTGTATACATTTTTATTTCGTTATACACTGGAAATATTTCTTTTGTACGTTAATTTAGGATTTTAAATACAGTCATTCCACACGAAACCGATTAGGTTGGAGCCCGACCATCTCCGATTTGGATGAAACTGTCACAGTTTGTAGGGAATACCAAAATAGATCACCCATATTTTTTTGTTTTCCCGATTTTTCCAATTCAAATGCCAAATGAAGCTTAATGCTTTACGTCACATATCAGAATGAATTGAGTAAAATCAGGGTACTGAAGGATCGGAGAATCAATTAATCTTTCTTTTAATACGTTGAAAGCTTCTGTACAAAGTGGAGTCCAGATAAAAACATTATCCTTTTGTAGAAGGTCTGTATGAGGTTGCGATACCTTGGCGAAATTTTTAATAAATTTTCCTCAGTACCCGACTAATCCCAGGAATATTTGTATATCTTTAGGATTTCTGGCCTCTGCGAATGTTTTAACCGCCTTAATTTTTTTAGGGGCTGGTAGGATGCCTTGCTCATTAATGACGTGCGAGATATTTTAATTCTGGAGCTTGTACACTCGAAGACGATTGAAAACATCTCTTAATTTCCTTAAATGTCGTCAAATGTTTGAGAATAGATTACAATGTCATCCATGTAACATAGGACATACTCCTAATGTCCGAATGGAGTGGAAAATGCGGTTTTTTCGCGATCATTGGGGTTCTGATGGAACCCGCCTGTCAAGTGTAAAGGTTGAAAAAAATTTTCAACTCCCTAAGGAATGGAGGTTGTCTGAAATATTTGGCAAGGGGTATCGTTTTTTTTCGACAAAATCAGTTTATTTCGGTATCATGACGGACGGAAAATTCGAGATTCGACAACAATATTTAACTTTAACATTTCTTTTATTTGTTTATTTACTTGCGCTTTTGTACTTCTGGGTTGTGATACGGTTTGATATGGACAGGCTACGCATCAGGAGTTGAATGGAATCGTAAGTTGTTTCGGTAAAGGTTAATTTATCATCTTCGAGGTCAAATAGGTTATGGAATTCAATGCATATTTCAAAAATACGTGCATGCTGATGATCGGTCATGTGGCTCGTTATTATTTCTTGTTGAACTTTTCGAATTCATTATATTCTTCTTCAGGAGGGACTTCTAGTTCAGATATACGATATATATGAAAGTTATCAAGACGGTGGCAAAGTTAAGTCGTCAAGACCTAAATAAATATTGTTTTCGTTAGTATTGACGATTGAAATGAAGTTCTTACAAGGAGAAATACAGTTGGCTCAGTAAATTCCATTTTCTAATTGTTTTGGTAAACAGATACAATCTCGATATGAATCAGTTTCAATTTTTTGAATTATTTTACATCGACCGGGGATTAGGAGCTTCTTAAAAGATGGGACGAGGTTTATGACAAGAGGTTTGGACTTATGACTTAGGATAAGTGTTTTCGTGTGATAATCGATTTTTCTTCAAATAATTGCAAGAAGTCCGTTCCAAGAATGCCATCATTTGCAATCGGAAAATCGGAACTTACGATATGAAAAGGATCCAAAATAGCTTCGTCGTCTATTCTTATTTTCCAAAAACAAACTCCATAGGTTTTTTGTTCTTCTTTCGTTATCCTTTTAAGGCTTGCCCTGTTAGCCCAGTCGGGTTAGCCTATGACTTCGGAAAAATTCTCGTCAGCCATTTTATTGCTCTAACCTTTAGGAGGGTCATTGGTAGTATCAATTCAAAATGGCGACCACATTCAGCGTGTGCGTTAGCCGCCATCTTGAATTTGAGAGGGAATTGTTTTTGTTCAATATCTCGGCCATTTTCAACTTTTAAACAAAAATTTTAAGGACTTGTTTTAAATTTGATTCTCTACAACTTTGGTCCTTAATTTTTTTGTCGTGCGATCGATATTTTTCGATTTAGGCGGGAAAAAGTGGTAAAGTATAAATATCTCATTTATTATTAAGAACATTTCCTACCGTCGTCATCAAGTAGCTCCTGAAGTTCGACAACATTGTCGCATGTCTCACCACTACAGCTTTGGCATATAACCGAACATTTTAGCCCTGCCTTACAACACGAGCACATTTTGCCGCAATTCGTCTTGCATTTGCAAGAAATCGTTTTGAGCAACGATTCCGCCGCGGATTTTGCAGTAGTGATTTTACGTTCTAACCCGCGGAGAATTGATCGGTTTTTTGTGGCATCCATATCGTACTGCAGCCACATTTGCACCTGTAAATACTTCACACCTCACGTCTACTCCATAGAGCATCGGGCGACAAACTTAACCTTTTCAGCAAAGTTCACCTAATGACAAGTTAAGAAGCTGTGGAGCAAAATTGGAAAATTTCTGGTGTTTTTTAGAATGAAACAAGTAATTTCATATACTTTCGTCTTTTGCAGTAATGGGGGAAAAGAACTTGTCTATGCACTATTGTAGTGCAACTGAGACAACGAGTTTAAAAAACAAAAATCAGGTCACACTACCTCGCATTTTTAAGAAAAAGATAAATTTCGTTTTGGCCAAGGTGCTGAAAGGAGATGTAAAGTTCCTCTCAAATAAAATTCTCATTTTTCCCGGAAATATCAGAGAATCCAGCAAGAATTTCTCCCACTTAATCTCTTCGCAGCAAAACGAATGTAAACAGAAGCATGTGCTGGTCAATTGGCATAGAAATTATATTTTCGAGTGCTTACAAAAGATTGTAAATCTTGTGTACCAATCCAGATAAATAAATTAAATTGAATTGAATTGAATTGAAATCACACTAACAAACATTGGTCATGCTATAAAAAACATTCCCCGATTCTATCAATTTTTCAGTAAAAACCGGTTTTCACAAAAGCGCGGGAACATTTTATGAGAGTAAAACGTGAAAACTCTGCCCCTTCTCATTTATTTCCGGAAATGAAACATTTGCCATTCTGTTTCGTTGCATGCAACTTGCGCTTTCACATTTTTTATCTTTATTCATAAAAGTTTTCAAGAGAGTTTGATTTTTTCCGATTTTCTTTCTTTCTTTCTTCCTTTTCTTTTCGTGTGCATTTTAAATGTAAAACACTCGGAAATCTCGGCAGCTTCCTAACTTGTAACTTTGCTAGGCCGAAGGGACGCTACAGGCTCACTATTGTTCGTTGCCCACCTGACCGTCTAGGGTACGCTAGGCGCTTGAGTCCCGTTATGCTTCCCATATTCTTTGGACCTTAAATATTGGTTCTAGGAAAAAAGTCGTAGACACCAAAATTGTAGGAAATGTAAATGTATATGTTGTAAAGTTAATAATAAGTAAGTAAAAAAGCAGGAATTGGTCTAAGAACGATTCTTATGATAACCTAGATGAATGGCCGTATGAAATTTCGTAGTCACCCATCTGTGCAATTTTGACTTTTGAAGTGGTTTTTCACATATATTTGTTCGTCGGACAGAAAAAATGATTATAACCAAATTTATAGGACTTCATATTCTGAAGAGCTTTTAGTACAATAAAAATGTCTGGGGCTGATCGTTTTCACAGTGGTAACACCAGGAATGAGTCGCCCGATTTAGCCCATTTTCGAAATTATATTTACTATTTTTATAAAAAGACTGTGTACAAAATTTCAGTTCTCTACATTGACGCGTTCTCAGGCAGTGTCCAAATATGTCGTGAAAATCGAAATTTTTGTATGGCAACCCTGCGAAGGTGTTACCCGATTTGCCCCATTAAATTTACTTTTTTTCTAAAAGGCCCGTGTGCACAATTTAAGTTCTCTAAGTACACGCGTTCTCGAGTTATTGTGCGGCCAGACGGACGGACAGAATGACACACCTAGTATACCCTATAGATTTCATCTAGGGTATAACGGTCCCGCTTAATTCGAAAAATATCGATCGCCCGATAAAATTTGTTAGGACCAAAGTTGTAGAGAATCAAATTTACAACAAGTCCTCACAATTTTTTTTTTGAAGAGTTAAAAATGGCCAAATTATTGAGCAAATACAATTCCCCCTTAAATTCGATATGGCGGCTAACATACCCGCGGAATTTGGTCGCCATTTTGAATTTAGACTATGCTATTTTGTCGAGGTAAGGCCTTCTTTTTTACTAATATGAATAATTTCATCATCTTTGATTTTACCAATTTTAATTATGGTTACGTCACTTTCACTGTCTACTAGTAAATTTGCAGTATCACCCGAGACTGATTGAATTTTCAAGTCGACCGAATCGCGTTTGATGTTGTTTTTCAAGGATACGTTGTATACATATACTGTTCCTAATGGACAGTGAGCTTAGTTTGACTGCTATTATAATCATAATAGTTAAGTTTTTATTTGGACTTTTGTGATTTAAAAGCATTTGATTTTCTCGAAGGATTGGCAAAGGGAGTTTTTGCGGAAAATGATTTTGAGGAAAAATACGAGATAGTAGTTTCTGGTGTTACGGTAAGCACGTTAAAATTTGTTTTTAGGTTCTGTGTGTTCATGATCTCGTTTTCGTGGTTGTACGATTTCACAATTCATTCCTGTTATTAGGTCGATTATTATCCCTAACACGATTTTGATTACGTGCATTGTTATATTGCAGTACTTAATATGTTCCTCTGGTCTTGCAGTAACTGCAAACTATTCATTTTGTACAATGGCCATTGCTGTTCTCTTCATTACTGGAATAACTGATAATCTTGATCCCGAGCCGTTCGATTACAAGTAACACTTATTGGAATTGTGTCAATGTTTGAGACAATACGAACATTTCGAATTGGTTCGGAGAATTTCATAACGTTTCGATTGCTAGTGTATGGCAGTTTTTCCTTGGCGGCCGATTCGACTGCTACGTTTCATGTTGTAAAACGACTAGCCTTGATGATGAGTCCGATAGAAGGGTTTAATCCTTCCACGAAGGCCCTGAGTGCAGTTTTGGAATTCAATCGCTCAGTTGTACCGACTGTTGCAGCATCTTCGCTAGCAATGCATGCCTCATTTAAATCAGATAAGAATTTTTCCACACGATTAGCGTACGTTCGAACATCTGCATTTCATTTTGTCTAACTTGTTATAGCACTGTTTGTAACTGCGGAAGGGTTCGTTTTTCAGGGAATTGCTCCTAAAGGGTTTTCTTCAAATCATTTCAAGAGTCAATTGATTTATACTTAAAAATGATGTAGGCGGGACCGGAAAAGTTTCCTTTAATTATGAGCATCGGAACATGACCACGATCTAAATCAATGGAAATTGTGTCGCAACAACTAATAAATTTATGAACATCGGATTGATTTCCGTTGAGTTCAGGGTATTTCAGAGCATAATTTTTATCAAGTTCGCTTGGCATGTTCAGGTTTTTAGGGTCGTGTGATATAGAAGGATTCACGTTTTAGTAAGGAGATAGAAGCCCAAAAAATTTTCGTGAGTAGTAGAATCATCTTTAAATTCTTCACTACTACTTTTTACTAAAGAATCAGATTTAGTTAACTGTTCTTGATCCGACATTCATATGTTGAAAAGGACTCACTTTTACATTGAATCTTTCTGGAACTTTCTCAATAACACAAATCCAAAGGGAGTCAATTAAATGTTATGAATCAAAGACAAAAAATAAAATTTAATATTGATTAATTATAATTATTTATATGTACCTATATGGATTTCAGTGAGTAGTAACACGATTTTTCTGATGTATTTAGTAGGTATAGATGCACACAATTAAGTCACATTTACCATCACAATTGAAAAATTACAGATTTTGTTACAACTGCATTAAACATAAAACATACTTAATCCTAACTAAATAGTATCACAAAATTTCTGAAAAATAATTAAATTGGATCTTTTAATCAAACAATTTTTGTCTGTCAACGACGAAGAAATTGACTCACTTACCCAATTCAGCAGCAAAATGAATAAGACACCAGTACGTAAAATGAACTTTTAGTTTATTAATGATTAGGACTGTGCATATGCAATTTTGAGGTAAACAGTACAGTTGAAGATGCAATTATAATCCACAATACATGATTAACAATGGGTTCCAGTTCCTGTGTGATCAGGATGTGAGCTTGATCCTCTGTGATGATCGACCAGAATAACTTGATTGAAGAATAACCGGGAAGTGGTAAATAATGACACTGGCACTGACCAAACGGGATCGCTCCTGCTTTGCACTTATAGCAATATTTTTCAGAGATCTTCAAATCTATAATTTTAATGATCCAATTACAGAAATATTCACAAATTGAAATAAGTTGGTAATATAAAATTTTCTTTGGATCACCCAACACTTGACACAGCTTTTGTTGTAAAACAAATTTAAATTATTTAGATTACTTTAACAGTGGCGAGAAGCTATAAAATTAAGTGCTTGACTGATGGAACTAGACTAATTTAAAAACTACGGTCACGGTTACCGTGACTAGAGAGGATCAAGCTGAAGAGCGACGTTGCTACGTGACCAGAGCCCATGGACGAATGTTCTGTCCAATAATGCAAGAGTTGCGTCTTCTAGCATTCCACTACATTACGCAACTCTATTTTTTTTTTTTTTTAAGAAAAGAATAAGGTACTTTCAAAATAAATTTAGATTCGAAATTATAAAAATGTTATACTTTATTCTTTTCTTCCCTACTACAGCGTAAATAATTATTCTACCAACTTAATATTAATTTTGCAATTTGTTAATCTAGGCAGATTATTACTGTCAAATTATTTCATTGTCATGAAATTTGTCGGATTTCGACACAGAATATGGCGATAGAATAAGCCTAAGCTTTTAGTTCCATTTTAATCCAGATTGTTTGAAAATTGCAGCTTCAGGTCATATTATAAAAAAAAAAACATTTTACACTAAGTAGATATAAATTGAACAACTTTGATTTTCACAGTGATCTTCCATCATAAGCACTATTACTCACAAAATATAAAATAATAAAATAAATTAATTCTTATAGTATACATATGTTTATATTATGTTGAGTTGTTCGCACATATTCTCAAACCGCTCTAATCATTGTAATTTATAAACTATCTTCAACCTAGAAATTACAAGATATCCTTACACAATACTAATCTAAGTTACTTAAAAATATATTTACCAAATGCAAAGTAAAAGCTTCACTCAGTTTTCCAAAGAAAAGGCTCAAGGCGACATTCTGCATCCAAATAATTATTAAGAATATCTAAACTTTCAAGATTTTGGTTGAGTAGAGTGTTGCATCTTGTTAGTTGTTGTGATAATAACCTAACTTTCGAAAATTGTTCCGCATAGTGAGCGTAAGCTTTTTGTTTTTCAACATAAGCTATAAATAATTTAGTTATTGTGTGATCGATCTAAAAATATATTCTGATTTATTTAATTTCTAAATAGGTACGGCCATTCCACAGAAAATCGACAAATATTGTGTAAATTTGTGCATCGATCATTTCCGATTTTGATTAAATTTTACAGGTAGGTTGGTTTTATTGTTAGTATTAAGTACTTTGCTGAAATAATTTTCGTTTTTGTCCATTTTTGACGAAGATACGGTATTTTGAAACATGTAAAAATTTTGCTTGGAAGGTGTAACTTAAAAAATTTATATCACAGGACTTACACTTCACAAGCCCATGAAATAAACGCTATTTATTTAAGGAAGCTTTAGAGTTTCTGCAAAAATTAATTAGTGGAGGTCCTTTTTCTGAAAATTTGTTTTCAAGGATAATGAATATGTCCGTTATCCTTGAATATCTCAAAAAGTCCATTCTCGATGTTTTTTATGTTTTTTTATATTAATCCTTAATGGGTTTTGAAGAAGGTGTAGAAAGGAAAAAATGGAAATCCTTGAAGTTTGGATAGAGCTATTTTTTAAATATATGTAGTTCAGAAAACTTTGAACGAAAATTGAAGACGTGTACTGAGTTGTCACATTTATTGTCCGTACTGAATCAAGCGACATACAATAGCATTGAAGATGAGAACATACGTAAGTTTCTCGTCGAAGAAAATAATAAATTAACTGCGCAAGCCTTTGAGGACAGATTAAGAAACCCCAATTAAAAAATCCTCGTGAAAGCTCATAACAAGATTGCCTTGAAAGATTCAGTATATGCTGTAGATCAAGGTTCTCGTTTAAACTCTGCAAAATTTCCAACAAAACGTTGCTCAACCAGCACAAGACCCATTCCAATTTGCCAAAGGTGTAACAGAAGGGGCCATACTGTTGAAACCTGCTATCGCAACACAACAGTTCCCAATTTCGAAAACTTAAAATTAGAATGGGCTGATTTGAACTCCTATAACATAGTACACGGTAATGAATATGGTAATTTAATAAGAAAACGCCTTCAGAAAATATAAAAGGCATTAGACAACGGACGCTAGCGATCTCGCAGTTGGAGCGGTATTGTCACAAGGCAAAGTGGGAGTGACAAGCCCGTGTGTTTCGCAAGTCGTACAATGAACCCGGCAGAGGCAAAATACTCTATAACCGAAGACGAGTTACTTGCCATTATTTATGCCACGAAGCAGTTTCCCCTTACATATATGAAAGAAAATTTATCATTGTAACAGATCATAAGCCGGTACAATGGCTAATGAACTGTAAGGAACCATCTTCACGACTGATGAGATGGAAAATACAACTCGAAGAATTCGAGTATGAAATAAAGTATAGACCAGGAAAACTGAATGCTAACGCGGACGCCTTAAGTCGAATCTGTGAGAAACAAGAGCTCCAGAAAACGGCAGAAAACATCAGGGTCGTTACTCGTAGTCAAAAAAGAACAACTGAAGGAAAGCGACATGTTGCTAATGAAAAAAAAAAATTAGTTGGAATAAGCGAACCTATGGAGATAATAGACAAATTTGAATCCCTTCTGAATAATAGCGAAACCAATCTTTCCGTTAGTCAATAGTGCTGAAGAAATAAGATTGCGCGAAAAGTCAAGAAATCCACATTTGCGAACCGAAAAGGATCACGAAACCTTAACATTAATATTAAATGAAATTATATTTTTCTTGTAAGAAAATAACGTAAAGCAAGCACACGTATCACTTCCTTCCTTGGAAACTAAGGACAAAATTCAACTCAAAAACCTTATATCTGATACTTTTAAAGGAACTGGTTTATTATTGCCTGAAGACATACAAAAAGTACTCCATGAATATCATAATTCAGGTACTGGAGGACATCAGAGGAAAACAGAAACCTTAATAGACTAAAGATTGGATTGGATGTTATTGGCTTAACATATTAAAAGACGTAAATGCCAATCTTGTCAAAAAAATAAACTCAGGAAACACTCAGTGACTCCAATGAAGATTTCCACTACGAGTTCTAGACCTTATGAGAGAGTGACTTTGGATATTGTGGGGCCTTTACCTGTAAGTTATGAAGGTAATGAATACATACCCACATTTCAAGAAGTTTTCCGAAGGCTTCCTTCTCAAAAATATGGAAGCGCGTACAGTTCCGGAAACTTTTGTACAACAAATCGTATGTCGTCACGGTATACCCGAATACTTGCTTACTGATCAAGGCAGTAACTTCCTCAGTCTCCTCTTCACTGAAGTCTGTAATTTACTAAAAATTCAAATTTAGGGGAATGGTGTAATGATGGCACTCGCATTTCCCATGTCCATTTGTCACTTCTCGCCATCGTAAATTCCAAATTTTTGTAACGTAATAGTAAAGTAAAATGCAACATAAACAGAAAATTTCCTAAAAGATAAGACGCATATTAAAATTCGGCTATGCAATGTTGCTAGCCTACGTGATGAAACATGCAAGTGAAAATATGCTGACGCTCCGCTAAGGGCTTCACAAGTACCTAAACGGGAACGGTAGCAAAGAAGTTGAGTTTTGGATTTATACTTGCGCGCGTCGGATTGCCTCGAGTCTCGTCTCATATTAAAATTTTGATTGTTTTATTGATTAGAGCATTTTGATTGTTCAAATAGTGATAATTAAGTTCTTTTAATAATAAAACAAAATAATAAAATCTGCGTATCAATCATTTCTTCCCCCTCACATATGTAGGTAAGCACGGCGGGAGGATGTAACAAGTCCTGTGATATAAATTTATTTTTGAAGTTACACCTACCAAGCAAAATTTTCCACATTTTACAGCAAAGTACTACTAACAATAAAACCAACCCACCTGTAGATTTTCATCAAAATCGGAGATGGTTCATTCAGAACATTGTCGATTTTCTGTTTAATGACCAAGCAAAATTTATTCTTACCTCCTTGATTTTCACCACTAAATGATTCTGATCAGCCGCTACTTGAGCTGCACAAACATTATAATGAGACTGCATCCGTGAGCAAATATTTTGCAAATGCACTGGCGGTAGACGATCTAAAACTTCTGGATCTCGACTTGAATGCGATGACAACGATCCTCTCATTACAGGTAAAAACATTGGAATGTTCTGTAATGCAACATAATGATAACAGTACGGTTAAATTCAAATTAATAATAGAATGATGACATTTTTCAATTTGTTGAAAGTAACAATAAAACTAATATCTGATTTCTCTTCATCTTTATTGAACTAGAAACCGTATATACTTTTTTTTACTAATTTTGCATTGATTTTTCAGAATTGCCTCAGTACGCAAGTTAATCATCTAATACTAATATATGTACATACATATACTGTAGTATTGACCGTAGAATGAACAAAAATTGGAAGAGGAAAATAGTTTGGATGAAACTAGAAAATTTATAAAAACAAGAAAAGGGGAATGCCCAATTTTCATACAACTTTAGACCCGACATGAATAGTAGATGTTTTAAACGATGCATTATGATAATCTAAAGATATTTTTATTAACAATGTATATTTCAATTAAGCGGGGGAAGCTTTGGCGATCGAATGTAGTTTGAGCGACTATCTTGTGTGAAAAAGTGGACTTTTATATTTCTCGTGACTGTACGGAATTGGTGCGTCGTGGAAAATAATTTTTCTCTGAGAAAAAGTTTCACAACAGAGCACTGATGTTCACAGAAGAAAGAGCTGCAAAAATACATGGGAAATGTAGTAACTGGGGTGTATGTGACCCAAGTGCATGAAAATGGGTTTTCGGCTGCAAAAACGCCCCGAGAAAGTTTTCTGAATCGGGAAAAAAGTACAACACTCGATAGTACTCAGCGAGACCTTTAATTTTATATTCAACATGCCGTATTGGAACCACCGCCCCCTTCCCGCTGGGGGCTTACCCCACACTAAAAGTATGCAGAGAAAAATGTTGTTTTACAAATTGTAGCTGGTAATGAGCTTAGGCAAACAGTGAAACCCGTTTTCCATCGGATATAAGCCGAGAGCCTATCTAAGGTGCGAAATATCTAGTACCTCAGTTCGAACAAAAAAGAATGAAATACTAAAAAGTGAGTATGGGAATGGCTTCCGGGTAGAGGAGTGTGGGTACTCAGACTTCTTCTCAGGACCTAAGGAATTCGATTCTGTACTAGCTTTTCAAAATGTACTAGATCAAACTTCAAGCCTTCCACCGCTTAATTGTGTTAAAAAAATATGTTCAGAGTATCATAATGCATCTTTTAAGACATCTCTCATGTCTGTTCATGTCGGGCCTAAAATTTATTTTTTTTAATATGTACATACATATATGTAGTATCTGACATCGCGCATAGCCGAATGTAACCATCGTACCAGCTTAAATCCCCGTATATCAATAAAACCCGTATGGCAGTACAACACACAAGACCGAACAGCGAAAAGACGACATCCATTTTGCTCTTCTTCTGAATTGACCCCCGGCGGAGACAGACATTTGTAAAAGCTCTTCAATAAAGTTAAAGTGATTGACCTCAGGTATTTTTAATTTCAACAACCCGAATCCCACAAAACTGGGGGCTCAAACGGGATTGGGTTGTATTGAGATGGTAGAAATCGCATCATCGTAAAAATAAGGGAATAAACTAAGTAAAACTCCGGCTGGTGGCACGTGAAGACGGCAGCAGAGCGGGGACTCCACGACGAAATTGAACACAATCATCCCGCAAGCATGCGAAACAAATTGCCAATGAGGTAGCGAGAGGATTATCACAGCTCGGCAAGCTTCTAAGGGAAAAGCGGCACTAGAGATAAAGTGAGTTGTGTCAGCTCATAAAGTGAAAAATATTCGATCCTCATCTGTGTCTACAACCCAGGTTTTCCATCGTTCCATTTTAATCCTCATTACCGTCAAAGAAATAAAATACGGCTGAAATACGACGAGCACCCAACTGAATGAACAGTTACATAATAGGAGTAAATTGTTTTTTTTTTTGGAGAGGATATGATTTTGACATTGCAGCGGCAAAATTATAGCCATACACTGTGAATTAAACAAGCGAACGTGATAAAACTGTTATTGTGAATTGACTTTGATTTACTTCGTGCCCAAAGTAACAAGAGAAATATGCCATTGTGAACTGTCATTTCATTATCTCGCATCAGAACTATGAGCAGGAATTGCAATCTTAGAAATCAAATATAAGCAGTGAATTTATAATCAATCAAACGATTTTCTAAGTAAGGTTGTGACTTTTAAAAGATAAAACGAAGCAATAAAATTCCATTGGAGTATACGTGGGGTACCAGAAAGCAAGGAGAACGAGTAAGAATTAAGACTAAATCATTGAATTAATTATTATGAATTTTGTTTTTCTTTAATATTTTATACGTTAATAATTCGGTATATATTTCTTTTGAGAACTTTTACTCTCAATCTAATCAATAATCAATTACTGAGATAAATATTCTTCTTTTTCACTATTAATAAACATGCCTAAAAATAAAAGAGTAGCGCGTGAAATGAAAGATAGCACAAGATTAAGTGAGGGGGAGCTGGAGGATTTGCGTGAATCATTGCTCGAAAAAGAATTAGAAATAAGACACCGTGACGCAATTATAAAAAAAACATCAGGATGAACTTAGTCAGATCCGAGAAAATGAATTAACGTTCAGAGACCAAGAAATATCCCTGTTGAAAACAGAAATACAGCTTTTAAAGCAAAATTTGTCACACAAATCAAGACCGATTTCCTTTGGTGAAGCATCAGGATCATTACCTGAGTTTACTGGCAGTGATAGCTACCCTATAAATAAGTGGCTAGAGGATTTCGAAAACATGGCTAGGCTCTTAAATTGGGAGCCGCTGGAGAAGCTAATTGATGGTAGAAAGCTTCTGTCAGGCACGGCTCAGTTAGCACTACGTTCCAGAACCAATATTCAATCATGGGACGAATTAAAAAAGTTTCTACTTGAAGAATTTGCGACGAATGTAAGCAGTGCAGATATTCATAAGCAATTATCGCGGCGAAAGAAAACGAACAACGAATCTTATCAGGATTATTACCTGAAGATGAGGGACATAGGTTCTAAAGGAAACATCGAAGAAAATGCTGTGATTCAATACATCCAAACAAAGTTTTGTTATACGGTGCGACAACCTACTCGGATTTTAAAATGAAGTTAGATTTGTACGCTCAATACACTACTAAGAGTAAAGAATTATATCCAAAAACAAGTTTAAGCAAAGTCAATGAAAGATGTTTCAATTGCGGTCGCCCAGGCCATAAAGCGAATAATTGCCCTTCGAAGTCCCTGGGTCTGAAATGTTTCCATTGCAATAATCGTGGGCATAAAGCAGTAGATTGCCCGACGAAAAAACTTAAGCAGGGTAGCAATACAGCCAGCATTGGTCAAGGAAGAGGCTTATATAAAGTTATCGAACTAGATGGTCATAAGGTAACAGCCCTTATTGATACTGGCAGTGACATCACATTGATTCGACAAGACGAGTACATTAAGATAGGATCGCCGCAAATCGTGCAAAATTCTATTGATGTGCAAGGTACATCTTCCAAAGCTTTCAAAACTTTAGGTTACTTCAATTCCATTATTATGCTGGATGGTGATTCGTTTTCAGCGACAGTCCATGTAGTTCCCGAAAGCATGACACAGATTAAAATGATCGTGGGTAACGATATTCTGCGAGGAACTCAAATTACAATTATACAAGACACTGTTAGCGTACGGAAGCTAAACAACGATTTCGCCTCCTGCTTTACTCTAGGTGAGACTGATATTGAAGGTCCGATAATCGGTAGTGCTCAACATACAGCTGAAGTACTAAGTATCATAGAGAATTATAACCCTTCCAAGACGAAAACCGTTAATTTTAAACTGAACATTGTGCTTAAAAATGAAACTCCTATTTGTCAATATCCACGAAGACTATCATCAAGCGAAAAGGAAATTGTAGACGAGAAAATTTCAAAGTGGCGCTCGAAGACTGAATCATCAGGCCAAGTGAATCAGATTTCGCCAGTCCAATTGTTTTAGCGAATAAAAAGGATGGGTCTAAGCGACAATGCATCGATTATCGTCGATTGAATAGGGAGATAGTTAAGGATAGATACCCCCTACCCTTAATAGAAGATCAAATCGATCAGGTTTACAATGCCAAGATATTCACAACACTGGACCTGGCCAATGGCTTCTTTCATGTTCCTGTGGCTGAAAATAGTGTAAAATATACCGCATTTGTAACTCCTTCCGGGCACTATGAGTTTCTGCGAGTACCTTTTGGTTTATGCAATGCACCTGCCGTTTTCCAACGGTTTATCAACAATATATTTCAAGAGCTAACGTTGAAGAAATATGTGCTGGTATACATGGACGACCTGATTGTTCCTGGAAAAGATGAAGAAGAATGCCTTAGTCGCTTGCGCGAGGTTCTACTATTAGCTTCGGAGTTTGGATTGGAGATCAAGTGGAAGAATGTCAGTTTTTGTGCGAGACTATCGAATATCTAGGCTACGAAATATATGGAGGTCAGATAAAACCATCCGTCGCGAAAATAGCTGCAGTAAAAAGATTCCCGATTCCCAGAAATATCAAAAGTGTGCAAAGTTTTCTTGGTTTCCGGATATTTCAGGAAGTTTATACAAGGTTACTCGAACACTGCGAAGCCTCAAAGTGACATGCTACGAGGGACGAAGGAATATCGTTGGGAGCAACGAGAGAATGAAGCATTTGAAAAGTTAAAATCAGTTCTTATCACTTCTCCAGTATTAAATATATTCCGACCGGGAGCAGAGACTGAGTTACATACCGATGCTTCAAAACTAGGATTTGGTGCCGTTCTGTTACAGCGAAACACAGAGGATATGCGCTTCCATCCCGTATACTATTTTAGCAAAAAAACAACACCTGTTCAAGAGCGATATAGCAGCTACGAGCTTGAAGTACTAGCAATTATTGCGGCGTTAAAAAAATTGCGTGTGTACCTCCTTGGTACCAAGTTTAAAGTTGTAACTGACTGCGCGGCATTTAAAGCTACAATGCAGAAAAAGGAGCTGGCACCAATGATTGCAGGATGGGCCTTACTACTGGAAGATTATGATTATACTATAGAACATAGAAGTGGAAACAACATGAAACATTCGGATGCCTTGAGCCGGAATCCTGTGGTAATGACAATCACATCTAACCTGTTACACTCGGTTCAAACGGCTCAGTTAAAAGAGGAGAAACTGATAATTATAATGAAGTTGTTGGAAAAAGAAGCTTATAAGTACTATTTTACGGAAGCGGGAGTTTTATATAAATCAGGACCATGTGGAGCAAAGCAGATGTGTGTTCCAGCATCTATGCAACCGGAGATAATTAGAAGAGTACACGAGCAAGGCCATTTTTCATCAAAGAAAATTATGGAAATTATTCAGAAGGAATACTCATCCCACATATCCGAAGAAAAGCCGAAGAATGTCGACTGAACTGTATAGAGTGTATTTTAGCAGAACGGAAAGGGGGAAAGCAATAAGGGTTTCTACATGCAATTCCTAAAGGAGATCAACCACTGGACACAAACCATATTGACCACTTGGGACCATTAACGATTACAAAAAAGCAGTATCGATACATATTTTGTGTAATAGACGCTTTTACTAAATTCGCCTGGCTTTACCTATGCAAGTCGACAGGAACAGAGGAGGTAATCCAGAAACTGGAAATCCAGAAAGCACTTTTTGGAAACCCTAAAAGGATAATTTGTGATCGAGCTACTAGTTACACTTCGAAATCATTCAAAGATTACTGCGATAAAGAGAAAATTACACAAATGTTTATTACAACCGGCGTTCCTAGAAGTAACGGCCAGATAGAAAGGCTTAAGAGAATTATTATACCAATGTTGACTAAGCTTTCCATAGGCAACCCTCCACTGTGGTACAAAAACGTCACAAAAGCGCAAATGTTTATTAATTCTTCATGGCAGAGAAGCACAGCCAGGAGTCCTTTTGAGCTGATGTTCGGCATACCTATGAAAAAGTCAGAAGATATACACTTGATGGAGCTTGTAGAAGAGGAACTTGAAGAAGCTTTTGACACAGGCCGCAGTGAGATGCGTATCCAAGCAGCTGCAAAGATCCAACAGATGCAGGACGAAAACCGAAAACAGTGCAATAAAAATCCTTATCCTACATCCCAGGCGACCTAGTCGCCATTAAGCGAACGCAATTCGGTCCTAATTTAAAAATCTTCTCAAAATTTCTAGGTCCCTGTAAGGTGACCCGAGCGAAGGGTAACGAGCGTTACGAGTTTGTAAAGCTGGGTGAACATGAAGGCCCACATAACACTTCCAGCAGCGCAGATTTTATGAAACCTTGGAAAACACAATACAGTTATACTGATGAGGTCGACAGCGAGGATGAGATCGATAGCGGAGAAGAGATCGACAGCGATGAAGAGAGAGATGGCAAAGACCGAAAGGACGATCGAACCTCTCCAGCCAGAGACACTACACGACGCGGTCAGCCAAGCGACTGCAAATAATCATAAACTATTGTACTGCCACCACCGTAGCCAATGAAGAGTGACAATGATAAGAACGGGTATACGAGGCAAAGACACCTATATGTCCAGATCATTCTGCATTACGACGAAAGCAATGTAAATTTCTCGAAATTAAGAGTACATACGACGACGAATATATGATGCAATTAAAGACGTAAACGACGAGAGCTAATGTACATAATGTACATAAGATGAATGATAAAGAGACGACGAGTAAACCATGATGACGAGAATATTTGCAAAGTGAAATCTACGTAGCATGTTCGAGGCGAATATGTTCCAGGATGGTCGAGTTGTAGTATCTGACATCGCGCATAGCCGAATGTAACCATCGTACTAGCTTAAATCCCCGTATATCAATAAAACCCGTATGGCAGTACAACACACAAGACCGAACAGCGAAAAGACGACATCCATTTTGCTCTTCTTCTGAATTGACCACCGGCGGAGACAGACATTTGTAAAAGCTCTTCAATAAAGTTAAAAGTTAAAGTGATTGACCTCAGGTATTTTTAATTTCAACAACCCGAATCCCACATACATATGTTAAATCTAGAAAAAATTGTCGTCAGGAAAATACAGAAAAAAATTCTAGAAGTATCATAAAACAATTAAAGACGCAAATATATTGGTTTTTCGATATGGAAATGGTCCTTTGGAAATGTTTATAGTGGCAAGAATATGCCTGAAACCGTAGTATCTGCAGGACGTGTAGAAGTTTCTAAGATTCCTTGTGGGCGTGAATAGAACTAGCAGGTGAGTGAAGTTGTATTTATTTTAGTAGATTACATGTAAGCCGAAGTAAATTTTATGGAATGAATATTTACATAAGTCAAATTATGTCAGACGAAAGCGTTAAATATCAATATAAAAATGCTACATATCAAATTCTTAAAAAATTTAGCCAAATACAATACCGTAATACCTTAATATTTCGAATGTCAAAAGCAACCACAAACTTCCGTAAAGAATATTTTTGCAATAAGTACGGTCTTCTTCCGATCTATCTGTTTTCAGTACTCTGACAACACACGTTCATGTTAGTGAAACATTTTAATGTAGAATTTGTAATCTAAAATTTTAAATTATTTTCCTTACATACAAACGCAGATAAATAAAATTCTGCATATTATTCATCAGATTTCAATTTTCAAGAATGTAAGGTAAGCTGAGTTTTAAGTTGAGAGCTTAACGATTAACGGAGTTTTATCAAAACCAACAAAAAAATGGAATAATTGGTAAAATTGGTGGTGTATTAAGATTCGTTTTGTAATAAGGTGCCAAACAACTGTTAACCATAAGTTTTCCAATAATTTAGTAATTTTTATCTCTTCTCGGGAATAATCATAGCTTGCTCGTAGCTGGTGCTTATCATGTTTAAGCCGCCCTAATAGTGAAATTGGTCCTACTTCTAGCTCCTTGTCGGGACGATTCAGCCAGAAAAGAAGACTGTAACAACTAAAGCTAACAAAAATAATTGGACAACACCTCTTAAAAGACAGAAGCATCCCTTGAATTTTTCTATGCGGTAAATCTAATTTTGTTTTAGTAAAGACCTTTTTTTCAGTTCGCATTACAATTCTCCCTTTATTGTGTCTCGAATGGTGCCAAAATAGCTATTTCTAGACATTCATTTGCCAAAAAGCACACATGCCAGAATCCACAGAGGATAATGTATAAAAATTAAAGCTATTGTTTTAAGATGTTTTGAGTTGCCTTGTTGATAATTACTTACACCGTTTGCTGATACTGCTAAGAGATATCAATATGAGTGATACGAACAACCGAAACTACCATAGATTTTGAAAAGCTCTCTATTGGGCCAGCTGCTTAGCCAGGACGTGGCAGCTGAAAAGCTCATTGTTTAGCAAGCAATTATTACTATGTAGAGTTAAGCAGCTCTGTTAGCAATAATTGAAATATATAAATAAGAGCTAAGAACCTCAATTACTTGTTGGTGAATCCATTTTGGAGCTAAGGGACTTCTAGTTAGGTCAAAATTAACTCTGATTTATTCATACAAATTGCACTACATATATTCATATGTACACTTAAATTTATGCTTACCCCACCTATTTAATTGTTTCTGTTCAATAAAATTCAATAAATCTATGTACAATGCAATGTTTTTCAATGTTTGTTTACGTTCTGGTACCATTTGCTGGTGGCTTTCATTTTACTATCCCGTAAAGCATAAACATAGCCTAAAGCAATATTGTAGTGTAATTCATTGGTACTTGATACTTGTCCAGAATAAAAGTAAACACAATTGGTAATTTCTTTTTTTTTTTATATTCTCTCTGCCAATTGGTAAGAGGCAGTGAAACATTTTATGGTCTCATATTCTATATTTAGATCGTGCATGTTAATTTTTTGCATGCCGATTTTATTCATAGTAAGGTGTGGCCTCTACATGGTTTTTGTAAAGTAAAATAATTTTTATGAACAAAGAACTTCCGTTAAATGTTTGCAAATTTAAACAAAATTATAATAATAATATATATAATATATAATATAATAATAATATTTCAATTCATGATGATTAATGATGCGAATATCTAACTGATATTTTATCAAATATGTTTTGCCTAACATATGTATCTACCTATATTTTTCCATTATTTTTGTTTTAAAAGCCAAATACTTATAAAAATTTCTTATACCAATATACATTTATACAAAATTCTGTAAAAACATCTTACATAATTGTACTGTAATTAATTACTTTGGAACTGTATCTATTTATGTCATTTAAATACAAAGTGGCAATTTTTTGCCGGAACTGACGCCTTTCGATAAAATTTGTCTGCATCAGTCTTGAACTGTGTTCAGAATGTAAAATAAATAATAAAGCCAACATATGTATGAATAAACATACATAATATTTTTAAAGGAAAATTACACTAGTATAGTTATACAGATCTACAAGCTGGCACTTTTAGAGCAAATTCATATCATTTATTGATTTTATGGGCGAATTGACTCACAAAATTAAGTACTCCCAATTCAAGTTGTTTGGGTCATACTTCTAAAAATGTTGCAGTCAGTACTTACGCGTTTAACATCTTTTCGACTCAAATGCAATTTTTTACTCCCCCATGTAATGCACACTTCTCCACATGTAGATGTTTTATTACGGCTAATGCAACAAAACCCTTTAAAGAGGTTGCTCAACATAATTTTGCTCTTTAAAAATAGAGTTGCTTCCATTAATAATACTTTCAATGTCTGTCAATTTTTTAATTTTTAATTTAACGTAGCGCCAGCATTTTTAATCTCTCATTAATTTGTTCGCGTAGATTCATGTTTTTTGCCGTTGCACATACATATGTATAGCCTGGGTAAATCGTCAGACATTACAATTAATTTTATGAATTTAGCTTACCTTTTCCGTAGTCTCATTGGGGAATATGTGAACAATTTGTCTGTTTATATGAGTGGTTGATCAACCGATCAGAGCAAAAGGTGAAAGAGTGTGCGCGCTTTTATTAGCTTCTTCTAAGAAAATAATCAAGTACAGTATGTACTTCTAATAATTGTCAGCCAGTGTGAAAAATCTACACCAGCACTGGGCAGTGTTATACAGGGTGTTTCCTCCATGGTGGTCCGTAGAGCGGGAGGTGATACTACTCACCTAACCAAACAAACAATTTCGCAGTTACAGGGTGATTAAGAAATTATGCTAGCTTTTTACAAAGCACCCTGTATCTTATAAAGTACAGGGTCTAAGGTCACCGTCTAGAGCTGATTGTAAGCAGAACTTGGCCATGGTCATTCCAACGACTGCTTAACGAGCCATATACTCCCATATACTCCCCTCAAGAGTTATTGTGCTTTTTATTCAAAAATATGCAAAAATGGTTTTATTTTTACAGCTGGTGGTCGCCCATTCGGAAACTTTTCAGTTTCACCAAACAAAACTTTTTTCCGAAGTTGTTACGGTTCAGTAGTCAATAAAAAAAAATTTAATAATAATAAAATAATTCGAAGTAGTCGAAAAGGCCATAGTACTCCTGAAATCTTTTATATTTTTAGGTAATAGAGTCAACACAGATTTTGGGGCCTTACTGCTTATCGGCATCTTTTCCCATGAAAGCGATATCCAGCATAATTTCTTGTGGTCCAGAAAAAACAGACAAAACTGGATGTCTTGGAGTAATCGGTTTCATCTTCGCACGCTGTCTGGCAACCTCATTCGCGACTTCAGCGAGGATTGAAAACCACTTATCTGTGAAAGGCTCTACTGTAATGAATGAATCATTACCTTAACCACGTACATACATCATTTCCTTATTAGCGCCACAAAATTGTAATGAATTAATCATTAGCTTAACCATCGTACATACACAGCGCCAGCCTATCATATGAGCAGAGTGTGAACTTGAACAGGGCGCTGTAATCAGAGGTCGCCAAAAATACCGCATTGTAAAAAGAATTAAACTCCTGAAATTATAAATTCACACAACGCTTACAAACTTTACAAACAAAAAAAACTCATACTCATACATCATATCAAAGACAACAATAATTTCATCTACAAACCAAGTACATATACAAATCAATTCCAAACTTCATGCAAAAAATCTTAATTCAGTCAACTTTCTTCACATTTCAAAAAGCATGCCGTTCAAAATCCAAATTTGCTCCTTCTCATGAACGAATTATTAGAACCAACAGGGACGACAGAGCTTTTTATATAGGAAGAAAATTATTTGAATTCTGTTCAAAATAGAAACATACTCATATGGCATTGCATGTAGCGTTCATCCACTTCTCGTTCTCGGTTACTTGAACCATTGTCTATTGAGAAGTATAATGAAAGCACAGGTGAAGTTGTAGTTTTTAATACTTTTTAAATATGTTTAATCTGGAAGTTTCCAAAATTAGGTATAAAGTTCAAAAAAATGGACGCTACTTTGAAAATTATCACTAAAAAATTGCATTTTAATAGATAATATTAGACAAATTATTCAATTTTAAATGTGTGCCATCAACATTTAAGGTGTAGTGAACATCCTTCTGTTTTCATCATACCACGAACAAATATTTTTGGTTATTGTTGTTGCTATTTGTCTATGCCTATACTTCTATATACCCAAGACAAGAATTGAACTTTGGTGAGTTGCAATGCGAAGGAAAAGCACATCATTTGCAAATTTGTTATTTATACACACTGTTCAAATCAAAATCATGCTCATATCAGAGTGCTTCCATGTATGTACTTATTAAGAAATTTAAGGCGCGTTTACTATATTCTGTCATTGTAATTGTGTCTGCGTGGGTTGTGGGATTGGGATATTTTTTAAGCGAATATTTAGTGTTTTTTTTTATAATAATTCAGTTGAGATTATAGTTATTGTTTTGCTTAAAACAATATTACATATTAATATTTTTGGACAATTTTGTGGTTTTGTTTTTGTTTTAAATGTTAGGCGCGGGTGTAAAAAGAAAACCTTCTCACGCACAAAATGGAAAGCATCGTAAGCTTGAAAACTTGCGGATGGAGTGCAGGCAGGTAGGCTAAGTAGTTTTTTATCCAAGCAAAGCAGTTTAGGAAATGAAATTTTAACTATAACTCCCAAAACTTCCCCGGTACCTCGTACTCGCATAGATAAGGCTTTACAAAATATAGCATAAAAAATACATCGCTTGACATAAATAGAACATTCGGATGTCAGTTTAGTGATCCCGGTAACCGGTCCTGTTTGACAGATAGTATATGTAGTTCAAATATTGGTAGAAAACGGACCTATACAAATAACGAATTTTGATTTTCCTAAAAAAAGGTGGTAGAAAATTTAGTATTTCATCTTATACTAGGGTTATTGCGAATGGAGATAGGATTCCTCTTTCCTGGTTGGTGTACTCTGTGTCAAAAGATGTAATATTCGGTTTCTGTTGAAAATTGCTTTCTAAAACTAGAAATAGTCAAGCTTTATCAGGTACAGAATTTTCGGATTGGATTCATATTAGTCAAACTGTGAAAAGTCATGAGAATAGTGCGATTCATATTGAAAGTCTTAGGACTTGGAAAACTTTAGAAATAGGTTTGAGCAAAAATGAAACTATTGATTCAAGCTTACAAAGTGCTATGAAGAGTGAAGTTAACCATTGGAATCAGGTCCTTCGTAGATTAGTAGCATTTGTACAGTTTTTAGGAACTCAATCTTTGGCATTTAGGGGAGCATCTAATAGTGTAAATGAGTTAAACGATGGAAACTTTTTGAATTTAGTTAAAACGGTAGCAAAGTTTGACCTTGTCCTAGCGGAGCATCGTAGAAGAATTAGCAGTCAGGAAACTCAATACAGTTATATGAGCAAGAATATGCAAAATGAAATAATCAAACTAATATCTAATGCAGCTCAGAATCAAATATTGCTAATGACTAAAGAAGCAAAGTACTTTTCGATAATAGTTGATTCCACCCGAGATATAAGTCGGGAGGAGCAAGCTAAATAGGTTTTTGCGTAAAGTGGACAATACATTTATAATAACAGCACGCTTCTTAGGTTTTTTAAAATGTACGGACAAAAGTGGCTTAGGGCTAACAGAAATAGTACTACAAAAGAGAAATAGTTTAAGATTATCAATTTCGAATTGCAGAGGTCAAGGTTATGATAACGGTTCAAATATGAAAGAAAAAATTCATGAATGCAAGCAAGAATTAGGGAAATAGAACGTAGAGCATTTTATGTTCCATGCTCCTCTCATTCATTAAATTTAGTTATTAATGATGCGGTCCATTCTAGTTTAGATACAGTTAATTTTTTCGATATTGTCCAAAGTTTATAAGTTTTTATCTCCGGCTCTACAAATAGGTGGGCTATTTATAAAAAGAATGATCCGAGCTTAACTTTGAAACCTCTTTGTGAAACTACGTGGGAAAGTAGAATAGAAGCAAGAAGACCATTAAAGAATAATTTAGGTGATATATATGAAACTCTTATAGAAATTTCTGAATCAGGTGATACAGTCATTAAAAATACTGCCGAGTCATTGGGAGGCAAGATCTTAGAATTTGTTTATGTGTTTACTATTAGTTTGTATTATATATTAGAAAATATTAATGTAGCAAGTAAATATTTACAAAATAAGCAAACTAATATAATTTAAATTCTTAAAAACTCTAGAGAAACTTTAATAGAAATTAGATCTGATTAGGAAATTTAATGACTTTGTTAGAAAGGCAGAGCTCATTGCTATAAATTTAGAAATCCGTTGTCAATTTCGAGATAAGTCTACATTCCGGTCTAGAAAAAGAAAAACTATGTCCGGAGAGAAGGCTCAAGATGAACCCATATTAGATCCGAAACAAGCTTTTAAAGTTAATTTCTACTTTAAAATATTAGATCAAGTAATAACTTCAATCAATGAACGATTTGAACAGTTGCTTGATCACAATAACTTGTTTTCCTTTTTATATAACATACATAAAGCTCCTGAATTAGAAAGCCTGAAAAAAATATTTTTAAACGTAGAAAAGGCATTAAGCAACAATAACAGTAAAGATATAAATGCAGAACTTTATTAGGAGTTATTAACGCGTTCTCCTCTCGTAAACCAGCAGATGTCTTGCTTAGATATAGTTAATTTTATTTTTGAGTATTATTTAGATACAATTTATCCAAATGTTCTAATATGTCTTAAAATTTTAAATACTTTACCAGTAACTGTGGCATCGGCCGAGCGTAGTTTTCCTAAACTTAAATTAATTGAAAATTACCTTATATCAACAATGACTCAAGATTAGGCTTGCCAGGTGTCCGATTTGGGCGGGATTTTCCCGACTTTAAACCAATTTTTGTGAGAAAACTCTTAATAATACATATTACCTCGATAATAAATCGATACTATGATAAATAAACCGATTTGATCAGGATTACAAAAATCACAATATCAAATCGATGCATTCCTACTCATGTACGTGCAATACTTAATTATTTATTTTGTTTCATTCAGTTGTCAATTCAATGCATAATTGCTAAGGATTTGAAAGCTTTGATTGCATTGAACAATTTTATTTCTGATATTATTATTTCTGATCTTGGATATAGGCAATTTATTTCAAGATTATTCCTAATTCTTAAGAGCTTTTGTAGATTGCCAAGCCTATATTATCTCTACCACATTCCAATGTGATGACAGAAAGGATTTTTAATTTAATGGGAAATGTGGAGGAGAGATAGGAATAGATTACTACTGGTAAATTTCGAAGCTGAGTTAATGGTGATTGGTGAAGCAAAATTTCTAAATGAGTTGTAAAGATTTTCGTAAATTTGTATACAGGGTGTTTCAGATAAGAATGTTAGCCTTGCAGGAGGTGATAGGAGATTTCGAGAAACGGAAAAAGTTGTACGGAAAATTTTCAATTCTCCTAACGGTTTTCGAGGAATTCGGCTTAAAAGGATATTCCACTTTCAAAGTGCAGAGTTTTGCATTTTTGCTTATATCTTTGCAACGTTGGATAGAGATCTAATACGCATTTTAAAGCAGACAAATAATTCTTGAAGGAGGAGCCCTGAAAGGGCTCCGGGAGAGTGAAAGGAAGAAATTAGAAAACACCGTGCATTGCGACGTTATAAAAGTACGGTTTAATGATTCGAATTGGCATCCTAGGCTAGGCAATGAATATTTCGCTTATTATCTATAGAATTCAAGTCTCTACCGTAAACTAGATTGAACATAAACAAATTATTAGGCTAAGGAACCCACTTACATAAGTATATCATCACATTACAAGAAGGATTTAGAGACAAACCTCGAACAGAAATACTTTTATTTCAAATACCTTGACTGGAACTGTCTTCCATGAAGGCCTCCTGGAGTAGCGGTGCTTCTGAAAGTAAAAATTTAAAGGAGGGAACTCACTAATTCGACAAGTCCGCCCGGGATTTTCTTTAAAATATACTACAACTCATTTTCTTGACGTAAAGTCTTACTACACGTAGTATCAATGGGGCTGAAGGCCCATACCCCGTGAGGTGGGTATGTACTACACATGAACTCGTTACAAAAAAAAACCTTGCAACTTCAACTTGTAATTCCTTAAATGCAGCAAGTAAGTATATCTACAACTGAGGTAATATATATAGAATGCCTGCTGGTTCCGAAAATTCAACGGATATATAATCGCATATAGTTAATTATAACTAAGTACTACTAAAGTAAGTAAGTATTGTATACAGTTTCAAAAAAATCCATTTAAAAGGTTCATTCGTCGGGATATTGTTAAATATAATATCCCTTTGTTAGCAGTTAGAATAGTTAAACATACGTGAATATATATATAAATGAGATAATAACTATAGTATATATATATATATATATATATATATATATATATATATATATATATGTAAAAAAAATTGAATAATTAATACAGACTTTGTCAATATAGGAAATTCATTGATCAATAGTTAAATATACGTGAATATATATATACAAATGAGTAATAATAACTATAGTATATATAGTCCAGCAACCACCGCCTGTTTTTTTTAGTGAGTAATAACAGGCTGAATCTTCGTGAGTAGGTTCCGTTCGACGAGACGCCAAGTTTTTCCTGTGTGAAAATTCTCGATGGAGGTAGCTACTGTAGTGCGCAGGTCCAAAAGATGTCGATTTGGTGGGGTGTTGAAATTGTTTGAATAACAGTAAGTTTTTTATTTCAATATTGAGATAATTGGATAATAAACTCGGAAAAACATTTGTCCTACAAAATGGATGGGATGACTGGCGCGTCCTCCACTCCGAATATGTCCAAATAACGACGTCATAAAAATTATTAATAACCCGCTGATTTTTTGTATGCAGCTTAGTAAATATTTGTACAATGAAATGGCCACATAGCCCTACAAATTTAGTGGTACGTTTTCCCAGTCCTACGCTTACAAGTTGTCCATTCCACGGTAACACTTTTTTCAATAATAACAACTGAATTTTAATTTTTTCCTATCGGGAATAAAGTGTAGAACACAATTTTATCACTGTCCTACACAAAAAATGGTATGCATTTCCAGGAAGATATATTTTGTTCAATACTCATTCAACGCTTTTCTTGTAATTTGGAGTTTGAGCTTAGAGAAGGTATATATAGAGAATTCACTTGAAATAGAAAGAGGTTACTCATGAAAGTAGGCGTTATTTGAAAAAAAAAAAAAAAAATTAATCCAAATTTTGAAAGAAAGAATTGAACATATACCTCAACGAGTGAATATGTTTATGTTCATGTTTATGTAAGTTTAGAGCGAAAAGGGAAGAAACAAAGACGTTTACTAAAGAAATTCTGCTCTCTTGCAAACAGTTCTTGAAGGCTCGAATACATCACAAGCACAAATACAAAGATGTGGTACTGCCTAACAGTTGGGACGATGAGATCATCGGATATCATTCCACTTGCTATAAGGAGTTCAGGATCAAGACTAAATATTTATCTTATGAAAGGTAAGAAAATCAAATATTTTTAATGGGGTATCGGTCGAATCGATATAAAAAATCGCCTGCATCGCCTAAAACATACTTCGACAAGACAACTGAAATGTTTTTATATGCAGCTCCGATTCATGTTTCACATCACCAGCACCTAGATCTATGGAAAACAACGATTGTTCATTAACATCTTCTACAGGTGTAGAAATAGATCCATCAACATCTTCTACAAGTGTAGGAGTAGATCCATCACCATCCACTTCACGGTTAGTTATATTATGTAAACGAAATTCTCGCGAAATCAAACGAACGAATGCAAAATTTATATATTGATACATATATCTAAATTGCAGTGGTAATGCAAGTGCTGCGACCTCATCTACCGAGCTACATGGCGATTTAAGGCAAGAGTAAGTAAAAAAGTGGTTTCAAATTATAAATTCAAATTTTTCCAATGTTTATTTCAAAATTTTTTTGATATGACAATTCAGTTTACTTTCATCAAATAAAATTCATGTTATTGCCATGTCTATTACGATTTTTCTGAAATTATACAACCTCTTTTCATTATATCATAACATCATTCACAGCATTGAAGAAGATGCAATGGATTGCAGTGCAAGTGTTGAAAGTTTTGATGTAGAGAAATTGGCCAACACATGCTTCTTTTGCAAAAAAATTACCATCAAACGCAAAGGACGACAAATATATTGTCGTACAATAAAAAATAAAAGTGCTCGTGGACAAAATAAAAACGTGTGCTACAGAGCTTGGGGATGTAGATTTGTTACTAAAAATTCAGAAAGAGCTAAACTCTGATGATAGTACTTGCTTATGCTATCATAACAATTGTAGTCTCGATTATTTTGCCAAGTATCAGAATAAGATATATCGCCCACCAAACACAGATTGGGCCTCAAAAAGAGATTGCCACAATATTGCAAGAGAAAGATTGATTGGCTACATTGAACGTGAAATAATTGAAAATCAACGAGTTTTATCACTTGAAGAATTGTTTTTATGATTTTTTAACTGAATTGTCCGAAACTGCAGATCTTGATGCTTCCACATTAAGCACTACTGCTCTTCAGGACTACATATTTAAGATCCGTCCTTTAATTCCTCTTCAGGAATTAGAAATAAAGAAAACTCCAACGTGTTGCTCTATAAATACAGAATTTTATTAACCCAAAGAACTACTTACAAATATCCTTACCTATAAATACAGAAACGACAATTAAAGTCTATTCTTTAGTTTGCTAATTCCCATCTTTTAATTTTATTCACTTAAATTGATTTTAATTTTATTTTATGCGATCTTGTTTAATTTAGTTCAGCGTTCTTCTCACACTTGATTTCAGTCCTTCCACATGTGTCATGTGTCAGTTCATCTTTACCGGCAGGGTGCGCCAAAGGTTTAAATTACTTTACATAAAAGCTACTGAAAAATAAAATTTCAATAGTCAAGATATCTCAAAAAACATTCGTTATATCTGCGGAAGTTGATATCGAGACTGTTGATGACGAAGAAATTGAAAACATTTTATTTGAACAAGAAGCTCAAGATTTCGCTTTTAAGTATCGAAAGTACGTACTAAAAATAAAGAAAAATGACTTACCGGATTCCATTGACAGTGAAGTATTAGATAGGGGAGAATGCGATATTCCAAAATGGTTAAATATATTTTGGACTACTGCTCTGAGCGGTATTGAGAAGAAAATAAGCAATCAGATTAAAAAATTGGCTTCGTGCTACTCACAGGACTCGATTTACAGCATTACAAGGGGTAATATAAAACCACGCAAGCATATTTCATTGGGCATTGCTATGAAAAGTCTCACGGGAAGTAGGAAATTCGTTGATATATTGAACAGGCAAGGCTACTGCATCAGTTACTGCAGCATACTGGAATTAGAAACGTCTGCGGCATACTCTTCCACTTCCAATAATCTTTTATGCCCTTCAACCAACTTCAGTATTATCATCTGGAGTAGCGTTTGATAATTTTGACAGATTTGTGGAGACAAGCTCAGGTAAAAATACCTTACATGATACTGTTGGTATCATTTATCAAAATATCCCTACACAAGAAGAATTGCATGTTATTGAAAAAAATAATGAGGAGTCCACAGAAACTGAGCCAAGTACTTCAGATAATATTCGCGATTTGTCTGAATGTAGAAGACGATGGTTTGAACCAGAGGTATTTGAAACTATACCATATGCAAAGCAACGACGACGTCCAGAATTTTGGCGTAGTACTGTACAGCCAACTGATGATCCTCGAAATTTAATACATTTTTCATGGGTAGTTTCTCATAAATTACAAGTTTCAAACACGCCAATGTGGGTAGGATACAATGCCAACATTTTAAGAGATGATAGTAGGATTCAAAAAGTTGAGTACCTAACACAAATCAATAATACACCCACGGATCCAGCTGTTGTTAAAGAAACGATGCGAAGAAGCATGCAAATCGCCTCTGAATGCGGGAAAAATTTCTTCACAACAAAGTCGCAGTAAATTGGTTGCTGTCAAAGATTCGAATATATGGAAATCCCATATACTTAACACAATCAGAGCGACTCGACAAGTTGCCAACAAAAAGTTTGGGAAAATCTCTAAATTAGTCGCCAACATAATTGACATTTCTGTGTGGACAGTGAATAAGTGACATTCATGTTATGTGGATTTGGTTATTTTTTAAAGAATAGCCAATTAAAAGATTGTAGTAAATAAACTAGTTATTAAAAACTTTAATAAAATTAATTTCTTTAAATAGTTTGAGAAATTAGAGTTTTGAGGAGGAATTTATAGATAAAATGGGCGAAAAAGTTATACTGTACGATGAACGTCATCTCTTGTATGACAATCTCATCTTCTTTTTTAGCTTTTTCTTTATGCTTTTACAATTTTAAGAAAGCCGCATAAGCTATACTAAAGATTTTTCTTAGTTCTTTCCTTGTTGCCATTTCTTTTACAATAAATAAAACAGTGACTTCTGTCAAAAACATTTGTCGAGTCGCGTACACTGTGTTTTAAATGCGATATTGTTGCCAACTAAGTTGCCAACATTGTTGTGTCGCTCTCACTGTGTTTTGGCCTTAACGTACGATTTAGCCATGGGCAAGATTGCGTTACGAATACAGAGTGCAGAGGATGAATTTCAAAAACTTTTCATTCACTTCGGACCTTTCCATATAATGTTGTCGTTTTTCAAAGCTTGCGGAAAATTCATAAGTGGATCTGGACTAACGAATATTCTTATAGACAGCGAAATTTTAGCCAATGGATCTGTTGGTTCATTTGTAAGTGGGAAACACTCCAATCGGTGTAAAAAAATTCATCCTTTACTCTATCTCGCACTACAAATTTGGCATTTTGAAAGGTTTTTACAATCACAAGACTACGATCTGGAAAATATTCAACAATATTTGGAAGTATTTAATGAACAACACAATGATCATCCACAGATAATGAATGAAAACTTGATACAATTGTTCGACAAATATGAGAGTTATAAAACTGAAACTTTGGAAGAATTGCATGGCAAAACACCACAAATATATTTGATGTACACAAGGTTGATTGAATATTATCTGCAATTAGAATATAGCATTCGTACGGGTGATTTTGATTTGTACTTACACGTTTTGCAAAAAGTAACGAACGTTTTTTTTACAATGAACCACCACAACTACGCAAGGTATATGTCTGTTTATTGTGATAAACTGATAAACATCGAAATTACACATCCCGGATTGCTTGACGATTGTAGAAGCAGTTTCTTGGGTATCCGAAGAACATGGAAACCCTTTTCGAGAATTTCGGTGGATTTAATACTAGAACAAACAATTAATGCCGATGCCGCTTCTACAGCTCCCGGCATCGTCAACATCACAAACTCGTTCTCCGCCAGACAAAAATGGGCAATAACTCATTCATTGCGTACAAGTGTTATATCAAAAGGTAATGGAGTTTTGCGATCTGAAGTCACCAGATGATATTACGAAGGACTTAAAAAAGTCAGCAATCACTAAATCTGCTAAGAACTTGGAACTTTTATTACAATCAATAAAGCGGTTCACGAACCCTTTTGGATTAGAATTGTCATTAGACCATCTTTACAACATCTCAAAAGGTCAATCGGTGAACAATGAAGTATATGAGTTCTTGGCGTCAGTTGAAATCGCGGGCGAAAAACAACGTACTAACTTCATTGCTGTGACTCGAGAAACACTAGAAAGGTTTGACAAAGCTATCAAGAGAAATAAAATAATTAATTTTGAATGCAAAAATACCCAAGTTAAGATCCGGAGAGATGTGTTTAGTCGTCTACTGTACGCGTCATTAAAAAACAAAATTGACATAGAAAAAGCACTGAGTTATCCTCTGGCCCCCATTTCGTTTTCTTTTTGTTATACCGATGGAACTATTTCAAAAACCCCAAAATCTGTGATTATTAACGAATTGGTTAAACATCAGGCTGAATTCTTAGATCCTCCGGAAGCAGACAGTCACTTTGTTGATGGATTCTATTTCTTACTTACGTTGAAGAGCCTTCCAGAAAGATATGGTAAAATCTCGAAACATATATTAAAAATAATTACTTATAATCGAAAAGAAGTTCATTTTATATTCGACAAGTACGAAACACCCAGCATCAAAGATTATGAGCATGACGTAAGAGGTGAAGATAACGTACAGTATGACGTGCGCAAAGAAAATAAACGTCCCGCTGAGTTCACTAAATTGTTGAGAAGTAGAAACTTCAAAGAAAAATTCGTTGAATTTTTTATTGAAGATTGGGCGAGAGATAAAATGGTTGATTTAATCACAGGAAAAACTGTGAAACTGAATTATGTCAAGTGCTACGTCCGATGAAAGGAAAATCAAAAAAGTCATTGACAACGATCTCACTTGCTATCACGAAAAAGCCGACACTAAAATTGTTTTCCACATTTGTCAGTTGAATAGAAATTATCGTGTGCAGGTACATTGTACGGATTCAGATATACCTGTAATAATGTTGGCAAATTTCAAAAACTTAAAAGATGACATTCAGATAATAGTTGATCTAAGCACGGGAAAGAAAAAATTGTACCTCGACATCAACGAAATTCATGCCAAGCTTGGAGAACAGTTATCGCGGTCGCTTGCTACATGCCACATTTTTACTGGGAACGACTACAACCCTGCTTTCTACCGGAAAGGAAAGAAGAGGCCTATTGACATTCTTAAAAATATACGGAATTTCAAGAGGCTTTTGTACAACTGCACAGCGGGCGTGCCGGGTTATCAACATCGAGTGAGGTATTCCAGGTTCTTGAAGAGTACGTGTGGAGATTATATTCATTAAAAACCAAAAATGATGTCAACAAAGGACGGTACGAATTGTTTGAAAAAGGCTACAAATGCAACAATCAAGACGAGAAGATTGTAAAAAAAAAGTTGTTGGTTACGATCCCTCAGTTCTACCGCCAACCAAACAGGAGCTATTGCAACACATGAAACGAACATCATACATCTGCAGTATATGGTGTAATGCACACATGCGAAAAAAGTCCAGAAAATTGCGGATGGGCATTAATTGATGGCAAATACCATTATTATTGGTTTGATGGCACGCACAGTCATTCTTTTGGAGAATTGCCTTCTGATGTTCAAGGTACTCTATTATTACTTTTCTTAAGTATTGATGATTATGCTGCAATTTGTTAATTTTCACAATTATTTTGTTACAGAATCAGATGTCATATATTCTGACGATTGCGACGACGAAGATGATGATGTTCAAGACGACACTGATGAAGCGTCGACATCGGAATCCGAATGAAAAGATATTTTAATAAAACGAAATAATGTTGTTTTCAATATTCTTGTAGGACTAGCGATACATACCAATTTTTTGTAGGACACTGCTTGATTTAGGCAAAGAATGCATTAACTTAACACGTGTTATCTTTGTCCTACAGTTATTAATGAAAAAAGTGTTACCGTGGAATGGACAACTTGTAAGCGTAGGACTGGGAAAACGTACCACTAAATTTGTAGGGCTATGTGGCCATTTCATTGTACAAATATTTACTAAGCTGCATACAAAAAATCAGCGGGTTATTAATAATTTTTATGACGTCGTTATTTGGACATATTCGGAGTGGAGGACGCGCCAGTCATACCATCCATTTTCTAGGACAAATGTTTTTCCGAGTTTATTATCCAATTATCTCAATATTGAAATAAAAAACTTACTGTTATTCAGACAATTTCAACACCCCACCGAATCGACATCTTTTAGACCTGCGCACTACAGTAGCTACCTCCATCGAGAATTTTCACACAGGAAAAACTTGGCGTCTCGTCGAACGGAACCTACTCACGAAGATTCAGCCTGTTATTACACACTAAAAAAAACAGGCGGTGGCTGCTGGACTAATAAATGATTAATAAAGACTTTGCTGGAATATAGAAATCTAAGCTAATAATGCGTATATGTGAATTTGGACTGTAGCTATGGGCAACGTAGATGCCTAATATACGTGATTTCCCTGAAAATTCCTATCTGCGACTGCGGAATTTCAGCCTTTCTCCTCTGACTGTTTAGAATCCTTGGTTTTACAGGGCTCCATAACTTGGCCATGTGCGTCTGTATTGTGTGCCCGAAAGGGCTAGCACTTTTGCTACCTTAATTGAACCTCCTGTATGTGAGATTTAGGCTAATTTGGTTTACCTTATCGTGACTGAATTTTTCCGCCCAGTTCCTTATCTGCCGTTTGAGACGTCCTGTACTGCGGCGTGCCGAAATTAGATTCCGACTGGATCTCTATATGCTGCACTAGGACGATGCTTCAATATATATGTATACAACGAAAAAGGTGAGGTGTTGAAATTATTACTTGACTGGAGGTCTATCGCTGTAGCTAACACGATGCTTAAACATCCCAATTACGTCCAAAAATGTGGCATCTGGGAATCAGGTTACTCAATGTAACTCGGCGGTACCAAAAATCGATAAAAATCGGAACATTACGTCCAGTATTGTGGAGGGTTTAACTCGAATCCCAGATTTATGTACTAATTAATATTCGATACTAGTCTTATCTCTGTGCCACCGCTTTCCTCGAGCAAAAAAATCTTTTTCAATCAATTTCCGCCAAAAAGAAAAAAACTTCTTCTTCTTCTTTTTGTTCGTCGGTAATCAGCGCGTCTTTCTTCGCCGTTCATGTGCCTATGGGCCGGCCGTATGCGAACAACTCGTCTCAGTGTAGCATACTGCTACGACCATAACATACTATGTAATTTTGAATTATAAAAAGGTGAATTACAAAAAAGTAATAATTATAATTGGTATTAAAAAAAATCAATGAATTTTATATCAAATTTATATTTAGATAATTTTAATTTTCTTTTAGGATTTTATCGCAATTTGTTTTTTTTTTATTGTTAATTTTTTGTTTCTTGTTTTTTTTTATTTGTGTTTATGTTTTTTATATGCGTAATTTAATTTAGTGTAATGTTTAATACATAATAAAGTTCAACAAAAAAATCAAATAGTCATTTCCAAATTGGCCAAAATTACCATTTCGATTTTTTATTATATTTTCAGGAAATAATATCCAGAGTTTGTGTGCCCAAAAACTGGCAAGCCTACTCAAGATAGACTTATTGGATTAGCTAATATATCCATAGAAAAAACTTGGAAGCTTTACATTACGACAATCTGATAGGAGAATTCGCGAAGATGAAAGCAAGGCGTGTTCTATTTCAATGATTTGACGCCAACAGTGAATAGAAATGATTCGTTCTAAATTTAATTTTAAGAACAAATTATTTATACGTTTTCGTTATTTTGGATTTATTTATAAATATATTTTATTGAATTGCTATTCATTTTGCTGATTTTGTTAAGAATTTTTGTATGTTTTTATTTTTCGAGGAATAGGCCTATTAGGGAAACCTCTAAAAAAACGCATCGGGGGTGTATATTACCTCTCACCTCTTGTTTATTCAACCGAAGTTTCCAATAATTAAATTTTAAAAATCTATTTGTTAATAGTAAAATCAGATAAATAGTTTACAGGAGGATATTAATTAATTTAAAAACATTGGAAGCTTAAAGCCATTTTTATTGAAAATAACAAAGGTAAATATTTTAAGATCTTAAAATTTTTTTTAAATGGAATACCAAATTTAGGTATCGATATTTGATGAATTTTTTCTGATGAGTTTGTGATGTGCGTCTTCATAAGTCTACCTCAAAGGTGATGTAGAAATGGCTTAAATGTATTACTAACTCTTTGAATTCAAATTTGTTTAATAATGCGAAACTTGTATACATGGAAATATAAGAACAATAACACAATTTTCTCTGATTAATAAATTTAAAAACACAAATTCTTTGAAATGAACGACTTCACATGCATTAGTAAGTACTTGCAAAATATAACGCCTACATAATATTATTACTACGTCTTTAATATATTAGCCATATAAATTCTGAACGAAAAAACAGACACTGGAAAATAAAATCGCCACTTTACCAGTTGAACAAGGCGCCAAAAAAGTTAATGCCGCTGCTGTATACATCATTTCTTTATTATTATTCCGTAATATATACACACGTATAACGCTCGTAATGAATCATTGTCATTTTACATACGTACATACTTAATAATAATCTAGTTACGTACATACATAATAAGAGTCTTACAAACGTACATACGTACATACATGATAATGATTTCTTGCAAACAAAACATACGCGCATACGTTCATACATATAACGTGCAAACGTACAAACATCTAATAAATTGACAAATGTGAATACGCATATCATTTCAAGCATTTTCGCGGTGATTCCAACGCCAATTTATTCATGATTTCTACGTCACGCGTTTCCCATAGGGTTCATATGGTTAACCAATTCTATTTTCGTTTTCTGAAACAACTTTCTCCGTTGTTCTTTTCAAGCGATAAATTCTTGGTGGTGTCAACCTTTTCTTGCGGCAATACGCCGGTATTGTACAAAAACACAAGCCTCACGGCCCCAGACCAATTTCATGCATTATAATGGCACTAGGTTAACCCTGACCTAACCCACAGTCAGTACATGCCGCTTATTGTTTACTTCACAGAAAGTTGAGAAATCCCACGTGTTGATATTTTTACTTGTACTTAATTGGGAAATCCCTTGTGTAAAGTGAAATAGCATCTGAACCACTTATTGGGCAATATTGCTGAGTTTTATTGTAACATTGGTTTCTTCCATATATATACTATATGGTTAACCAATGGCTGCAGAGAAATTCTTGAATAAAGGGGAAATGTTCTTATGAAATGCTCTGATATTGCGGAATAGACAATATAGACTATTACCGATATATTGGGAAGGCGTTCCCGATATATTCAATTCTAGAATTCCTATGTGGAATTTCTTAATTTCTACCCCCATCCTAAGTTTTAACCAATTTTGCTGAGCGATGCCAAAATCTAACCAAATAAAAAGCCGAAACATCTCAGGAACAGGGCAGTGAGTTTTTCAAAAGTCTAAAGAATAAGGTTGACCCCCACCAGTGGTAATGCAACCTATTCTAATTAAAGTAAAAGAAAGAGTATCTAAGTATCTAAATCAAAGGGAAGGTATGAAGAGGAAATAAGTAAAATAATAGTGTTTTTTTAATTGAGCTAGTGATCTTCGCAACACCCAAGCACTCCTAGTTCAAGTTACAGCAAAAAGGCCAGCCGTAACACTACCCCACATCCTGAGCTGGCATTGTGCGTATTTTCGGGCACGCAACAAAGCTCTTCCAGTAATCTATATAATCATACACCTACACGATCAGCGTCAATTATTTAATTTATTCTGATGCAACGATTCAGTATAATTTAGGGTTCGTGGAATATTTTGTTCGTCTGCTTCAAACCAAAATCCAGAAACTGAGTGGAAATAAAGGTGGTCTACTATTCTTTCCCCAAGCATAAATTTCTTTAAAGCAATCAATATCTTTTGTGCTGTGCATGCAAACAAAAGGTTTTAAAGCAAGATCTTTTTGCATAATTGCTTTTTGTGAAAGGTTGCGAAATGGCCTTTTGTGAAAGAGTAGTTTTGCTAAGTGCAGTTTTATTACAATGTTTTATTACCTGCTTCGATAGCATGACAAAGCAAACTTTAAGAACTATCATAGCAAGAAAAAGCGGCTGCGAGATTTTGGACAGACAAAAGCTGCTTTTATGCTTTGCAATCTATATGTATTAATTGTCAAAAGCTCTTTTTGTATTTAATTGTATTGAATTATTATATGTATATACTTATATTTAATTTGTCTCTATAGCAAATGCATACCACTTTAAGAAGTTTTAAATTTATTTTTATTTTCCAGTACCAACAAAATAGCACAGATCTTTCCATTTTAAAGAAAATGACAGCCACACACACATAAATATTACCATAGCTCTTTGTTGCTTCAAGTCAAGAGTATAAGCAACAAAAAGCTGCTATGATAGCAGCTATCTTTGACAGAACGGATGTCAAAAATCAAGTAAAAAGCAGCTTTCCAGTGCTTTTGGACAGGCAAAAGCATACTAAAGCAGCTAAAAGCAGCTATAGCATTAATGTTGAACACAGCCCGATTCTCAAAGTGTGTAAATTTATAGTATGTCATAGTAGCAATATCCCAAGCAAAAGGAAATTGTAAAATGATGCAATCTTGCTAAGAATTGATAATATGTATAACCCGTAGAACTAACCACTGTAAAATGATTTATATATACATCTGGGCCAACTACCGCCTTAATAACCGCTATAGCATACTGTAGGCTAAAGTTATTTAATTCGAGGAATTCTGCGTGAAGTATATTGGTTTGAGCTTTAACGTTGACGTTTTTGTTATTTTATTGGATAAATCTATGTACAACCCTCATTATTAAATTAGGCTAAAAGAAAGCAAAACACTTGTATAGCAAATATTCCACAAATATTTTTATTTAAGTTTTAACAGAATTAAAACTACGTTAAAAATTAATCCAACGCGATTCGCCTTATTGGGGCATTATCAAGGGCTACTGACTTCTAAAAAAAAAAAAAACTTGCCTAAAGTCTACTATAAGATGTGTTGTTCCTGCCCTCTTTAAGTCACTTTAAGTGTTACATTATTTACCTTATTTTTATTGTTTGCTAGAGATTATGCTTATAAATAAATATCTACTGTAGATCTATGTAGCCACCGTTTGAGGACGTGGCCTTCGCCAGGGTCTTTCAATAAAATATTTTTGTATTGGATTGACTGAAAACAAAGTTTGACGATCTATTTGATCGTTCATTTTATAGCCAGAGTTCGTCTAATTTCGAATATTTCAAATTTATCAAGTATAGAATCATTGCTTAAATTATGTAAAAGAGTAAAGTTATTAATGTTTATATCATGCTTTTCTATAGAAAGATGTTTTGAGAGACCATATTTAGGCTTCTTCTGTTTAGCTCGTGCGATATATCCAGAAAATCTAGTTTTTGTTTTTTTTTTTGTTTTGCCAATATATTCCGCGGAACAGTCATATAGATATTGTCATATGTGCAATAGAAAGAGACAACTGGTGACATCTACTGGCAATGGAGACTAAACAACTTCAGGTTCGGAGAATAGATGATTAAATGTTCGGGAAGGTTCAGGAATAGAATGAATGAATAGAACAGTCAAGAAGCTTTTGGAAATAGAACACTCCAGAATAATCCGGAGAGTTTCTAGGGTATAAATATAACAGTTGTCATCGCCAGAAGAAGAGTCTTGTCTTGGACGTTACAGTGTTAACAAGTGAAAGTAATAAAGAACCGAAAGTGTGTAATTAGATTGAGATAATTGAAACTACAGTGTTAGCGATAATTAGAGTTGAGTTGATTAATTGAATGATTGTTAATTTTATATGAATAGAGTGAAATAAAGAACTTATATATTAATTATTTAATATTGTGTTTTAAATAACGAACCAAAGAAAATAATTAATGTTAATGTTAATGTGAGTGAATTATTATAGTAATGGGGCGGAAAGTGGACGAGCTTCCAATGCAGGATTTGAGAGTGGAGTTAGGGACACTGCAAACGACAGGTACAAAGAAAGTTCTAGTCGAGCGACTTAGACAAGCTCTGATAGAGGAAGGAAAGAATCCTGAAGCATTTGTTTGCGAAGAGAACTTAGAAGAAACGGAAGCTGAAGAAGAGCCTGCGATGAAAATGTAACAGCTTTTGAGTACTTTAATGAGTAAAATGGAAGCCCGTTTTGATAAACAAAAGAATTCTCTCGAGGAACAGAAGAAATCTGTGGACGAACAAAAGAATTCTCTCGACGAACAAAAGAATTCCCTAGAATCCCGTTTAGATGAACAGAAGAGATCCATGGAAACCAGTTTGGACGAGCAAAAGAATTCTCTCGAGAGGAACAAAAGAAATCTATGGAAACCCGTTTTGATGAACAAAAGATTGATGTTGAGGAACAAAAGAAATCTCTGGAAACCCGTTTGGACGAACAAAAGATCTCTCCGGAGAATTGTCTAGAAACTCGTTTGGAGGAACAGAAGACTTTCCTGAAAACTCATTAGATGAATAAAATTTGAAAATTGAAGGCATCGAGCAGGAAGTGGCGGAACAAAAAGTCACCGAGCAGCTTGACAGTTTTAGATCAGATCTGGAAAGAATAAAGCATCGTCAACCTATAAACGTAGCAACTGAAATATCCGGTGCAGGTAGAATGAAACCTCCCATATTTGATGGACAAAATTCGTGGCATATCTTCAAGAGACAATTCGAGGCAGCTTCACAGATAAATGGATGGAATGATGAAGACAAAGCTATAGCTCTGGTGTTAGCACTTCGAGGTCCTGCGCCAGAACTCTTACAAACCGTACCGATTGAAAATCAACGTAATTACGCTTCATTAGTACAGGCGATAGAATTACGTTACGGAGATGAACACATGCAGCAAGTATAACGCCTACAGTTGCGCAACTGGATTCAAAAACATGGCGAATCACTACAACAACTGCAGGCAGATGTAGAAAGATTAGCGCATCTTTCATACTCCAGCGTGAACGCAGATTTTCTCAATGAACGCTATTACAGATCAAAATTTACAACAATCATTAAGGCTAGCAGGAAAGAAATCAACAGCAGAAGCACTAGCCTATGCATTATCGTAGCCAGACAAGCTTCACGGAGTGCAGTACGAGTGAGAGAAATTTCAGAGGAAGAATGTACTTGCAACAGAGTGCAATCATCACAGAACCCGCCTAGACGTGGTGTCCTTCGATGCTGGAATTGTAATATACCAGGGCACCTTCAAAGAGGCTGCAGAAAACGTCGACGAGTGGAATCATCAGAAGAAGAGGGGAAAAAAGAATGCCAAAGATGTCGAGCCAGGGAACAAGCTATTCGTGGAGAGACTAGATATCAAGCAGCGACTAGTCGCATCGCCTCTCCTCTTAAGCAGTCGGAAAACTAGTAAAAACCAACTTTGTGGGGCAGAAGTTGGTTGGTGGAATCGACAGCCCCGAAGTCATCATCCAAGTAGGTCAGTTACAGAGAAATAATAGCAGTCTTGTTATATATGGAAGTGTAGGAAAAAATGACTGCGCAGTTACTACCGATACTGGAGCTTTAAGATCAATTATTAGAGCAGATCTTGTTAAGAACAAATGGCTTCACAACACCACCAAATATCTACTCAGAACAGCAACTGGAGCAGCAGCACAGGTGTTTGGAGAAATAACCTTAGATATTCAACTAGGCGAACTACTATTTCCTCACACTTTCCTGGCTTCAGACATAATGGATGAATGCATTCTTGGAATTGACTTCATGACCACATACAAAATAAATCTGGATGTCGGAGAGCGGATTCTCAAATATGGGAATATAGAAATTCCTATGAGACTAGGAGAAGGAGCAGATTATCCTGCGAAAGTAAGGACGATGGTCTGCGAAAATATTACTCTTTCGCCATGCTCCGAGACACTAGTATGGACAAAGCTTACTGATGACATCGGGATCTGCCGATTCTATCTGGTGGAGCCTTACCCCACAAAAGTTACATCTAGCATCATTGTTGGCAAGACTTAAGTGAAGGCAGAAGGTGCAACATTAATACCAGTCAGAGTGCTCAACACATCCGAAAATGAGGTACAACTAAAAGAAGGTGCTATATTTGGAAATTGTGAACTCATTTACCAAATCGTCAATTTGGATAATGGTAGTAATGTTAAGGAGACAAAAGCTATACCAGCTACTACTGAACAGGTTCAGAAACTTCTTTCGTCCAGTGCCTTATAAGTGAACAACAACACAACGATGCCAAAGAGGTGATCGATGAATTTTCGGAATTATTTTCAATAAATGATGATGACTATGGTAAAACAAATCTTGTCCAGCATCGGATCGATACAGGAGATTCCAGGCCTATTCGACAGACACCACGAAGATTTCCATTAGCCAAACAACCAGAAGTTGTAGACATGATGAACTCCATGAAGAGACAAGGCATAATAGAGGAATCTAACAGCCCTTGGACATCGCCGGTTGTTCTGGTTAGGAAAAAGGATGGCAGCACCCGATTCTGTGTAGACTACCGCCAACTAAATAACGTGACGAGAAAAGATAGCTATCCATTACCAAGGATTGATGACACGTTGGATACCCTTTCCGGAACGCAATGGTTTTCCGCGCTGGATTTGAAGAGTGGTTACTGGCAAGTGGAAATACTTCCCGAGGACCGAGAGAAAACTGCTTTCTCCTTTGGCAGTGGCTTATGGCAATTCAAAGTAATGCCATTTGGGTTATATAATGCTCCAGCCACATTTGAACGACTAATGGAATGTGTTCTACATGGTTTAACCTGGAAAACATGTCTTGTCTATTTGGATGACATAATAGTAATCGGAAGGACATTCATGGAACATAAAAGCAACTTACGGGACGTACTTCAAAGACTCAAAGATGCAAAATTGAAGCTCAGTGCGAGCAAATGTGACCTATTCAAAAATGAAGTTAAATATTTAGGGCACATAGTTTCATCACAAGGAGTGAGAACCGATCCAGAGAAGATCGAAGCCGTCAAAAATTGGCCAGTTCCAAAGGACAAACATCAATTACGGAGTTTTCTTGGTTTAGCTACCTATTACAGACGATTCGTGAAAGGTTTTGCAGATATAGCAAGAAGCCTACACCAACTTACCGAAAAGGGAAAGCCGTTCATATGGTCGGATAAATGCAACGAAAGTTTTGAAAATATGAAGCAACAGCTCTGTGAAGCTCCAGTACTTCACTAACCAAAGCTGGGAAAAACATTTATATTAGACACGGATGCCAGCAATGAAGGTATTGGTGCAGTGTTTTCTCAGGAGAAGAATGGTCAAGAAGTTCCAGTAGCTTACTATAGCAAAGCACTTTCAAGGTCAGAGAAAAATTATTGTGCTACAAGAAAGGAACTACTTGCCATTGTAAGTTCAACAAAGCATTTTCATAAATATCTCTACGGGCGGAAATTCATCCTTCGCACCGACCATGCAGCGCTTAAATGGCTTCTGCAGTTTAAGAATCCTGAGGGACAAGTGGCGAGATGGATAGAGCGACTCCAGGCTTATGATTTTGAAATACAATACCGAAGAGGTCGTATCCATGGAAATGCAGACGCCCTTTCACGACGTCCATGCAAACTTGAATGCAAACATTGCGCCCGGATGGAAGAAAAAGAAACAACAGCAACTATACAGTTGGTAACCGTGGAACCATCTACAGGTTGGGACAACGAGGACCTGAGAACAGCACAACGAGAAGATCCGGACATTTCACCTATTCTTGCTTGGAAAGAAGACATGGAAAGACCAGACTGGAAGGATATTTCAGAACGGAGTGAGAAGCTGAAAAGTTACTGGGCTCAATGGAACTCTCTTCATGTTGAATGTGGTATATTAAAACGCAAGTGGGAAGCACCTAATGGCGAATCTTTCCGAATGCAGATAGTCGTGCCGGCAACAAACGTCAAAGAACTTCTAGAAGAAATGCACGGTGGAACCTCTGTAGGACATTTGGGAGTGAACAAAACCATTTCCAAAATACGAGAGAGGTTTTATTGGCTACATATGCGAGAAGATGTGGAGGAGTGGTGCCGCAGATGCACTGTCTGTGCTGCTTGCAAAGGGCCGCAACACAGAAGCAGAGGAGAAATGCACAAGTATAATGTCGGAGCCCCATTTGAAAGGATAGCTGTAGACATCGCTGGACATTTTCCAGAAACGGATGGCGGTAACCGTTAGATATTAGTTGAAATTGACAAATGGCCTGAAGCTTATGCAATCCCTAATCAAGAGGCAACCACAGTTGCGGAACAAATAATAACGAATTGGATCAGTAGGTTTGGAGTGCCTCACGAACTTCATTCGGACCAAGGACGGAACTTGGAATCGCGGACTTTCCAGGAGTTGTGTAAAATGTTGGGTATAAGAAAAACTAGAACAACTCCTCTACACCCACAATCTGATGGCATGGTAGAGCGCTTCAACAGAACATTGATCGAGCATCTAAAGAAAGTAGTTGACTATCATCAACGCGATTGGGATCGACATATTCCTATATTCCTAATGGCTTATGATCAGCCATTCATAGTACTACTACCTAGCGACCTCAAATTCGGTACTCCCAGAGGTGAACAAAAGTTACCAGAAGACTACGTATCGGAGCTCAAACAACAATTAGCTGATGTACACGAGGCCACGAGGACGAAATTAGCAACAAATACTGATCGGATGAAGACTCGCTATGACTTACCTACGTGCTAATTCTGCAGGATTTAACGAAGGTGATCTTGTTTGGCTCTACAACCCGAAACGACGTAAGGGACGTTCTCTCTTGTCTTAGACGTTGCAGTGTTAACAAGTGAAAGTAATAAAGAAGCGAAAGTGTGTAATTAGATTGCGATAATTGAAATTACAGTGTTAGCGATAATTAGAATTGAGTTGATTAATTGAGGAATTGTGAATTTTATATGAATAGAGTGAAATAAAGAACTTATATATTAATTACTATTTAATATTGTGTTTTAAATAACGAACCAAAGGCCACGCTCGCAACAATATTTTATTTAATACAGTAAAAAAAGAATTATTAAAACATGTCTTTGTCTTTTGACGTTTTTTGTATTTGGACTGGTACACAGCGTCAGCTTACCAACTTTGTTAACAACATTTTAAGCAACCTAGACGACTGTATAAAGTTTACAGTAGTCTATTACCAATGTCTTAAAGTACCTAATCGCATTCTGAAGCTGATGCAGTTACATCGAAGCAAGTGTAAGTTAAATAAAAAATTTAGTGTTGAAAAAAAGTATTCCCTTTATTCGCATCTAAATTTGATATAATATATTCCACAAAAGTGTCACAGTTACTTTGATTAATAAAATCGCAGAGTACCTAGTCTTGGATTGCCGTCGAATTTTGACAAGTCTTTAATAGCATCGGGTATTTTTAATCCACTAAATACGTCTATATTTTGCGGATTAGAATTTACACTTCTAGGGTTTAATAAATTTGGATTTCTTACATTAGGATTTCCTACGATAGGATTTCCTTCAGCATCATCATTTTGTTATTCAAAAACGTATTATTAGTAATACTATTTATGCCGTTTATAGATTTTTTTCGTGTACTGATACTATTAAGTTCATTAATTTCGGATTTAGGTTCTCTTAGATTTATAGGACGTTGAATTCTGAACGATTTATCACTATGTGTTATATTTATTTCTTCAGAAAGATTCAGTGGATTTGTATTTTCGTATTTCTGCAATAAATTTATTTTACTTAATTTTATAAGCAATTCTTCCTCAAAGTTTTCTAAATCACTACTTGATTCTATTTCACTATTCAACTTTTCGTTAGACTTAAAAATTTCGGTATCAAACTCACTATTGCTCTCACTTGTATTAATCACTTTTCTTCCAAATAAAAATTTATTTGCCTCAGCCTTAAGCTTAAAATTAATTTTGGCATTTAGGACAAATATAAAGGCGTCCATTCCACATGAAACCGATCACCTTGGAACCCGACCATCTCGGATTTGTATGAAACTTTCCCAGTCCGTAGTGACACCAAAATAGCTCTAGATAGCTCTAAAATTGCTATGGCGTTCAAAAGTCACCGTATACCTAAAGTAACGCACTATGGAAGCACTGCACTGAGAGGAATGGATTACTTTTTTTCTACTGGGGACCTGTAGCACTTGTTTTTGTATTTTCATTTTGAGGTTATAAGCCTTATCTTCGAGTTTTTTTTTTCAATTGCCGAATAATCTCTGCAGTGTCTTTGTCTGCTGCAGCTTCTTCAGTTACATTCTAAGGAACTTCGAATATCCTCTCCTTTATTTTATTGCATACATCAGTACTTTTTGATGCAGCGTAGCTTCCTTTCTTAAGTCTATTTCTAGCCACTACAGAACTTCCCACTGAAACTAAGGTTCTGTTGAAAGATTATAAGTCAGACTGAATAAATCCGGTGAACGTGCTTGTAGAGCCTGCATTTGCAGCGAAGCAAATCAACGTTAAGATCGAGCAAGCTCAAAGCCCCTCTTGCCGGTTAGATGGCTCTGTAACTTTGTGAATTCCTGAAGAATTGGCTGGCTGTATGGCACCAAAGATTGTTTTTTTGGTTACTTTAAGGTAGCAAATACAGCACACTTTTTTATCTACCCACAAGACAATATTAGAATTTTCGCACGATTAACTAAATTGGCAATAAAAATCCGAAATGTATCACGACTTTTTTTTCTATCGTTCGCAAACACTACACCTCCACTTCATTGTAGTACCTTCAATACAATATACTATTTTTGTCACTACACTTTTTTTAACCACACACGTGGATCTTTGGTTGTTTCTTAGAAAATCAGATAAACGATATACTAAATTGCAACGAATATGGTATTACGACCGCTTTTCTTATTTATTTCACACTTTGAATTGATCTTACTCGTTCGGATAAAATATGCAAACCGCGAATTACAGAATTGCTTAATTCCTCAATACGAAAATGTGCGCTGCCGCAAACCCAAAAATCCTAGGTATTAGATCTATAGGCTAGGTACATTTAGATCTGCAGGAATTTAAACTTGATCTGCCAATTACATTACAAAGTACAATTTATTATTACATTAGCCTCCAAGGGAAACAAACCCAAAATGACATGTGTTAAAAAAATGCACACAAATGTAGTTTCTGGAAGAGGTAGGAAGGCATAAATATCTTACACAGCTAGGTAAGAAGACTTAGAGATAAACTACACAGATAAGTCAATAAAATTTCCGAAACACAAATATTAATAATAATAATGGGTCAGCTATTTTGGTATTCCCTGCAAATTGTGAAAGTTTCATCCAAATCGGATATGGTCGGGTTCAAAACAGGCACTTTTTGATCGTATTCATGTGTAATGGCCGAAGAAACTTCGACCAGATAAAAATTCCTTTAATTTTTTTTTATTATCTGCAGTTTTCCTAGTTGGTTGTAATTATGATTTTGTTTAATCACTATTATTGTAGTTTGCCCGATATTCTCTCGTGAATTAATTATCTCACGTAGGTCTGAAGCTAAAGAGTTGAAACTCATAAAGTCTTTTTAATTATTGTGTTTCAATTTACTCTAATTAATTTTCTACACGACACAACAACACCGTAAAATTTTTTTAAGAAAAAAAGATACATAGTTTTCCGACTATTCTATCGACTGCGCCAGTTATGAGGAATTCATAAAAAAAAATTAAATAAAAATTATTGAAACACTTTTGATTTTTTTAATAATAAAAATTTAGTCCGATTAACTCTGGATAAAAACGATAACTAATTTAAAAACTCTTTCTACTTTCTTCACCAAGTGCACTTCACAATTTTTAAAAGGTGATTGCTTGCAAAACGTGCGTTCTGTTATTTAGAACAACAGGAAGGTGTATGGTTTCACAGAATGTCTGAGAATTTGTTCTAGGTAATGAATTCTGACTTATTCTATGGGATTATTAAATTATCTTTCAAATTATATAAGCTTGTATACATATAATGGGCTATTTGGTTTTGTTGGAATGCAACAAGCTTATGAACGTAACTCACGTCAGGCAGTGTATAAATATATAGTGAAAACCAGGTTGGTCCCATCTTTGAACTTAAATTTACATTTTTTTAAAAAATGGCCCGTGTACAAAATATCAGCTCTCTACGTCGACGTGTGAGGCTGTGCCCAAACATAAAGTGAAAAACTAAACTTAACACCAAAATACGGTCGCCCTATTTGGTCCATTTTTGAACTTGTATTGGCAATTTATAGGAAAATGAAGAGTACAAAATTTGACCTTTCCACGTCGACACGTTCTCAGGCAGTGTACAAATATATAGTGAAACCCAAATTTTTATATGGCAACATCTAGAACGGGTTACCATATTAAGTCCATTTTTAAACTCCTATTTACTATTACTATGAAAACGGCATGCACCAAATTTTAGCTCTCTACGTCGATGCGTTCTCAGGTAATTGCCAAATATATATATAAAAACGAAATTTGTGTACGACAGCCATACGAAGAAGTTGCCCGATTGATTTGAGCTCTCCACGTGGACGTGTTTTCAGGCTGTTTGGTCATAACTGTTTTCGAGAAAACAGGACGTAAAGATATTTGGGATATTTTTTTTCGATCACCCTGTACCTTCTGAACGTTACACCCTATGATGATGATTTAAGCTCTGTTTTGAAGTAATGGCACAACAAAGTGAAAACTTCAGAATTTTTACTCTTTTTTTTTTATTTAACTACTATCTCTTTTTTTTCAAAAAACACGTCATTAATACCGATTTTTCATACTGAATTAAAGAAGCCCAAACGCTTAGCTTTAAAATTAAGCCATTTTCGCTGGATATTCTTAAGAAAAAGTGCAAAAAACGCATTTTAAAGCTAAGCAATAGACCGATTGTCTTATGGAAGACTGCGTGGACCGCCTCAGTTCTGCCTTGGAGCGAGTATCAAGACGAGCGTCTGAAAATCAGTTTGGAAAGGTTCACCGATTACCTATCTACCAAAGTTTAAATTATCATTGGGTGTAACGTTCAGAAATTATAGTGTGATTTTTTGCTCGTCTAAGTATGATCTATCCATAGTCTACGGGGAATCACACCACTTACGGGACACCGGACATGTTATAGCAAGAAATATGTGTATAGCGAGTATGTGCAACCTCTGCATATCAATACTCGAGCACTATCTATAGAATAGAAACAATGTGAAATAATAATGTTATGTCACATCTTCTAACCGGTGAATTTATTACTGCAAAATAAGATTCTTTCTTCAATAAAATGGTGTCATAAGGCAATGGAAATACTAATTTTATCTGAAATTTTCACATAAAATCGCCGAAGAATACAAGTTCCATAATATATATATGGTTCATTTTTATAAACATATTATTTTGATGTGTATTATTAACACGACACAGTGCTATGAAGTGCAAATTTTAGTGCAAAGTTAAAATATTGTTGGAAAAAATTAATAAAGTAATTGTGGTTAATTCTTGTTTAAAAGGTTTCGCTTGCCGTATGTTTAAAAAAATGCCCTATACAAATTTGGTTTAAGAATCAGTTGAGCTGCGAAAGACCCACTACCAGTTAAATCTGAAATTCATTTTACGTAAAATTGAGCATATTGCCAACGTCTGATTTTTTGTAGCTAAGTGATTATTCTCCACAGAATATTTTTCTAAAATACTCAATTTTAACTTGATGCTAGACATTTTTGCATGACAACACTTTAAATTATTGGAATTGCTGATGAAACATAAAAAGATTACGAGAAACACTTGACAGCACTAAGCCACACCAAATAGCTGATCAAAATTAAAATTATAATCTCTGCCAAAAGCAGCCGTGGGATGTTTTTTTTTTTTTTAGTAATTAATTTGAAGCATTTTCATTGCTTCTCTTAATGCTTAAATTGTCTGTTATTTATTAAATAAATTCAATGTTTCGTTAATCGCTACTAATTTCTTACTACCTTATGGAAATATGCATTCAGTGTTAAAAAGATATAGGTACTTTTTAACGAAATTGCAGCCCTAAGAAGAAGTCTGGAAAATCTGAACCGTTGGGAAAAGTCTTTTTATGTTTTTTTCCTTTGATCACCAAAAAACTCGCAAAAATGCCCAATTGAGAACCCAGAGAAGTTATATGAGTTTTTTTTTACGTTGATAACGGTAAACTGTTCGGATTTGAAAATTTGATGAATAGGACATAATAAAGAAACTGAGATGACTATAGAGCCTCGCATTCGGCAATCAAAATCTTCACTCAGGCTGAAGTGCCTTTGGTTTAAACCGTGATTTAACTTATTTAAAAGTTTTACAAAGTAAGTTTTAACCATTAACTTTAGCTTAAAGAACGGCTTAAATTAAGCCGAGGTATTCTAAAACCCTACTTTTGTAGTTCAAGTAAGAACAAGAATGAAGCCATACATTTTGTAATGATTGACAACGAATTAATAGACAAGAATATATTCATTCATGAAAAGATTATACAATGGAAGAAGAGTGAAATTTCTTTCACATAATGTTTTTAAATTTTGCACTTTTCCTTTACGACTTCAGTGCTGCGAAATACTTAGCCACACTTCGCAGTAAATGTTTTTCACGCTCCAAGGAAATTCATTAGTTTGTAATATTTTCAATTATGTTTTTATAATTCATGACTAGTGCGAATAAAATTTGTATCTAAGTAAAATTGAAATTCCCACTTCAAGTGCATATTCAAAAGTTTAAACCTAACCTGCACTGTAAAACTGGCTGTAATAAATACATATTAATAAAGCTCTATAAGTTTCCGTTTCACGAAATTAAAAAAAAAGGATGTCAGTAAAGTAGTATACATACGTATTTAATACTACCTTATCTTATTTCGAAGAAATTCTTCAAATATTTCTTACCACTGGATGGTAAGGAAATACACCTAAAATATATACAAAGAAAAACTCAAGGGCCGTATTCTGTAATATTCTTATATTGAGCACGTTGCTCGGCCGATTGAAGATAATTGTTTGTGTTTTCTGGCAAAATGCAGTGTGCTTCGTTATGTGTGCACATTTTCTCAATTTTTTTGATTGAAAGTAGGTAAAAATTAATTTACAGATAAAAAAGATAAAAATTTGTTAAAACATCCACCCTTCCACATCAATTTTTTGGTAGTTTTTTTGCTGTATGTCAATAATTATTGTCGAATAAAAGTCATAAGAGATCTGTTCTCTTGAGCCGACCCTTTTATTTTATTCTTGTTCTAATCTGTACAGCTAAAACTGAAAGAGGGTTTTATTTTTGTTGCAGGCCATGGAAGCTTGCAAACATCCATTAATGTTTACAATAATGATTGTTTTCCTATTTTTATACTTGCTTACACAATGCCTTTTGTGGGCATTCACTGCTTGACTGACTCATTCCTAGTTGGAGTTAATTAAAATCATAATAATAATAATAAGAAACCGAGAAAAATGTTTCTTAGGTACAATTAATCATTTTATTTCTGTCAGTTTTCACTATACATAACAAACAAGCATAAGTTATGGGAACATCACGTGGAACTAGGCCATCCATTATGTAACCAAGTCTCTTTTAATTAGTACGAATATGAGACGTGCTCTGTAAAAGTAACAAACTTAATATGTGTGACATTAATATTTACATCGCTCACACCTCGTCGTAGTAGCAGCTTTGCTCACCTTGAAATAACTGGTTACAGTACACCTTAACATGTATCATGACATTGTTAATCCGGAAGACCGACAGAAACCCTCATGACTGCAGAATTACGTACAGATTTTGGAGGCCTGTCGGTCAATACTTCAATGTCATTGCCAAAACTGATGTTGCTCACTAAGTGACGGTGTGCTCGGTTAATAAATGGCTGATCTGAAGGCGGCTGAGCTTTTCTAAGATGTGGAGATGAGTTCTGACTTTTTACGGAGTTTTCTGTTCTAGACAAGTTGTCATTGTTAAGAATTATATTATCCTGCGTAGGTGGACGGGAACTTGGCTTATCCTCAAATGTTTCCAATTTGGTTGTCGTATTTGGAGTGCCAGCTAGATTGTTTCGCTTTGATGACTGGACGTTTTTTTCATCTGGGGATTCGCAATGAATTTCATGGTATACAACATTTGGCTTATCCCTATCACTCTTTCTATAAAAATTTTCATCGATTTGCTCCAGATCTTTCCAGGTTTCTTCAAACATACTCTTTGAACTTCTTTGAACTCCTCGTGATTCCGTAGCTCCGCTGTTTTCTCCAGCATCCTGTTCTTTTGATTGGTGACCATTTATTGCAATGTTCTTGACATCATTTGCTATCACATTTATGCAATCGTCTTCATCGTCAGTGAAGTGCCTCGACCGTGTAGATAAGTTTTCCACTGATTTACTGAGATTTCTCTTTTTTATTAATTTTTTCCGCGACTGCTCTTGAATTAACTTTTCCCTTGTGTTTACTTCATTATTTCTCAAAATTCCTTTCGGGAGTGGTATACCATTTTCATTTGGAATTTCTTCAACGAATTTAATTCTTTTATCCGTAGTTTTTGATGAATTTTTTGAATTTAGCTCTAAATTCCTTTTTGAATTATTATCTGTTTTCGGAATATGTACATTCGTATCATTATCGTAGTCATAAAACTGAATTTTAGATGAGAAAACTTGCGATTTCTTTTGTTTTTCATAGGGCTCCTCATATTTCTTTGCAGAACTTTTGAGATGTGAGTCGTCTGGCAGATCATAAAACTCGATTTTCGAAGTCAACTGCTTTTTGAACAATTCCTTCGGCTCAATTTCAGCATTACAGGAGGTATTTGATTCGATTGATATTTGCCGTGATATTTTCTGCCTTTGTTTTGATCGAGACTCTGAGGCAGAGTCGACATCAGACTCATCAGGCCAATACAATTGACTTTGTTGGCGATTAGGGCCATTGGTGGTGCGATCCATCATTTTGGGAGGAAGACCGGTGAAAAACTTTCCGTTTATCATATTGGCGACAAAATATATAAACAACTATTTGAAAAAACAAAAAAAAAATCTACTCTAATTTATAACTCATGCGCGAACTACACAGTCTACCTATTTCGAATTAAATTGGTAACTCTTCAAACAGTAAAACCGGTCGTAGCTTACTTCTTCATTCAGCTTGCCAACCGAAACTGATCACAGATTAAATTTCTAAGTAAAAATTATAAAATCTGAACTCCGAGAGTTTTCTTAATTTGGAAGTGTCTGGTAGTAATAAGAAACCACCTGCGCTAAATGAAACGAAACTATTGAAAGCGATAGGTGCGAGAGGAAAGTTTTGCTTACAGAGCATCCACCTACATGCATGGGTTAAAAATAAATAAAATACAAGGTAACCGTATTAGTATTGAGTTGTAAACTAAGTTTCACAATCGAAGTTTTGTCGGACTTAATGCATCGTTTTAAGTAACCTTGCTGCACTTCCCACATGCCGCTAAGTTCGATAATTTACAAATGAAGTAACAAAAAGGCATGAAGCTATTGTTTTTTAAGATATTTAGAAAAGTAGAAATAAATATAAACATGCTTGATAACCAGTAAAGTCCAACTTTAGTAAGCTTTTATTTAAGAGCACAAGACTAAATAGGTAATTAAATTTATGCATGCATAGCAGTTGCAATTTTCGTGCGCTTTGATAGCCTATGACATAATCGTTCCAAACAATATTTTCGGAAGTCTTCGCACTGCAGTGTTGAACAAGTTTCGTATCTACATAAGAAAAACTTATGCGCCATTTAAATTAAATACAAGTACCTTACGCTTTTTTACTAAAAACTGTTGTAAAGATGAATTTCGTTGAAATTATTTGTGTAGATGGTTTACCACATTGTTATATGTATGTGAGCTCAGGTGTATGGATTTTGAAGGCTTTCAATAAAAGGTAGTTCACAAAACTATTTATTTCAATACAATCAGAACAGTAATATACTAGAGTGTAAACTAGTAGTTAGTTGATAATAAAAAATAGAGTAAAAAATTAATCTTAATACCTAATTGACTTGATGTGACAAGAAAGAATTCTTTCTTCGGTTATGGAATGCAGTTATCGTACTCCAGACATTGCGTCTTGTTTTTAGAAAAATAATTGAGTACCAGTTAAATAGATTGAAAATATATTTGTCAGATTTCGGAAATCTTTAAATTTCAAGATTTATAGCTAGATACAATAAGCGATAGAAAAGTAGAGACATTTTAAAGAGGCATATTGTACTCAGTAATCAGTGGATTAACATAGTTTCTGATTTTTACAGTGACTATATTCAAAGTCAATTATATTTTTAAACGTTCTTCTCTATAATTTAGTAACTTTTTGCAATCTAGGTGTTATAGCGAAATAATATTGAATGTTTCATTTACTTTTTCGTCAAGCTATAATTGTACTTGTTGCTATATTACTGTAAAAACAAAGGGGAGAGAAATAAATCCAAAGTAGCTTTATGTCAAACATTGTGTGAAATTTTCGACAAAAAAGCGTTATCTGTCGACAAAAATGTTCGGAAAAGGAGTCTAGAAGATAAAATGTGCGCACAAGACATACTTGATCGGAGTTCTTTTATAAATTGTCCAACCATAAAGTTAAGGATGCGGCTACTTATACATACAATATGTATATGCAATTGGCTATTTATACATACTGAATATACTATATGCAAATTGACTTTTATGCATATGATATATTTTTGCATTTGCATATTTATACTGTAACGACCCTGTATATAGCTAGACATTTGTAGAACTATTTATGAAGTTTCTTCTTATGAAATTTTCCTTCGCTTATATATTTATATATATGTATATTCATAGTTATTCTATGAATCGATAATATAAGTAGAACAATAAAGATTCATTAGGCGCCTTCAACCTCCCCTCCCACCCGAACTTCCTATCCAAGATTCTAGAAGCTGATCTGGCTTGTCCGGAAAATCTGGAATCTCAGTCTCAACCTACAAATCCACCAATACTTGTACAACGAAAGACTATCGGTTGCACGTGTATCAAACGGAAACCTTCAGTTCGTACGTGTATCAAACGGAAACCTTTAATTCGTACGTGTACAATGCAAGTGTTATACATACACTAAAACAATCTTTATTAAAACCACTTTTATTAATTATTGAAGAGCATTTATTAATCTTTAATTCACTTAAATTTATTCTTAAGAACTTTTATTAACAATTTACTTCACTTAAAGTTATTTATTATATATGTATATGTATTTTCACAATCTGTGATTATTTTTAGTACACCATTTCACCTTTCATAAAACTGAATATTAACGCACTGGCTTTAAACTTTGTTAAAATACTATGCAAGCTAAATGCATTGCGATCGCTTCCAAAGCAGGGATAATGTTTGGGAATGCTAAATGTCATTTGCTCAGTGGTCGGTCTCCAATTAGTTTTCAGATCAATATTTAAAGTCGATATCCCATTGGTCAGTCGGTACTGATCGTAGATCAATTCTGTGCATGAATAATAACGTTTTCTTAAAATTTGAAACCCTTGTTTACCAGTAGTTTGTTTATTTTAAACACTTGCGTTTAACCCTTAGTTTATTGGGAGCTTATTTATTCCAAACACCTCGGCTTGAAATTTGAGAGATTAAACTTTTAAATTATGAGTTATGACTGACTGTATACGCTATTATTACAATTAATATTCTGATAATAGCCACATAATTATAAATAATTACGCTTTTATTGTTCATTTGCAATGTTGTTAAAAAAAGTAATCAATAAACTATGAAGAATCATTAAATCAGTGAAATATAGGTAATGGAATTTGAAGTAAAATTGGTTTTTTTTTGTTGTAAAAAGCGATCTGTTTAGCCTTTCTCTTCGGACCTCCTATGGATTCAATTTTAGTTTTGAATTTTAAGTTTTTATTTGATTGATTTGAACAGGGTTCCTTATTAGACCGAATTTGTTCTTTAGAGTCTCTGGATCAATTGCACTAACCCCACTACTCTTATGTTTAAAAAGAGATTCCATTTCAAAATAAAGAATCTCAGTAGTGACTATGCTACAAAATGAAATGCTGATGGGAAGCCTGTATTATTAGATGCATGGGATTTGAAAGTTATAAATTGGCTAAAAAATTGTACGATACAATTGTGTATGCCATTGTATCCGACAACGCTGCAGCTGTGGTTAAAATGCGGAAGACTGCCGATTTGTGGCATAGTACCTGTAAAAGCCATACAGGAAATGTTTTACTGAAATATATTTTGAATAAGGAAGTAGCAGCGAAAGTGACAACAATACTAAAGGAACTTAAGCACGCAGATTTTGAAGCAGCTCTGACTCAACGAGGAGGCACTGGTATTAAAACGGCATGTGCCTATCGTGACTTTTTTGGTTGCCTTGGTAAAAATATATTGTTACGTGCCACAAAGTGAATCAAGCGACATCTGTTAGGAATGGAAGCAACTTTAGGTTAGTGTCATCTTAGTAAACTTTGGGTTCGGAGAACGGAATATTCAGGAAGGTTCTAGGATAATTCGTAGAGTATAAATACGGCGCTCTGACAGCTAGGAGGCGGAGTATTATTTCAGACAGCGAAGTGAACGAAGTAAACTATTTGGATTGCGATAATTAGAAGTACAGTACTAGCGATAAATAAAGAGTTGATTTGATAATTATTTGTGAATTTGTGAGAGTAAACAGTAAAGTTAAATAAAGAAAGAACTTTTGAATTATATCTGAAATATTGTGTTTTAAATAACGAACTAAGGCCACGCTCGTAACAATATGTTAAGAATATCGGTATAACTTCATTCGTTATATGATAATAGACTTTTCATCTATGCGGAACAAGAAATCGTAAATGAGTTCTTTTTCAACCACCAGGAATTAATGGTAAAAACAATCGTATTCTGGACCATGGCTGAACTTAACCACCCCGAAATGTCTAAATTGGACATTCAAATTCTTCAAATCCCAGCTTCGTCGGCTGAACTAATTTTTCTAATTCATTTGAACATTCCGAAAACCTTTAACATGTTTATTTTGTCTTAAAACTTGCATACTCAAATATTACTGATGAATACTAAAATAAAATGTAAACGTATTATACATAAAAATAAGGATACACAAATTTACTGCAACATTTCCATATTGTAGGTAGCAAATAATATATATAGGTAGATGTAGGATGTTCATGTAGAGTTCACGTAGTTTATATGTAAATTATTATGTGTATTACTATTACACCATGTAATCTACACGCACATCACTCGTTCCACCCAACTAAAAAAATTCTGTCATCAAGCAAGGTATGTGAATTGTCCACTCTTCTCATGTTAAGGTACATATACTGAGGATTAGTAGCCAAAAAGGGAGACTAGCCTAATCAAAAAGAAAGGGGGGAATCACATTAGCTATCAAATAATAAAAAAAAAAAAAAAAAAATTGAATAAATCGCTCCCAAAGTAAGAAATTTGTTTGTAAAAAAACACTTTGACATTTTGCTATTTCGAAAGTATCGATGCTGTATAAATGGGAAATAGCTTTTTTGAAGTGAAAGACATTGTAAGTTAAATAGAACTTATTTCAGCTTTCTAGGCTATTTACTTCTTAATTCAGAAGTCTACACATTTTTGGTACAAAAACAGTGTTGCCAGCATTACTGAGAAACAACGCAACTCTTTAAGAATTTTTTTCTTAACTCGGTCTTAGCTTTCTAAATCTAGCGTATGTGACCATACTTTTGCAACACTCTCTATAATTACTTGGTTACGCTTTCCTGAACCTCAAGTATCTTGTTAGATTTAAGTCTGACATCATCAAGCGTTAATGTTTAACGTGTTAATTTAAATCGCACAGAGATGAACCTAACAGTAATTTGTTGTCACGAGTAGAGCTAAGCTTTATGATAACCTATTATTCATTGCTACTATTATCTCCCTTAAGCTGATGTGACATTTTTTAAATTCAGTTTACTGAAATTCAGTAAACTGAATTCAGTTTCAATATGAAGTGACATAGTTTTACTGAATCTCAAAAATGAATTTTAGATTGTCCAGTGCCACAGATGTTTTCATTGAGTAATAACCTAACTTGTGTTATTAGTCGAAAAATGGATTATGTTATTGTTAGTAAGAATGAAAGCGTTAAATTTAAGAGATTAACAGACGCATATAGTCTTGACATTTAACGTTCCACAAACATAACCTCTTTTCTGTACCCGAAAAGAATTTCTCCACCTTGAACATTTACACAAAATCTTCTGAACTTATTCCTGCGCCACTAATAATTCACCGAAAATCTTAAAAATCGCAAAATGTGACAGCATTCACTTCACAAGTCACAATGCTTTACCGAAATTAGCAAAATGAAAAAAATCAGCAAACTGAAAAATGGGAAAGGCTCTCTGAATTTTTTCAGCATAACCGAATTTCAGAAAACTGTGACATGGCCCATTTGATGCGTGTATTTAGTTTTGTTAAATTCAGTAATCTGAATTTCTGAAATTCAGTATAAAAATGACGGATAATATTACATCTGCCTAACTGCATATTTGTTTTATCGGAGGCTCTTGAATTCGTAAATACGAGAAAAATTTAGAAAAGAGCAAAGATAAACTTTCTCATTATGCATTATAGAAATTCATTAAAATTGTTTTCCGTGAATTTCAGTCTATAGAGTCGAGAATTGTCCACCTTTCTCCTTAAAGCTTGGGAAGGCCTTGAGCAGTACCTCAGCTGCAAGTTTCCGACGTTTAAAGGCATCAATACGAACTCGAAGTGTTAGATACGTTTAGGCCGTTCTTTCAGTTTAGTTCTGCATCAGTTCGGCTTACCCATGTGACTGGGATTTATACCGATAATGCGCTTGTAGTACCAAACTTGTGCTGCACTCGTAGCATAATTTGACAGTATCATTTCCGTGGTAATTTTGTGAATAGATAAAAAAGAAGTTGTCAACCAACAGGCTCCGTATTTCCCGAAAAAATTATATGTATGATATTTCTTACGCATTTAACAGTTTATACATTCTCTTATAATTACAAAAATTTATTTAAATCTCTTCGAGGAAAAATCCTATCGCTTAACTAATTGAGATTATAACTTGGCATAGCATTTGAAAGAAAGGGTCTTGGAACACTATAAATGTTGTACCAGAACTTCAAATTCTGCATGAGTATAAACCGAAAGTCTTATCCTGCATAGGTCACTTATTCAGCATAAGTTACTACGACCTAAACGTGGGAGTCTGTCATTAGCGCGAATTTTTTGTTGAAGCTCTTCTCCAGTGAGTTGCTTAATTTTGTATAAAGATCATGTTAGAGTAATTGAAAATGATGCTAAAATATTATAAGTGGAAAAGAACGGTAAATCCTACGTCCGATTTAAAGTTATGTAAATCAAAATATTTAACAAAAAATAAGAATAATATTGTGCTTAATATAACGAAATTTATCTGATTTAGAAAGGAAAAAAAATTAAATACATATATCTATTTACACAATTTATTATGTTACCTATTACAGGAAACTTATTTCAAGTTGAAAGGTTGCGTATCACCGGAGATACAAATAAAATCAATATGTCAGGCGCCCGGAAACTTCAGTTATGAATAAATAAATAAGCAAAAACTTTTATTTTTAATCTTTTATCATTCCCTTTTTAACGCATAGAAACAAATTATTGTAGAGCAAAAACCCACGCAATATATTAAAAGTAATTTTGATTTGTGCATGTACATCTGTCCCTCCTATCGATAACTCGATAACCCGTTCACAAATGCAGCTACAATTGCGTATACGGCCCTTTAAAAAAAAAAGATTTAAGTTCGAAAATGGGACAAATTGGGTAACTCATTTGTAGGGTTGCCATACAAAAATTTCGGTTTTCAGTATGTGTGCAGTGTCCCTGAGAACGCATTGACATTGACAACTGAAATTTTATACTAAATCGAACAACCCGTTCTTGATGTTGCTGCACAAAAATTGAAGATTTTTTATGTAAATTACTGTGAAAGTTATTAGTCTTAGACGTTTTTATTGTATTGAAAAGTTCTTCAGTATATAAAATCATTTGAATTAGGTTATAATCATTTTTACCGACCGACGAATCGTTCTAGAAATTGAAGCGGAAACCCATTTCAGAATCAAACTTCCGCAGAGGAGTGACCATACGAAATTACATATGGGCATTCATCTAGGGTATCGTAGGAATTGGTCTTAGACCAATTCCAGCTTTTTTACTTGTTTTATTTTAAATGTCGAAGCCTATCTACATGCCAAAAATTGCTGTGGTGCTCTGCTTCGTTTTGGAGATACATATAAGTTGTTAAAGTAACCATATACTTTAACTAGTACATAATTAGTACTCCTATATTACGTTACGTATATAATGACTTTAAAAATCTAGAAAACGAAATCGAGCACCACAACAATTTTTGGCATATGGATATACTATAAGGCTTATGGCTCCTCCAAAATAAAAATACAAAAATAACCTCTACAGACCCTCAATTTTAATAGTAAAAACATAATACTATAACAAAAACTCGTTCGTTTTTATGAAAAATATAAAGCATTCAGCATCATTTGAATGAGTAAAAACCGCTTGCTTCGTTCTAATGATAAGATGAAAATGAAGTTTTATCGTAAAATCGCGAAGTTTCTAGCCCCACAGTCCACAACCAGAAGTCTGTGAACTAGTGTATCTCACATAAAAACATCACAGAGGACATGTTAAAGTTGAAGGGAATAAAAACACCAAAACGAGACGCAGAAGTGATGCCTGTAAAGATTTATGATCAGGAGATTCATCAGTCCAGCATAGGATAAATCAGCATCATAATTTCGATCTGTATCCTATTATACACTCTTTACAGAATTTATTGTGAAAGACGAAAGTCGAAGACATTGCAGCCCCCAGTGCCATACACAAGAAGACCATCATCAGAGTTCTGTATAAGCGCTAATCTGGAGATATAGTTGAACCATATGTTCAACACGGGAGTTAATTATTTTCGTGTTCTTCCGGAGAGAGAAAAAAAGAACAAAATCGATTTTTAAATAACAACAAAAACTTGCACTTTATTCAAATATATTCAAACAGTCGTTTTTTTATTTAACCGCCGTGCTGATTATAAGTCTCCCGACATTCAGTTAGAGCTCTCACAGACTGATCTTCTTTTGTTAAAAGTTCATTTTCTGGTCTTTCTACTTTTTTCAATCATCAGCGTTTTTTACAAGCTGTGTGCTGTGTGAAATTAATTTGATATTTTTATTGTTATGATATATTGTCGATGCGGCGTAAAATGTAGGAACTTCTTGAGAGTTTATACCTTACTAAGCCATTGGCTTAGGTTTCTTTGGAATTTTATAAGTTTCCGGTAAATTATGGGAATTAATATATGTAACTCCTCCACACTTTAAGTCAGAAGTCTCCGACTACGGAGTTTTAATAGTTATATTATTTCTCTTAATCCTTAGTGTTAGACTCAGTAAACTTCTAATCATCACGACGCACGGTCAAACTTACACTTGTTCCATACATAATATTTTTATAGTATTTTAATTCCTGTATTTCTACCAAGGTTTTGTATATTTGCTAACATAATTTTTTCGAAATTTATGGGTTTACAAACATTTTCTGTATTTCTTTCGACGGATAATAGTATTTATCTAAAAATGTTATTTTCTTATTGTAGAATTTTTTATCTTTAATGCCTAATGAACAATTATTAAAATTGATTAAAAAATTGAAGTGTCATTTTTCTCTTATCACAATTGTGCCATAAGGTTTCATTAAACATATTCTTAACTAAAACACTTTCATCATCTATTTCTCTATATCTCAATTTACACTTATTTTGCACAATACAATTCTTACAAATTTTTAAATCTTTCTATAATTTTTGCTCTTCATAATGATATTTTTTATTATTTATTTCTACAATCGATTCATCATTTTATCGATTTCTAAATGTTCAGAATTTGGAATAGGCTCAATAAAATGAAGCTCTTGAAATACATAACTCTTAGAAATTTTAATTGCAAATACCAGAAGCTGATCATTATATCTCATAACACCTGCCTTTAAAAGTTTTAACTTATGAAAATCAATCAAATATGCATCTAATCTAGCTCCTCTAACTTTAACATACTCGGATGTATTATGTTATTTTTTGTCGCCATTATATTATCTAATATATGATTTACTTTATTTTAAGAAAAATTCAAGCTTGGTCTCTTGATCTAAAAATAAGACTTTGTAATTTAACTCCTGCATATTATGGTTAGTTGTATTGAAAGAAACCAAAATTTTTGTTCGGTCGTTTTCGATTAGCATTTTCAGATTTGTTAATGTTTTGTTATAATTTTCATTTATTTTAATCTGTTTGTTTAAATTTTGAATAGCATTATGATTTTTTTCTCAACAAATTTAAGATGTGCAGTAATTTCTATTCTATCATCATCATCGATAGTGCCAAGTAACCATCTTTTGCATTACCTACAGCATTTATTAAACCTCTCTTTTGTCTACTAGGATTTAGAATTGTTTTAAGTTTACGTTAATAAGACTCATTTCTGTCGAAAGTGCTTCTCTATCTTCGGCTTTAAGGTATTCTGTGTTTCGTTCTAATTTACTTAAAATCATTAGCATTTCAGTTGGATCTATTACATCCAAAATTGTGTCGGTCTCGTTTGCTATTTCTACTGTCCTTATTCTGATTTTTATATACCCAATTTCTTCGTTAATAGGATTAACCTGCAATAGCCCTGCACTGGCGTTGTCATCATTAGAAATATTATGATTACTTGAAAATGTTGTTGGTCTTTTAATGTTAGACGGATGCACATTTTCTAAAGCATATTTTCTAAAATAAAGTCGATCTTTATGTCTAAGTAAGTCTTTTATAGTTCTTAAGGTAGCCTTCCTTCCTATTTTCGTTGTATTCTTCTCTACTTTTATTCAGTTTATTTATATATCCTATTTTCTTTTTATTAATCATTTCTATTAATGGAGTCCTGTCTGTTAGGTTACTGGCTTCTCTAGGAGTCATTTCAATTTATTATAATACCTTAGATTTTTGAATGTTCTGTTCAACTGATATATCTCCCTCAATGGCTTGTACCTTCTCAATTATTGTTGAGTGTAATCTTTCTTTCTACATCAGCGTTCCCGGTGTTTCGTCTAATGGACTCCTATACCTTGTTCCAGTAGGAACCTTTTTAGCTGTTCAGATTTAAGCTCATTATGCATTATAATAGTTTTAGGTTTACCAAATGTAGCCAAATATCCTTCTAAAATAGCGATCTTCTTTACCCAATTTCTATTAGCTATTCGATAAACTATGTACTGGGAAATTTGTTAGTTTATCTATAATAGTTATGAATGCAATGTGTCTAGATGAATAACGTCGTTTTGTTTCTAGGTGTTTCTGTTATACTTAATTTTGGTTTAATTGGGTTCCTATCGTATTTGATCTCTTGACACTTATTACAGATATTTATTTTGAGTTGTATATGCTCTTGTAACTTGTGATAATAGATTTTGTCTTTGAAGGTTTGATAAGCCTCTTTGATACCACTATGTAGAGATTCTTTCGTATGGTATAATGAGATTTGTTTGTGACATTCTTCTTCGTCTTTCATTTCTTGAGCTCTTTTTCTGTAACGTTCATAAACATGATAATTGAATATACAGAGAACAAGTTTATTATACATTGCTGTACTTTATTATAATCGCTATCCTGAACTTCAGAATATATTCCTATATGTCCGGTTTTAATGTGCTTCTTCCATATTTCATTAATTTTTTCTTCTTCATACTGAGGGTTAATTTCTATTATTCTTCTACCAAATACTATATCTAATTCTTTAGTTGGTTTGTATGTTAGTATTAGTTGTGTCTTTGTTGTGTGATTTCTTCTTTAATACCTATATGATCTAAAAGTTGTTCATTTACTGAGTGTGCAATGTCAGACAGGTCCATATTAGATTCACTGCTGTTCTGCTCATTTATTTGTGGACTGTTCTCAATTCTACTGAGAAAATCAGCCACTTTGTTTTCTTTGCCTTGTAAATATTCGATATCAAAATTATACTCTTGCAATTTCAATATCCATCTTTGATTTCTCTGGGAAAATTCTTTGCCTTTATATTTAGTATTCAAATATTTTATTGGAGCATGATCAGTTATGATTCTGAATTTTCTATCGTACAAATAAGGTCTGAAATAAGTTACAGAATAAACTATTATCAGAAATTCGTTATCTGTTAGGTTATAATTTTTCTCATGTTTATTTAGCGATCTAGAGACATAGCAGACCGGATGACCGTCTTGCGAAAGAACTGCTCCGATTGCGTACTCACTTGCATCGGTAGTTACTATTAACTCTTTTTCAGAATCGGATGTGAAATAATTGCAAGTTTCAGCTTTTCAAATGCTTCAACGTACTATAGGTCATTTGTATTTATTTTTGGCGTTTTTCTTTAAGTACTTTATTAGAGGTTGAGGTACTTTAGCATAGTCTTTCATAAACTTTCTATAGAATACTGTCATTCCTAAAAAACTCTTTAGCTGTTTTTCGGTTTTAGGCAATTGGACTTTCTTTATATCCTCTATTTTATCAGGGTTTGATAGAATACTTTCTTTAGTTAGAACATATCCAAGAAATTGAGTTTCCCTGTTACAAAACTACATTTATCGGTTTGAATTTTTAAATTATACTCCGCTAGTTTTTTAAAGATTTTTTCTAATGATACAAGATGTTCTGCCAAAGTGGAAGAAAATATTAGAATATTATCCAAATAAACGACACATATTTGGCTGATATAATCTCGCAATATTTCATTGATAAAACTTTGGAAAGTAGCAGGAGCATTTTTTAAACCAAATAGCATCCTGACATACTCGTATAGACCACAGGGTGTCACAAAAGCGGCCTGTTCAATGTCTTTTCGAGCTACTAGAATTTGATGATAACCTTTTGCAAGATCCATTGAACTGAAGGATTGGGATTTACCCAATTTATCTAGATGCTATCAATATTTGTAAGGGATATTTGTCGTCTATTGTAATTGAATTTAATTTTCTATAGTCTACAACAATTCTGTATTTTTGAAATCCCGAATTGTCTTTTTTCTTGGGTATCTCTATAATGGGTGAACAATATTTACTCTTGGTTTTCCTCACGATACCTTGAGTTTCCATTTCGCTAATCTGTTTTCTCACTTCTGCTTCATGTTGTGGTGGATATCTGTACAATTTAGCATTTATTTGGTCCGAAGAAGTAGTGTTAATTTTATGTACAATGCTTGTGGCATGTGTTAATTTATCCCTTTCTTTATAGAATAGCATTTTATATTTCTCTAGTAATTGTTTTACCCCTCGCTTCTCTTCATTGTTCAAATGATCTAGCGTTATATTTCCCAATCTACTCTCTTCTAATACATTTACTTCTTCAACAGCTTTTTTTTAACAATGATAACTTTACCCCGTTTTTTAATATAACTTCCCTATTTTCAATATCAATTAATTTTACATTATTTTGAACCCAATCCATTCCTATCAGAAGATTATATATTTTGTCTAAATTAATTTTAACCCATTTCATTCTGGCGTTATATGTTTGTTGGAATTCAATATGACATTTAGTTTTCACATACTCTGTGTCTTTCTCCTTATATAGTACTAATAGTTATCTTTTCATCTAACATCACTTCATAAATTTCATTCGGGACATTTTGCGAATTAAATAAACTTATAGTAGAGCCGGTATCTAATAAAGCGATAAGCTTTCGATCATTGATTGTTAGGGTAATAAATATTTTTTTCATGTCCGAGGCTAGTTTATAAAAAACTCGTTTTGCTCGGCCTGATTAATATTTTGTCTAGCACTAATTTCATCGACTTCCATCGGTTGGATTTTAGCATTATTATGCTTTGCATTATTATAATTATAATTATTATGATTATGATTATTTTGATGTGAGTTTCTCCACTGAACACTATTATTGGGAAAGAAGTTTCTTCTAGGATAACCAGAATTATTAACATTGCGATTATGAAATCGGTGGGAACCATTACTGAAATTAAAATTTCTTGCTTGTCTGTGATTATTGAAATTTTGTTGAACGTTAATATAATTATGTCTTTATGTTGGCCTATGGTTATATCTTTCTTTTGGTATTTAGTGGAGTTTACAAAATTTTAGATTAAATTGATCTAGACCAATATAATTATTCAGAACTGTTCTCATTTCTTCTAGTCTAAATAAATTATTCAATTCTGCAGCTGAGGCACCAGCTGTTATCTCTTTTATTTTCAACACCCACACACTGCTTAATTGATTAACTATTTCACATTTGCAATCACTAAAAATTGCACATTCTGATATATCGTCAACAAATATTGAAATTTTATCTAGTAAATCTAAAATCGTACTTACTTTTGACATACTTATGTCTTGCATTATTTGACCTTGTTCTTTTGATGGTTTATAAATTTCAGTTGCCTCTTACATTCTTCCCATGAATCTGGTGGTGAAGTAATTCCTTGCTGAACCCAATATCTTCTCATTATAGATGACTGTGTACAGGTATGCTTATGTGGATATTCCAATAATGCTCTATCAACAGCTGATATAAGTGATGGTAAAGTCCCTGGTTTCCTTTCAAAAAGAGGTACGTAGCGGAGTTGTTTCTCAATTCTGCTTCTAAGAGATGGTTGTTGAGCCTGCCTGCCTAGGATCTCCGTCAATGCAACTAAGTATTGCTCCATTATATTTGGTTGAGCCGGTTGTGCCATTCCTCTGTTGCGGTCAATCGCTAGGATTCTATGATTTCTTCCTTCCAGTATTGTGTTAATTTAGTGGTCGTTTCTTCATGATCTCGCAAATTTTGCTTTAGGTCACTGCGTTTCACACTTTATTATTTTAACATAATGAACACAAAATAACATCATAAATTCTCATTTACGTTCACTATAAACTTTCGATAAGCTCGAATCACTGGATCCTTGTTCTACAGAAAAAGGATCCTACAGAGTGCGCAAGTTAATTCTTGTTGTTCTTCCGGAGAGAAAACAGAAAGAAAAAATCGATTTTTAAATAACAACAAAAACTTGCACTTTATTCTAAAACTTTATTCAAAAATATTCAAACACTCTCACAGACTGATCTTCTTTTGTTAAAAGTTCATTTTCTGGTCTTTCTCCTTTCTGTAATCATCACCATCACCGTCTTTTACAAGCTGTGTGAAATTAATTTGATAATTTTATTGTTTTGATATGCTGTCGATGCAGCGTAAAATGTGGGAGCTTGTTGTTTTTGAGAGTTTATACCTTACCAAGCCATGTCAAATTGTGTTGTGAAGTGCGGTGCAAATTTCGCGATTTTTAAAGTTAAATATCTTGGAAACAATAAGTTTCCTCTGAAAAAATTGCTTATTTGTGAGTAAATTGCAACTAGTACACAAAGTTTAAACAAAATCGGAGAGTAGCGCTTAATGTCAACATGTTCCAAAACTTCCTTTCCCTAGGATTGTACCCACACCCATCTCCTGAGTTAGTGCATACGTAAGTAAGTCATTATATTTGTAACGCACAGAAATGATGATGGTAGAGCAAAATGGACTGGACACCCACGCATAATATTAAAAGATATTTTGATTTTTGCATATCCGTCCGTCTGTCCGTGCGCACGATAACTCGAGAACACGTTCACTTAGAAAGCTGAAATGTTGTACACGGGTTTTTAAAAAAAAAGTAAAATTAAGTAAAAAAATGAGACAAATCGGGCAACTCCTTCGTGGGGTTGCCATACAAAAATTTCGTTTTCCACTATATACATATTTGGATACTGCCTGAGAACGCGATAGCGAAAATGGAATAAAACGAGCGCCCTTCTTTGTGTTGCCATATAAAAATTGAGATTTTTTACATATACTGTGAAGACGCTCAGTCCTAGACATTTTTATTGTACTAAAAACTTCTTCAGAATACGAAATCGTATAAAATTGGTTAGAATCAGTTTTTCTGTCATACGAGCCGTTCTAGAAATATATGCGAAAAACCACTTCAAAAATCAAACTTGCGTAGATCGATGTCCATACGAAATTCTATACGGGCATTCATCCAGGGTATCATAAGAATTGCTCTTAGACCAATTCTAGCTTTTTTATTTGTTTATTGATTATTATTGATGCGTCGTTATTCATTATATTGAATTTCATTCGTTTTACATTCCTTATAACTGAAATGAATGTCCATTCCCAAATGTAGACTTGACCATGCTCTACTTTTCTGCTTTCCATATCTTTTTCTGTTCTGCGGGGATCATTTCTTTAAGTTTGTCTGAATCTATTTTTATTCTACATAGATCTGCATGCATCTGCATGTGTACTTTTTTCTTGCTTGTATACGAAGTCAAAATCATAGTCCATTAGATCAAGACTCATTCTTGTCAGGTTAGATGATGGATTTTTATGTAAATAGGTCTGTACTGTGACCACCGTGAATTTTCTGACATACAGTTGGGGTATAAAGAAATTTATTCCCCAGGTTATGCTTAACAGTTCTTTCTCAATGATTTATTTAGTTCATGCTTATTTAACGTTTTCTAGCATAGGAGATGGGTACGTCTTCACTAATTTCTCTTTATGATAATACTACGCCTAGTGCAAATTTTAGTGAGCGTGTGGACAGAATGAATGGTATTTCAAAATCTTGATACTGTAGTACTGGTGGAATAATTAGTTTTCTTCTTAATATTTTTAATGCACCCTTACATTCTGTTGTCCAAATGAATATTTGTTTTTTTTTTTAGTAGCACATTAGGTGGTCTTGCAATCTGGGCAAATTGAAGAATTACCTGTACTAATTGCAGAATGTTACAAATCTTCTTACGTCGTCTACTGCATCTGGAATTGGAGATGACTTAATGACTTTGTGCTTTTTTTTTTTTAAGAGGCAGGGGAACAGGAGAAACCCATCCCAAGCACGGAGGCCATAGCGGCCCATTGCGCTGTCCTGCTAGGAGCACATTCAACAAAACCTTCCTGTCCTCTTAATGAAGCGCATCAGGTCTTGGTGAGGAAGGTTTTTCAGCTCATCTACAGATAGAAGGGCAGACCCTAGAGTATCCAATCTGCTCCGGGCGAAGACCGGACACTCACACAACAAATGTTCGGTTGTCTCAGGCTCTCCCTCCAGGCAGGACAGACTCTCAGAGCTGTCAACAACTTTCATCCTTGTTAGTGAGCGTGAAGTGAGCCGGTGATGATGCCAACCACAGTTCTACATTGTTTTCTTCCGAGCCGCATGAGAAAATCGGAGATATTCCCATTGGGCCCATCAAGAAACAGTTTTGTACACCTACAAATACTCAGGTTCTCTCATCTCTGCTGATGCTTCCTATGAACATCCGCTTTGATGAGAGACCCGATACTCGAGCGAGGTGGCAACGCCTACGGCGGGCTCCGGTCCGAGGAACGGAAAATCAGAGCCAGCCCTAGCTAAAAGGTCAGCCCTTTCATTCCCCATGATCCCCATGTGACCAGGAACCCACAGGAGGGACACTTTGTTGTGAATGCACAACTTATCCAAAGACGACCTGCAATTTAAGACGTTATCCGAGGGCCACTCAGAGCCATCAAGGCTGCCTGACTATCCGAAAGCATAGCAATGTCGTTCCTTTTGATTTACATATCAAGGGCTAATTACGCTGCCATTGAGATTGCGAAGACAGTGGTGTGTCTTCCAAGTGAGTACTCCATTCCAAAATCAGGATCAGGAAAGTAGACACCCGCCCCAGCTCTCTCATTAGTGAGAGAGCCGTCGGTGAAAATTTTTAGTGCAGACCGGGGAATGCTCGATAAGGCACCTCCCTCAGTTCATGATTCCCTTACAGGAAAGCTCATAGAGAAGCGACGCCCGAAACGAAGCACAGGTACCATCGCATCCCGTGGCATACCGGCCAGAGGGTTTTCCAAGTCCAGCCGATACGCGAGAGAGCAATGAGAAGAGCCAGGTCAGCCGTCCTCCCAACATCCCCATGAGCGGAGTCTGCGCACGGCCCTTTTGGCCTCTGCTGAATGACAAGATCGAGGGGTGGCAGATTGAGTAAGACCTCAACTGCGGCAGTAGCCGTAGATCGCATGGAACCCGTAATTCCCAAGCAAGCCCGCCAGCTTCCGGATCGCAGTCCCCACAAGCGTCCTGGGCCACCATACTCAGAAGGCATATGTGAGCATGGGTCTGACGATCGAGGTGTACATCCAAAGCACAACCCTCGGTCTCACGCCCCATGTGCAGCCAAAGGTTCTCCTGCATTGAGCGAAGACCCTCATAGCCGCATTAACTTTTTCGTCTACGTGCAATCCCCATGTCAACTTCGAGTCAAGGAAGACTCCAAGGTACTTGACATGAGGGGAGAGTTGCAAAGTGTGTCCAAAAGGCTTTGGAAGAACAAAGTACCCAATCTTACGTCTTTTAGAGAAGAGCACCAAGCTGGTATTTGTTGGGTTCACTGTCATATCATGACGGGTGCACCAGTCCTCAATAATATTGAGGCCTCGTTGCAAGAAGGCGCAGGCAGCAGCCATGCTGTGTCTGCAAATGAGCAGAGGGATGTCATCCGCAAACGCTTCACATGAGAATCCCACGTTTTTCAGCACAGTGATGAGTGAGTTAACCAACATGCACCAGAGTACTGGGGAAAGCACGCCATCTTTCGCGCAGCCTCTCTCCACCAGCACACTGAGAGAGGTTCGGCCGTCTAACTGCACAGTTAAGTGTCGTCGTCTTATCATTTGGTCGATCCATCGCACTACAGTACGGTCAACACCATGCCGACGAGCTGCCTCACATAGCGACTCGGGGGTGGCCCTGTCAAAAGCCCCCTCGATGTCCAGGAAAGCTCCCAAGGTAAACAGTCCGCGATCCAGTCCCCTCTCAATGACAGTAACCATTGAGTGGAGAGCTCCGTAGATCTGCCCCTCCGGTAAGCTTGCTGTGAGGTGTTTAAGGGAGAAGCATTTAGGGCTACTCCTTTAATATATTCATCTACAAGCCCCTCCAGGCATTTCAAAAGGAATGAGGAGAGGTTTTGATTCGAAAACTCTTCGGGTCCATGTAGGAAGCCTTGCCAGGCTTCGGAACGAAGGTAACCCTCACCTTCCTCCACATCTCAGGGACATATCCAAAAGCTATACATACCCTGAAAATGGAGTCGATGTATGGGACGACTTTGTGCTTACTGAGATAAGTTTTGATTCCATTTTGCATTGTATTTGCTGGAATTTTTTTTAAAGTCGTATTGTTGAAGTTTTTTAAACTCTTCCTACGTTCTGATTGTAATGCTTCAAGCTGCATCCATGTATTATTTTGTCGTTAACATATATGAAAGCGCATAAAGTCAACTTAATTTCAATGCAATTGATAGCATTCGCTGAAAGTTATTCGTAGATATTTTGAGTCCGAATCGTAATCTGTTAAATGGTCTCGTACGTCTTCTAGACGTGTCAGCGAATATTTATTATTCACAGATTTTTTGTTTCGCTGCCTAAAGCCCATTACTAATCTCCACTTCTCTTCATTTTTTGATTTGCCACAATCAGCAGCGGTGATACATGCATATATATTATTACATGCACTATAGAAGAACAAGCGAGATCTACTGTAATGCATGCATCACTTTTGCATCAGTTTTCGTGGAGAAGAGACATTCGGAGGAAAAGTTCTTCCTCCCGAGTGTCTCTCTCTCAAAAGAAAAGAACAAGCGACATCTATGAAGTACGCACATAGGCAACTTTAGGTCCGGCAAATCGATGTTTCTAGAATCGAATCTTCGGGAAGGTTCTGGACAATTTGTAGACTATACATATGGCACTTGTCACCGCCATTAGCGAGTCTTGTCTCAGTCAGTGAACGTAGTAAATTATTTGGAGTCCGATAATTTCAAGTACAGTATTAGCGATAATTAAAGTAAAGTTGCTTGTGATTGTTTGTGAATTTGTAAAAGTAAACAGTATAGTGGAATAAAAAGAACTTGTGGTGAGCTATATCTCAAATATTGTGTTTTGAATAGCGAACTAAGACAATGCTCGTAACAATATACATACGCTTCTGTGCCAGTTCGACCACTTCCGAACTCTAGTCCAACACCAGTAAGCCGGCTTACACACATTCCAAGATTCACTGCTAGTGATACCTTGTCGAACGTAGAAATCCGTAGCTAGACAGGCGTTGACTTTTGATAACGAATGTAAAAAAAGAAAACAAAATAATTTTTTAATCTACAGAAAGCGCACATCACGACAGTATATAAAAAAGAAAATGTACCCAAAAATATATAAAGCACTATTAGAACCAAACACCCAGAGGTCCTCTAATTCTTTATGTACACCCCATATGGCTCATATTCTTTCACCAGTGCCATAAGATAGTACTAGACCAGCACGTAGCGGGGAACTTGGAAGAACCCCTTAAAATTAAGAATCACAGGTGGTACAGCACTCAGGAGGCGCAAGCAAACCTCGCTTTTACGACTACCGCTGCACTGTCCAAGTGACGGTACAGAATCATCTCTGACCACTTTTAGGGTGACTTTACAATCAAGAATGGTTGGCTTCACTTCGGTGGAAGGGAGCTCGAGTTACTGTTGCTCCCCATTCTAGTCGCTGAAGGTGCTTTCAGGCGGAAGCGCGCCCAGGTCTAACGCAGGCATACTGGATTGTATCCTAATGGTCATCGAGACTGTTAGGACACCACGTTACTCAGATTGCATTGATTAAATCATCAACTCTCGCTAGTCACAGACGAGAGCCTATTAATGATTATTTTTCATTCTCGTTCCAAGTGTCGAAGCCTTTAGTTGAGCTGGAAGCAAGCCCACAGTAGACTGAAAGGCATTAAGACTTTTAACAGGGTTCAGGTTCTATTGCAGTAAGGACCCAGACTTCCAACTGCACAGAACTAGCAGGAACCATGTCACAGGGACAATAAGACCCCATCGCAGCATTCTAACTCAACTAGGGATAGCCCGACCAAATAGTTGCCCTCCTCGAAGACAACTCGATCCAGCTGTAATAGGGACAATCCGACACATCCATTGGCTACAGGAAACGAGTCCTTCGTCATCTCCGCTAACTGTCATATGGACAGTCAGCCCAAAGCAATGTACTTACGCGGAAGGAGAACTGAAGATTGGGGGTTCAGTACTGAAGTTACACACACACACACCCACACACACACACACACACACACACACACACACACACACACACACACACACACACACACACACACACACACACACACACACACACACACACACACACACACACACACACACACACACACACACACACACACACACACACACACACACACACACACACACACACACACACACACACACACACACACACACACACACACACACACACACACACACCATGGTTCAATTATATCATATTCTATTAGTTTGTTGACTTCCTCATTAATTTGTTCGACTTGTGAATGTGGTAGCATGTAGTTTTTATACCTTAGATGAAATCTAAAGAGTATACTAAGTTTGTCATTCCGTTTGTAATACCTTGAAATAATGCCAGTAAAGAAAATGGATTGGACACCCACGCATATTATCAACAGTTATTTCGATTTTTGCATGTCCGACTGTCCGTATTCACGATAACTTGAGTAGGCGTTCACTTAAGGAGTTGAAATTTTGCTCGGGCTTTTAAAAAAAAAGGCAATTTAAATTCAAAAATGGGACAAATCGGGTAACTCCTTTGTAGGGTTGCCATACAAAAATTTCGTTTTTTACTGTACTATATTTGGACAGTGCCTGACAACGCGTCGACGTAGAGACCGGAAATTCTACCCAGATTTTTAAAAAAAATGCAAATTTGAATTCGAAAATGGAACGAATCGGGCAACTCCTTCGTAGGGTTTCCAAAAAAAAATTTGTATTTCACTATATATTTGAACACTGCCTAAGAACGCGTCGACGAAGAGAGCTGAAATTTTGTGCACGATGTTTTCATAGTAATAGTGAATAAATCAAAAATGGACTAAATCGGGCAACCCATCTTGGTTTTGCCATATAAAAATTTAGGTTTGTTACAAATATTGTAAAAATCATCAGTCCTAGGCAGTTATAATATACTGAAAAGTTCTTCAGAATGTGAAATCCTATGAAATTGGTTGTAATCATTTTTACTGTTCGACGAACCGTTTTAGAAATATATGCGATAAACCACTTCAAAAATCAAACTTAATCGAGATTACATACGGGCATTCATTTAGGGTATCATAAGAATTGGTCTTAGAACAATTTTAGCGTTTTCACTTGTTTTTATTATGTTCATACTTGACACCATGTTATGTTCAGGATTGGCTTTAAATAAAAAGACATGTTAGTTAAAAACCTAGTTTATTATTAGTTCAAGAACCAGGTATTATTAGAGATATATAATTAGATGATTACTAACTAATGACAATGACTCAGACCGACTCTCCAAATGCTAGACCAAGACCAACTCGCTGATACACATCTGGGTGCACCGTTAGCTGTTTGTGCTGATAACGACTTAGTACTTGTATACATACAACTACTATATACAACAGAGATATAAAGGTTTGGTTGGATTTTGATTGAGTTAATGTAGATATCAACGGGTAATTTTGCAATTAATTTTGATTTAGCATGGACGTTGAACCGGTTGGATATGAAATTTGGTGTGAACGTTTTATTTGATAAATTATTTTTGCACCTAACGTTGTTAATGCATCAAGGCCAAGTAGGCCGTCAAAGTATCCATGAAATCGGAAGACTAAAATTCTTAAGCTGCCAGGTTGTTTAAACTCGAGAAAGGTTGGTAAGGTTATGTTTATCTAATTTATACTTGCTTAGTATGGTTCTTATTACTATGGGTTTGGTTTGGACGAGGTCTTCTAAATGTGTAAATTCAGGATTTATAAATGAAGAGGAAGCTCCGGTATTAATAAGAAATCTTCAAGGGCATGCAAAGGGTGATGATACATTGATGTACGGAAGTATAAATCCATGTTTATTTATGTCTAAGTACCCGAGCCTGGTACAAGAAAATTTGTGTCATCTACTTCAAGTGACATACTAGGTTTTTTATTATCTTATATGCAATTATGAGGTACGTCTGAATCGTAGTCATAGTATTGGTCTAACTCTTGGAGATAATTATCACCAGAGAGACTTGTAGCACCACAGGGTTCATTATTTGATTGTGTATGATCTTGTTCGTAGACATTATGAAGTTCCTTACTCACGAAATTTGGTGAACCGTTTGATTTAAAGAAGCATCCTGTGCGAAACTTTGTTGTTGACTTTGATTGGAAAATTTTTGTTTAAATATGAGTAGCCTGAACTGATATCCATACGATCGGATTTGGGAAATTGAGGACGATTGAATTGCTGTTGTCTCGTAAATTGTGTTTTATTACTCATGAAATTATTATTAAATATTGTTGGGTTATGAGGTGCTTGCACCTGCCGAATTTGTTGTTGTGGTATAAGTTATATGGACCTAATTTTATGTTGAGGTATCGATTCTGATTGTATGTACTTTCTATTTATTGGATACTTATGATTTTGATTATGTCATTGTTATTTTCGGATTATGCATAGAAAATATTCTGTTCAGAAATGCAGTAAGAGAATGCTTCTACTAATGTTGTGGGTTTCATTGCTCGTACTGTAGAGCCAAATGGTGCTGCTTATCCAATTAAGAAAGTATTTAAGCACATTTCAGAGTATAAGTCCTTTTTCGCTTTTATAACATTATCGTTATCTGCGTGAATTTGAATGTGATTACGCATAGCAGCAAGAATTTCTATAATTTCACTATACTGGATTGTTTTATTATTTTGTTTAAGGTTATCCAGGTCTTTTATCAGGCACATTTTGATCCTTTTATCGGAATAATGTAGTATAAGGTTAGCGCATCCAAGCGGTGTCCCATCCATAAACCTTTAAGACTTCATTGGCTGGTCCTTCAATCTTGTTTCTTATGGCACGCCTCGCGATAATATTCGGCCGTGAGGTGTACCGTTAATTGCAGATATAAGAGAAAGGATATCCTCGACATTCTCAATAAAATCAGTAGTCTTGAGTTGCCGTCGAATTTTGGAAAATCTTAAAATAACATCGGGTATTTTTAATTGCACTAAATACGTCTATATTTTTCAGATTGGAGTTCCTACGATAGGATTTCCTTCAGCATCCATCATTCGGTTATTTAAAAACTATTACCACAATACAATTTACACCGTTTATAGATTTATGTCTTACACTGGTACTATTAATATCGTTAATTTTAAATTTAGGTTGTCCTAGACTTATAGGGAGTTTAATTCTGAACGATTTATTACTATGTGTTATATTTAGTTCTTCCGAAAGATTCAGTGGATTTGTATTTCCGTATTTATCTAATAAATTTATTTTACTTAATTTTACAAGCAATTCTTCGTCAAAGTTTTTTAAATCACTACTTGACTCTATTTCACTATCCAACTTTTCGTTAGACTTAAAAATGTTGGTATCAGATTCACTATCGCTTTCACTTGCATTAATCACTTTGCTTCCAAATAATTTTTTTTTTCTTAGGCTTAAGCTTAATATATTTTGGAAATCTTCACATTTAGGATAAATATAAAGGAAATTATTTAAACTTTGACTTACATAATCAACCAGATAAAAATTCCCTTAATTTTTTTTTGTATTACCTGTAGTTTCCTTCGTTGGTTGTAGTTATGATTTTTTTTAATCACTATTGCTGTATTTTGCACGATATTCACTCGTGAATTAATTATCTCGCGTAGGTTTGAAGCTAAAGAGTTGAAACTCACCAAGTTTTTTTTTAAAGTCTTGTGTTCCACTTTTCCCTAACTAAACAGGGTTATGCCACTTTTACTGATAACCTTCAATAATGCGATTATTTCAGCGATAAACCGTCGCGAAGCTTTTCGACACGACACAACAACACCGTAGAAATTTTTTGATAAAAAAAGAGATAGTTTTCCGACTATCCTACCGACTGCGCCAGTTATAAATTCCCTTCGAGGAATTCATAAAAAAAAAAAAAAAACAAAACAAAATTAATAAAACACTGGGTTTTGATTAATTAAAAATTTCTTCCGATTTACTGCAAGTTGAAATGATATGAAGTAAATCAGCTTGAGAGGTCGATCGAATATTCCAAAACAAGTACACGCAACCTACATAAATAATGGTCACACTATTATGTTGTCATTAGGAAGCGACTGGTAATGTATCCATGTTAAATTGTTGAAATCACAAATCAACAAAAATCAATTAAGCAGTGCCATGAGAGTAGATGAGTGCTAATATCGCGAAATGAATGGGAAGGTTTCGGGACAGCCTGAGTTTTAAGAAATTTCGAGTTTTGAAAAAACCTTTGATCGGTTAAGATCGCCGCGTAATTTTATAAACTAAATATATAAAGTAATAAAAGTAGTGGTTTTTATAATATTGCGGTGGTTTATTTTAAAAATGTCATCTAAAAAAGTGATATCCATTACACTGAACTGAAAACTCTTTCTATTTTCTTACACCAAGTACTTTACATTTTTTAAGAAGTGATGACTTCACGAAACGTACCTTCTCTTATTTAGAATAACAGGAAGGTGTCTGCTTTCATAGAATGTCTGTAAATTTATTGTGGTGACTTATTCTATGGGAAATTTAAATTATATTTAAAATTAATATGCTTCGTATGCATATGTTGGCTATTTGTTTATGTTGCAATGAAACATGTCCATGTACGTAACTGGCGCAATAAAACCTCCAACTTGTGTAAACACCTTTGCAAATTTTTTCGAAATGTTTCAACTTCTGAGCTGCGCGAAACAAAAACTACAGGTTGCGCGCAACTTTATTCCACTACGTGTAAATACCACTGCAACTTTTGCAGCTGCTGGGCGGCTGGGTGTTTAGTTTTTGTCAGTTCGATATTTCTGACATTTCTCAATTTATTTGAATTTACGAATTGTCATCGGGTGTCTATATGATATCAGCCATACAAAGGCAACGCCAAGAAATATTATCGCAAAATAAATGGGTCACACGGATAATTCTTAAAAATGAAAAAGTTATAAAAAAATTATAAACTGAAAAATGATTCGAATCACGGTGACAGGAAATTATAAAGCTTTTTCAATACTTTATAAAGTTTCAACCACTAAATTATTGCCCGCTCAGAAAACATCCCAGTTTACGACTTCCATGACTAACCAAGCATATCGATGCGATTCTACTACATGAAGAAAAATGCTTAAGTTCTTCTTCCTCATAGCCTATCCCTAGGGTATACCTACCTTATGAATTCCTATTCAATTACTGTATAAAAATGGTAAATGTCATACACTTACACAACCGTGTCGTGCTTTTAATTTACAGATTGTTCAGTCATCTATTAATGTTTCAAGATTATTTCATAAAAAAAATTTAATTTATGCTATAATATTCACTAAATTTAAATTCAGCTATTCAATTAAATTTTAAAACTTGCTATTCATAATAGTATCTCAACTTTGACAAAAATATTTAAATTTAATTTGTAACTTAAAACAAGTAAGAAAGCTAGATATGGTCTAAGACCAATTCTTATGATACCCTAGATGAATGCCCGTATGTAATTTGGTATGGTCACCCATCTGTGTAAGTTTGATTTTTGAAGTGGTTTTTCGCATATATTTCTAGATGTGTTCGTCGGAGAGTAAAAATTATTAGAACAAATTTCATAGGATTTCATATTCTGAAGAACTTTTCAGTACAATAAAAACATCTAGGACTGATCATTTTTACTGTATACGTAAAAAACTAAAATTTTTATATGGCAACACCAAGAAGAGATTAACCGATTTAGTCCATTTTTGAAGCTTTATTTATGCATTCTCAGGCAGTGTTCAAATATGTATATAGTGAAAACACAATTGCATTTTTTTAAAAAATCTGTGTGCAAAATTTCAGCTTACGTCGACGCGTTGTCAAGCAGTGATCAAATATATAGTAAAAAACGAGATTTTTATATGGCAACCCTCCGATGGAGTTACCCGATTTACCCTATTTTCGAACTCAAATTTACTTTTTTTTAAAAAAACCCCGCTTTCGAGTTATCGTGAGGACGGACAGACAGACGGACATGCAAAAATCAAAATAACTTTTAATATTATGCGTGGTGTCCAACCCATTTTGGTCTACCATCATTATTTCGAGGTGTTACAAACAATTAAATGCACTAAACTAGTTAATGTACTACTTTCTCTCTTATAAACATCTCATCTTGATGTTTTTGCTGGCAAGAGTTCTTGACCATTTCAATTTGTACTTCGGACAAATGCTATAGTGGTTGAGTTCATAAAAAAATTGTTTTTTTTTTATTGGTAGTATAGTATAAAATCATTTGTCAAGCTGCAAACACAATTTCACCGTTCCCATCCAATTCGTAAAAATGTTAAATTTGTTCATATGAGACATACGTATAACGAGACACACGAGAAGTTGAGTAAATTTCAAATTTTACGGATGATATAACCTAGAAAAATGTTTATACTCAAAAACAGATGAAAAGGCTATTGTTAAGGAAATAAAAAAAACACATGAATTATACGAAAAAAAACAAAGTTTACATGAATGAATGTAAACCGGAAAGGGTAAAATTTTAAAGTCAAGTCTTCGAAACCGAGCGAAACTACTGTGCTCATGCATTCGCATTCGGATCTAATCGAATCGAAATGGCGAAAGTGTGTTTGGCCACGTTGCAATTCAAGTAAAGATACTTGCTCGAACAGCGTGATTCATCTTATTATATGTACACAATGTTGATATAATTGGAGATTTAAACTTACCTGAAGTCTCAGGATGTCCGGGTCTTTCTCAGGGCCTGGATGTTTTAAAGCGGATTTAACAACCACAATAGTGTGAGTAACAGCTGTCGGCCTTTGTTTTGCCTTCCCTATTGGTTTTCGAGATGATACTGAAGAAGTAGAATTAGATCTAGTATTTCGCGTGGTCATTTGACCTTTATTTCGGATTTTGGGAGAATCTATTAAAGATATGTGTAACTGTGTGAACAAACATAAACAAATTTATTGTTACCTCCTATAGGACGATCAGTATAAGATATATATGGCAAATCGGAATCTGAGCAGACACTTATAGGAGGTGATACAGGTCGAGAGTCGGTGGAGCGGAATGATGCATCATCTTGAAGTATTTTACTTATTTCTGAAACGGTTATTGTGTTACCCCTTTGCATTCGTGATGTAGTTCCAATATTACGTCCATCTATAACTCGAGGAACTCCACTCTGGTTATGAGATTGCTCAGACCCCATCTTTTACCTGCAAAATGTTTATTCGTATAAATAATAATGTTATATATATATTTTATTTTACTGAAAATTTTTATTTACATAAGGTTTAGGTTCAGAAAAAGCTATAAATTGTCTCTGTTATGTAAATCTACTCCTAAAATCGTTAACTGTTTATTTTTTGAAAACGTTGCTTCGGACATGAAAAATGATTATATAAACAATAATTTTCTCGTACTGAAAATTTTCTCTTCGATATTCTAACAACAGCTATTTCTACAAAATTAAGTACCTAATGGATATAAGTATGTGTAGTAAGATATTCCACATTAAAAGATAATTTAACTTTATACAAGTTTTATTATTTGGATTTATGTACTTTAGATACATCGAGGAACAGGCTAGTACGCGTGTTTTAGTCGCTGGGGATAACAGTAATAATTTCTTTTATATGTACATATATGTGGCTTTAATAACGCTATAAAAAGTAAAAAAAATTTAAAAAAAAACAGACTGACTCTGTTGTGTCACGACTAATGATGTGCCACGGGAACATTTCTGAGTCGGAAACTTACTGTTTGGGTCATATCACCGAAATGTTCCGGTGAGTCATAAATATTCCTGGAACATTGGAAATTTAAAATAAAAGATAATTATACAATAATGGTTTGGAAATTTTTGTAATATTTTTGATCGGGCTTTATTAATATGAACAACGATGTGGGCTTTTTGGGAATCTCCGATCAGTGAGAGAAAAGACTACAAAATTTGTGTTTGTGGTTTATTCAATTTCGACTCTGAGCTTTTGAGTCCTTTTCAAGGGGTCTGTGAGATTAACATAAAAAAAAACAAAGATGTTATAAAATTAAAACTACAAGCGTTGTGGACTAGAAAGGTACTGAGCTGTATCAGCTGTTTTTGATTGTTTATGTTAGCTGTTTTGTCGTGTTTGCTGGTGTGTGTGCTTGTTGGTTTTCGAGAATGGTGTTATTATAGATTTGTTGGTTTTGATATGTTCTTTATTGGGTGTTGTGTGTATGTCCGTGTTTGTTAATTTTATTTAAAATTGTGTAATAATACTTGGGTATAATTTCTGTATCTAGTCTAATGTTAATTAAGTGTTTCCTATTGATATAAATGTGGCACGTTTCTTTTGTCTCTCTCTTCCTTTTAATATCGTCTATGTCGATCATGGAAGCCTGTTCAAAATTGAAGATGTGACCTGTTTCCAGTGATTGAGCTGCTAGTGCTGAGTTGGGTGTCTGTTTTTTATGTATTTCTTATGTATGACAGTCGGGTTTTTTACTTTTTTGTATGTTTAGTCGATGAAAGATCAGACGGGTATACAGCGAGGGGGGGAGGGGCGGCATGACCCCCCCCCCCCCGCGAGCCAAGGTTAGTTGGCAGTGATGTGAGTAGTAATAGTGGATCGGGTATAATAAACATTCGCATATTTTTTAGAATTTTCTTGCGTTTTTATATAGTGTCACATCTATCATACCTATCACAGAATAGTAAGTAATTTTGGAATGCATATTTATTTTAGCATTTGATTGTTTAGAAAATGACACGTAATACTTAGCAGCACAGTTATGAAGATGCTTTTATATTTTTTTTGCGCCCATTACTCATATACAGGGTGTCCCGTAAGTCGACGTCAAGCCGGATTTGAGTGATAGACCAAATCATAACAGTTACCAGAAAAATATAAAGAAAAATCTAGGACACGTATTTTTCAAATTATAGATATTTCTTTTGTTTTCTAGAAAATGTCCACCTTGTGATGGTTTTTTAGCTTCTGTTGCTATAAATCTTTACTTTTTTTCAATTTTATTTTTCTTCTGTAATCCCGAATAGTGCTTATGTAACCTGTTGCCTTAAATTCTAAGCCAACTGTTCCAGCTTGGAAGAAAATGTCACATTTTGCCGAACCAAGAATAGAAAATTTATATCTCACCCAACTTTAACTGACTGTTTCTTGAAGAAAAATTTTTTTTTCCGTAATCTAAGAAATATTGTAGCAAGTGTTATACCATTTTAGAATCCTTATTAAATGCGTCAACTTTTAAAGTTACTTGCCAAACTGGCGTAGTACATTTTTTCTCAGTACAGTCAGTTAAAGTTCAACGAATTATTAATTTTATTTTGTTGGTTCGGCAAAATGTGACATTTTCATCCAAGCTGGAGCAGTTGGCTTAGAATTTAAAGCAACAGGTTACATAAGCATCAAGACTCTTTTTCTGGCGAGGACAACTGTTATATTTATACCCTAGAAACTCTCCGGTTCATTCTGGAGTATTCTATTCCAAAAGCTTCTTGAGTATTCTATTTGTTCTATTCCTGAACTTTCATGTAGATTTCATAATCGATTCTCCGAATCTGAGGTCGTTTACTCTCCATTGCCAGTAGATGTCACCAGTTGTCTCTTTCTATTGCACGTAACACTGCCCCCTTCTTAAATTAGTTCGTCCCGAACAACAGGTGGTCCACGGTCTTGATGCTCGTAGTATTGACACAAGCGGTCCAAATGAACAATTTTATGCTTGCCTCTTGTTCCACGCTGAATCCTGTATACCACGTCATTAATTCTAGTTACTACTGAATACGGTCCTTCCCGTGTTGTTGCAATTTTGGAGAACGTCCCTTACGTCGTTTCGGGTTATACAGCCAAACAAGATCACCTTCGTTAAATCCTGCGGAATTAGCACGTAAGTCATAGCGGGTCTTCACCCGATCAGTATTTGTTGCTAATTTCGTCCTCGTGGCCTCGTGTACATAAGCTAGTTGTTGTTTGAGCTCCGATACGTAGTCTTCTGGTAACTTTTGTTCACCGAATTTGAGGTCGCTAGGTAAACGCATCTCTCTTCCGAATATGACTTTAGCTGGGGTTTGTCCGGTAGTACTATGAACGGCTGATCTATAAGCCATTAGGAATATAGGAATATGTCGATCCCAATCGCGTTGATGGTAGTCAACTACTTTCTTTAGATGCTCGATCAATGGTCTGTTGAAGCGCTCTACCATGCCATCAGATTGTGGGTGTAGAGCAGTTGTTCTAGTTTTTCTTATTCCCAACATTATACACATCTCCTGGAAAGTACGCGATTCGAAGTTCCGTCCTTGGTCCGAATGAAGTTCGTGAGGCACTCCAAACCTACTGCTCCAATTCGTTATTATTTGTTCCGCAACTGTGGTTGCCTCTTGATTAGGGATTGCATAAGCTTCAGGCCATTTACTGAAATAGTCAATGGCAACTAAAATATAACGATTACCGCCATCCGTTTCTGGAAAAGGTCTAGCGATGTCTATAGCTATCCTTTCAAAGGGGGCTCCGACATTATACTTATGCATTTCTCCTCTGCTTCTGTGCTGCGGCCCTCTGCCAGCAGCGCAGACAGTGCATCTGCGGCACCACTCCTCCACATCTTCTCGCATATGTAACCAATAAAACCTTTCTCGTATTTTGGAAATGGTTTTGTTCACTCCCAAATGTCCTCCAGAGGTTCCATCGTGCATTTCTTCTAGAACATCTTTGACGTTTGTTGCCGGCACGACTATCTGCATTCGGAAACTTTCGCCATTAGGTGCTTCCCACTTGCGTTTTAATATACCACATTCAACATGAAGAGAGTTCCATTGAGCCCAGTAACTTTTCAGCTTCTCACTCTGTTCCGAAATATCCTTCCAGTCTGGTCTTTCCATGTCTTCTTTCCAAGGAAGAATAGGTGAAATGTCCGGATCTTCTCGTTGCGCTGTTCACAGGTCCTCGTTGTCCCAACCTGTAGATGGTTCCACGGTTACCAACTGTATAGTTGCTGTTGTTTCTTTTTCTTCCATCCGGGCGCAATGTTTGCATTCAAGTTTACATGGACGTCGTGAAAGGGCGTCTGCATTTCCATGGATACGACCTCTTCGGTGTTGTATTTCAAAATTATAAGCCTGGAGTCGCTCTATCCATCTCGCCAATTGTCCCTCAGGATTCTTAAACTGCAGAAGCCATTTAAGCGCTGCATGGTCGGTGCGAAGGATGAATTTCTGCCCGTAGAAATATTTATGAAAATGCTTTGTTGAACTTACAATGGCAAGTAGCTCCTTTCTTGTAGCACAATAATTTTTCTCTGACTTTGAAAGTGCTTTGCTATAGTAAGCTACTGGAACTTCTTGACCATTCTCCTCCTGAGATAGCACTGCACCAATACCTTCATTGCTGGCATACGTGTCTAATGTAAATGTTTTTCCCAGCTTTGGATAGTGAAGTACTGGAGCCTCACAGAGCTGTTGCTTCAAATTTTCAAAACTTTCGTTGCATTTATCCGACCATATGAACGGCTTTCCCTATTCGGTAAGTTGATGTAGGCTTCTTGCTATATCTGCAAAACCTTTCACGAATCGCCTGTAGTATGTAGCTAAACCAAGAAAACTCCGTAATTGATGTTTGTCTTTTGGAACTGGCCAATTTTTGACGGCTTCGATCTTCTCGGGATCGGTTCTCACTCTTTGTGATGAAAATATGTGCCCTAAATATTTAACTTCATTTTTGAATAGAGCACATTTACTCGCACTGAGCTTCAATTTTGAATCTTTGAGTCTTTGAAGTACGTCCCGTAAGTTGTTTTTATGTTCCATGAATGTCCTTCCGATTACTATTATGTCATCCAAATAGACAAGACATGTTTTCCAAGTTAAATCACGTAGAACACATTCCATTAGTCGTTCGAATGTGGCTGGAGCATTACATAACCCAATTGGCATTACTTTGAATTGCCATAAGCCACTGCCAACTGAGAAAGCCGTTTTCACTCGATCCTCGGGATGTATTTCCACTTGCCAGTAACCACTCTTCAAATCCAGCGTGGAAAACCATTGCGCTCCGGAAAGGGTATCCAATGTGTCATCAATCCTTGGTAATGGATAGCCATCTTTTCTCGTCACGTGATTTAGTTGGCGGTAGTCTACACAGAATCGGGTGCTGCCATCCTTTTTCCTAACCAGAACATCCGGCGATGTCCAAGGGCTGTTAGATTCCTCTATGATGCCTTGCTTCTTCATGCAGTTCATCATGTCTGCAACTTCTGGTTGTTTGGCTAATGGCAACCTTCGTGGCGTCTGTCGAATGGGCGTGGAATCTCCTGTATCGATCCGATGCTGGACAAGATTTTTTTTACCATAGTCATCATCATTCATTGAAAATAATACCGAAAATTCGTCGACCACCTCTTTGGCATCGTTGTGTTGTTGTTCACTTAAGGCACTGGACGAAAGAAGTTTCTGAACCTGTTGGGTAGTAGCTGGTATAGTTTTTGTCTCCTTGACATTACTACCATTATCCAAATTGACGATTTGGTAAACTGGTTCACAATTTCCAATTATAGCACCTTCTTTTAGTTGTACCTCATTTTCGGATGTGTTAAGCACTTTGACTGGTATTAATGTTGCATCTTCTGCCTTCACTAAAGTCTTGCCAACAATGATGCTCGATGTAACTTTTGTGGGGTAAGGCTCCACCAGATAGAGTCGGCAGGTCCCGATGTCATCAGTAAGCTTTGTCCATATTAGTGTCTCGGAGCATGGCGAAAGAGTAATATTTTCGCAGACCATGGTCCTTACTTTCGCAGGATAATCTGCTCCTTCTCCTAGTCTCATAGGAATTTCTATATTCCCATATTTGAGGATGTGCTCTCCGACATCCAGATTTATTTTGTATGTGGTCATGAAGTCTATTCCAAGAATGCATTCATCCATTATGTCTGCAACCAGGAAAGTGTGAGGAAATAGTAGTTCGCCTAGTTGAACATCTAAGGTTATTTCTCCAAACACCTGTGCTGCTGCTCCAGTTGCTGTTCTGAGTAGATATTTGGTGGTGTTGTGAAGCCATTTGTTCTTAATAAGATCTGTTCTAATAATTGATCTTGAAGCTCCAGTATCGATAGTAACTGCGCAGTCATTTTTTCTACACTTCCATATATAACAAAACTGCTAATATTTCTCTGTAACTGACCTACTTGGATGATGACTTCGGGGCTGTCGATTCCACCAACCAACATCTGCCCCACAAAGTTGGTTTTTACTAGTTTTCCGACTGCTCAACAGGAGAGGCGATGCGACTAGTAGCTGCTTGATATCTAGTCTCTCCACGAATAGCTTGTTCCCTGGCTCGACATCTTTGGCATTCTTCCTTCCCCTCTTCTTCTGGTGATTCCACTCGTCGACGTTTTCTGCAGTCTCTTTGAAGGTGCCCTGGTTTATTACAATTCCAGCATCGAAGGACACCACGTGAAAGCGGGCTCTGTGGTGATTGCACTCTGTTACAAGTACATTCGTCCACTGAAATTTCTCTCACTCGCACTGCGCTCCGTGAAGCTTGTCTGGCGGATTCGTACGCTAATGCATATGCTAGTGCTTCTGCTGTTGATTTCTTTCCTGCTAGGCTTAACGCTTGTTGTAAATTTTGATCTGCAATAGCGTTAACAAATGCCTCCGTCGCCACTTCATTGAGAAAATCCGCATTCACGCTGGAGTATGAGAGATGCGCTAATCTTTCTACATCTGCCTACAGTTGTTGTAGTGATTTGCTATGCTTTTGTATCCTGTTGCGCAACTGTAGGTGATATACTTGCTGCATGTGCTCATCTCCGTAACGTAATTCTATCGCCTGTACTAATGAAGCGTAATTACGTTGATTTTCAATCGGTACAGTTTGTAAGAGTTCTGACGCAGGACCTCGAAGTGCTAACACCAGAGCTATAGCTTTGTCTTCATCATTTCATACATTTACCTCTGAAGCTGCCTCGAATTGTCTCTTGAAAATATGCCACGAATTTTGTCCATCAAATATTGGAGCTTTCATTCTACCTGCTCCGGATATTTCAGCTGCTACGTTTAGAGGCTGACGATGCTTTACTCTTTCCAGATCTGATTTAAAACTGCCAAGTTGCTCGGTGACTTTTTGTTGACCTTCCGCCATTTCCTGCTCGATTCCTTCAATTTTCAAATTTTGTTCGTCTAATGAGTTTTTCAGGAAAGTCTTCTGTTCCTCCAAACGAGTTTCTAGACAATTCTCCAGAGAGATCAAAACGGGCTTCCATAGATTTCTTCTGCTCATCTAACCGGGATTCCAGAGAATTCTTTTGTTCAACAAAAGCATTCTTTTGTTCGTCCATAGATTTCTTCTGTTCCTCGAGAGAATTCTTTTGTTCGTCCATAGATTTCTTCTGTTCCTCGAGAGAATTCTTTTGCTCATCAAAACGGGCTTCCATTTTACTCATTAAAGTACTCAAAAGCTGTTCCATTTTCATCGCAGGCTCTTCTTCAGCTTCGATTTGTTCCAAGTTCTCTTCGAAAACAAATGTTTCCGGATTCTTTCCTTCCTCTATCAAAGATTGTCTAAGTCGCTCGACTAAAACTTTCTTTGTACCTGTCGTTTGTAATGACCGGCTCCCTAACTCCACTTTCAAATCTTGCATTCGAAGCTCGTCCACTTTGCGCCCCATTACTTTAGTAATTCTCTTACAGATGAATATAAATTATTTTCCAGAACTTTCACAATTTAACACAATTTCTCAAAATTAATCACACTTTGAATTTTTTTTTAAGTCAATTGCCACCACTTTATTTCGCGAATTTATTTCACTTCTGACACCAGTTGTTGCGAGCGTGGCCTTTCGGTTCGTTATTAAAACACAATATTAAATATTTAATATATACAAGTTCTTTATTTCACTCTAATCATATAAAATTCAGAATCATTCAATTAATCAACTCAACTCTAATTATCGCTAACACTTTACTTTCAATTATCTCAATCTAATTACACACTTTCGCTTCTTTATTACTTTCACTTGTTAACACTGCAACGTCTAAGACAAGACTCTTTTTCTGGCGAGGACAACTGTTATATTTATACACTAGAAACTCTCCGGATCATTCTGGAGTGTTCTATTCCAAAAGCTTCTTGAGTATTCTATTTGTTCTATTCCTGAACTTTCCTGTAGAATTCATAATCGATTCTCCGAACCTGAAGTCGTTTACTCTCCATTGCCAGTAAATGTCACCAGTTGTCTCTTTCTATTGCACGTAACAATATATAATTGATATTTAAAAATTAAAACATCGTAAGGACTAATTTGGTTCGAAACTTTCGTCCACAGGCACATGGAGTGCCATAGATCAGTGCATCAGTTACAATAAAATTCCGTTCTGAAAGAATCAATTTAATTAAGTTGAAATTAAAGAAATTAAAACGTCGGAAGGACTAATTTGTTGCGAAACTTTCAGCACGTGGAGTGCCTCCAGAAAAGTGCAAGTTTAGCTGTCACGAAAAATTTTCAGGGAATTATGGTAATAGTTTATATATGTATGGACCAGAGCTGGGCAAGTTTAAAAGAAAAAGTACTTAAGTACAAGTACAAGTATTGAAGGCCAGAGTACTTCAGCGTAAGTACAAGTACTGTAGGTATGAAAAGTACTTGTAACTAAGTACTAAGTCTATAAAAAGTACTGAGTACTTTGTGAAGTACTGAGTACTTTGTGAAGTACTTTTTTAGAATCTTTGTACGTTGGCATTAATATAATGAAGTTTATAGAGTTCAGTTAATAGATATTAATAAATAAATACCTTTTGAAAACTATAATATGTATACTAACCAGTGGCTACTATTTATAGCTTTTTTAGTTTTCGGCGTTGCACGTAGAGTAATTAAAACTTTCAACTCTCATTGATTGCTACACTCATAAAAACTATTAGAGGTCCGCCAAAGCACCCATTGTCGCCTCCAATAATGCATAAAAATTCTAAGGAAAATATTTCCAGTAAATTTCTGAAACAAATTTGAGGCCTTTCCTACATCATGTTTAGGCATCGTCGATTTTATTTTCGAGCGAGACGTTACTAGTTTTTGTTCTACTTGCCCAGTCTTGTTTGTAGTTTGTATGTTATTAGTTTGGCTAAGGTTCTGCCTTGACGCGTGAGTGCGATACATTCTTTGACAGTTCTTTGCGTGCTTTAAAACTCAACAAAAAAGGAGTTGCGCTAGAGATTGTGTTTGTTGTTTTACGAAGAGTTAGATATTTGTAGGTAGGTACTTAATAGACTCAGAAATTCTTAAGTAAAAATCTTAGTACTTAAGTACAAAATTAAGTCTTAAGTACAAGTAAATAAAAGCAAGTACATACTTATGTTCAAGTACTAAGTGGGGGCATTTCAAAAGTATTGAGTAATAAGTCTTAAGAAACGAAAATGTACTTTAAGTAGTACTGAAGTCTTTTTTTACTTAAGTATTGCCCAGCTCTGGTATGGACTAACTTTTACGAGCCTTGTAAAGACTACTATCTTACTTTTTGTAAAGTCCCAAAAGAAATATATTTAGCTATCGTCTCAGTAGGGACATTTTCCGACAGCAATGTACAATGCAACCCAAAGGGAACTAGCGCGTTTTAGTTCAGGTCTTATTAAGTAGCCTCATTGAGTAAGTACGTAAGAAAATCGAAGTCCTGTTGGAACAACACCAACTCCTCTAGAGCAAAAAGGTAGCATTGGGGGTAATATTATGAGATTATATAGTTAAGTCTCCAAAGTCAATTACTCTGTCCCACCAATAACGCTAATGGGGTGATATTAAGATACAAAACAAAATTTGTTTAAATTCCTATAGGGATCTTGTCTAAACCGCCAACGCTACGAGAGTGAAATTAAGAATAATAAAACACTTTTTGTAATGTATATCCCAAGATATACAGATAAAATAAAATGCACATGAACCAGTTAAGTTGAAGTTTCTCGTCTCTCTCCCCCCGATTGAGGTTCGGTCTTCTCTTCCACACGTGAACCAAAAGGGCCATCGCAGTTACGTGCCAGCTGATGTCATAGGGATAGGGATGAGAGACGGTCATCGAGGATTACCATCATCTAGTCCCCATCAGTCATCGCAGGTACGACAATGCTAAGTCCCCTTCAGGGCATGCTATGTGTGATTTTCGTCTTCGTTCGTAATTCTCCTTAGGCACGATTTTTTTGTTTATGGAACGTGATAGCTGGATTTTTGTTTTACCCACTCCGCACTCTCCGCCCAAAACCGAGGTGCTATCTTGCCGACCCGGTTAACAGCAGACTATCACGGAATGAGCTGTGTGCTCATGCTGGCAGACAGGACTTTACGTCCTTCGGCCATCACTCAAGTCAAGTTCCATAACAAATGGCGTCCAACGAGGGGCCGATACCATCGTGAGTACTCGAAGACCTATCTTTAAGGAGGACTGAGACCCTGCAGAATTGGGCAATTGGCTTTTAGCTAATTACCTAACTCAGTAGTCTCACATCCAGTGAAGAAGGGATGAACATTTCACTCAAACAGTGATTTGAGTCACCAGTACTCGGCCCCACACGAACCTTCTGTTTGATCAATTTCTCCAATTTTTCAAGTTTTTCGTACACGTTGTGCGATGTGCTGTATGCAGTTTAGATCACGGTGGTCCGAAGGCAACTTCTACTGGGGACTGAGACTTCGACGATACTGAGTTCTGGCTAGTAGCTAGTATGCAGACTCTGAGTGTCATATCCAGTGGAGGACACTGTAGACTTTTGGTCAACTGTTGTTGATTTAGTATTTACCATATATTTCTCAAATTTTTCGATTTCACATTGTTCAAGATTTTTAATATCGCGATTTAAAGTTTGGCGTGTAACCGCACTCAAGTTTTTGCTTCATTTTCTCACGGAGGCCTGTCTTCTCTGGTTATCTGGCTGGACAGGGTCATGTATCTGCGAGATAACTCCTTAGCTGAAAGTCTACTAGTCAACCATATGCATGACTTTACCTAGTTGGAGAGCCGGATAGATAGTGCAGTCCAGGGAAAGGAAGCAAAGAGCTCTTGGAGGATGGGAACGGTGCCACAGACCTTCAGTAATCAGAAGTTGGCATACTGCTAGCTGCCTGACTGAAGAATCTCTGGTGACGTTCTCAGTCTCTAGTTTCTCCGACCAAACTTTCTTAAGACTTTGCCTGAGGAACTCAAATTTGTGATCTTTTTCATTCTACTGTACACACAGTACATCACTTGCCTGAACAGATCGTGATCTGGAGAGAAGAAGGGAAGAGTTGTTGGAGGATGGGAACGGCGCCAGAGACCTTCAATAATCAGGAGTTGGTATACTGCTAGCTGCCTGACTGAAGAGTCTCTGGTGACGCTCTAAGTCTTTTGCACCTCCGACCGACTTTCTTCGAATCTTTCTAAAATTCAAAAATTCAAAAATTGTTTACTCTTTAGAAGAGAGAGAGGAGCAGTTTTGGTAGTTACATAATCACTATCGTCATTGAATTTTTTTGCGTTCTTGGGAAAAACACGTTTGTACTTGCGGCAGTTTATTATATAGATATCGAATTTATTTTTATATCGGGTTCTTTTGAAGAACAATTTTTGCAATTGCGGTAGATTAATAGTCATTGAATTGTTATCGAGTTCTTTTGAAGAGCACCTTTGTCTTACGGCCGACTTTAATAGCCTGCGAATTTTTCTATCGAGTCTTTTTAAAGATTTTAAAAGTCATTGATTTTTTCTAGCTTTTTTTTTTAAGAACAAAAATTTTTGCACTTTCGGCTGACTCTAATTGTCACTAGATTTATATCGGTTCTTTTCTTGAAATTTTTGCACTTACGATATAGTTTTATAATCATCGAAATCTTTATATCGAGTTGTTTCGAAGAATATCTTTGCACTTACGAGTGTTATATCAGATCTTTTTCTTGAAATTTTTTTTGCACTTGCAGCTGACTTTTATAGTCAGGGAATGAATTTTTATACAGAATCATTTTTATTTTAACAATCCCGGAATTTTTATATCGCATCTTCATTGACTTTTTATATCAAGTTTTGACACTTTTGTTGTACAGCAGACTCGAATTGTCCTTGCATTTTTGTACCAAGTCCTGTTTAGATCTTTTATCACCACCCACTCTTGCTAACATCTTTTCAACCGGCCTTGACGTAGTAATAGTCGCTAACTCGTTATCTTCTAGTCCGGCCTCAAACCGCACTGCTGAAAGCGTACAAGCAACTCATTCACCACTACCAGCTGCCAGACAGAGTTCAATGGCAGGAGAATCCTTACAAGCTGGCTTACGGCTACAGATACCAGACTTGGTCCATAAGAAGTCTCCCATGGTATTAATGCTATACGCGCTAAGTTACCAGTAGAGCCACAAGTTTCAGCAGTGTCAGGTCACTACATCGACGTAACACGTCTGCCACCAGTATAGCCTCCTACCTTACGACTACCATCCCCGAACCAGCCCGTGGCAGCGAGGCGTCAAAGTCACTCTCCGAAGCACTACATTCCACCTAATGCCATGCCCGCTTCAAATAATTTTGCACCCGAAGCAGAAAGTAAGGTTCTCTCATCGAACAGCGGTCCCAGACGGAGATGTACCTCAGAAAATATCATCACGAGACTTGCAATCAGTGGCGTAAAGCGGTAACAATTGACGCCTCACCGTGGAAGACTGGTACTGGGAGCTGTTAAGAAATAACCCGACTCTCACCTGGGAGCAGATTCGAACAGCATTACTGACTGAGTGGGCGAACCTCGAGACGATAGTAGAATACGCAGACAAATGATGGATCATCGACAAGAGGCTAAGGAAAGTTTCACTCTATATTATCAGGCAATGTTGGAGTTGAAAAATTAGCTCCAATAATCTATGTCAGAGCGTGAGTTTTTAGATCTGCTGAAATCCAACCTGTTACAGATCTGGGCAATAATTAAGTAAAAAAAGACTTAAGTACTACTTAAAGTACATTTTCATTACTTAAGACTTATTACTCAATACTTTTGAAATACCCTACTAGTACTTGAACATAAGTACTTGCTTCTATTTACTTGTACTTAAGACTTAGTTTTGTACTTAAGTACCAAGATTTTTACTTAAGTATTTCTGAGTCTAAATACAAATATTTAACTCTTCGTAGAAAAGCAAACACAATCTCTAGCGCAACTCCTTTTTTGTTGAGTTTTAAAGCACGCAAAGAACTGTCAAAGCATGTGTCGTACTCACGCGTCAAGGCAGAACCTTAGCCAAACTAATAACATACAAACAAGACTGGGCAAGTAGAACAAAAACCAGTAACGTCTCGCTCGAATATAAAATCGACGATGCCTCGACCTGGTATAGGGAAGGCTTTAATTTGTCTTAGAAATTTACTGGAAATACTTTCCTTAGAATTTTTATGCATTATTGAAAGCGACAATGGGTGCTTGGGCGGACCTAATAATTTTTATGAGTGTAGCAATCATTGAGAGGTGAAAGTTTTACTCTACGTGCAGTGCCGAAAACTATAAAAAACTATAAATAGTAGCCACTGGTGAGTATACATATTATAGTTTTCAAAAGGTATTTATTTATTAATATTATGGCGATTGTTGCCGTTGTCGCGGCTGGCCCGGTACCCAGTAGAGCGGATGCGCTCGACACCTTAGTTTTCGATCAAATCATTTGAAGGTTTTAAATCTACATTTGTTTCGAAAATACTCGAGAGTTTTTCTTAATGCACCTTTAGCTAGTAGGCGTTGTTCTGGAAAGGAACATTCTGAGAAAAACAATAACAAAAGTTTAGTTCTGAATGACTTGTCAACAGAAAAAGTTTATTTACATTGTCCTAACGCATCATTTTAAGTATACGTATTATATTGAAAAATTAAATCTACTAAGAGTTTATCAAGCACAATAGTATTACGATATTGTTCCCTTTTAACTGATTAAAGAATTATAACGTTTTAACAGTTTTTCTTTATGTAGTACAACGAAGAAGTTCCCTTTTCATTCAAGGAGTTCCATACTGGTTCAAGGGTTGATCCTAGTAGATGTTTGTCTATCCCTCAAGTAGACAATTTGTAAGTCATAGAATAACAAGCAGACGCTTCTGTAACAGAATTATGTGTACTCCAGGATATTCCTCAAGTAGACGTTTGCAGTCACGATATAACGAGCAGATGCTCCGGTCGTACAAATAGGTGTACTCCAGGGTACCAGGCTATCCCTTGAGTAGACGCTTAATACTACGCAACAGCAAGTAGACGCCCCTGGTAGTGTAAACCGAGTACATTACATCGCTGGCGCAAGTAGACGGTTTGAGTCCTCAGGACCGCAATGGACCTATCTGTAATAAACCCTGAATTCTGCCATGAGACTGCAATTGACGTATCTGTAAGCAATCCTAAATTCGGTCATTGGTGAGCATATCTTCTCCACAATATTAAGTAATCCATCCAAAATATCTATTAACTGAACTCTATAACCTTCATTATATTACTGCCAACGTACAAAGATTCTAAAAAAGTACTTTAAAAAGTACTTCAAAAAGTACTCAGTACTTTTCATAGACTTAGTACATAGTTACAAGAACTTTTCATACATACAGTACTTGTACTTACGCTGAAGTACACAGGCCTTCGATACTTGTACTTAAGTACTTTTTCTTTGGTACTTGTCCAGCTATGCTGTTACTGATATTCAGTATTAAATCTGCTTGCACCCTCTCAACTCTCTTGCACAAATGACAGAATCCAAGCATCAAATGCTGCAAGTATTAACCGGCACCTGACATTTCCGCGCGCATAACATGTCAGAGACGAACCTCGACACGAGAAATTCAATATAGAGAGTCACGAGTTGGATAACCTGAATCTCGAGCAATACCAGGAGTATGACCACCCTATTACTCATGAAGTACAAGTAGCTGAACTAAATACACGTATTTCGACTCCAAATCAGATCACCTGCAGGAATTGTGACCAGTCAGGTCATTTTTCACGGGATTTCCCAGGACTCCAGTAGGCTACTTCTGTTATGGATGTGGTCAGAAAGGCATTGTCAAACCGAGTTTCCGAAATTGCGTTAAGAAAGGCCAGAGGCGGGTAGCGAGCAACAACATCAGCTTCCGACAAAATATGATGCGGTACCTCCAACCAGTGGCAACACAGGTAACTATGACACCACCTCCAACTACCCCAGTCACGCCGGCCGAAGTCAGTCAGTCACGTCAACAAAGAACATTATAAGGTCAACATCAACATCATTCTTTGATAACTCACAGGATTAACACTGATGATACTACTCCGATAAAACAACGGTTTCATCTTATATCACCAGCGGTACGAAGTTTGATGGACGCCGAATTAGAGCGAAGCTTATCCCTGGGGGTATAGAGGCGAGCCAGAGTCCATGAAGCTCTCCAGTCGTTCTATTAAGAAAGCCAGGAAAGGTTCGACTTTGTTTTGACGCCAGAAAGCTGAATACAATCACGAAGAAAAGGATGCCTATCCGTTACCACAGGTAGACGGAATTCTGGGTCGACTTCCTCCGGCAAAATACATTTCAAGTCTGTACCTGAAGGCAGATATATAACCTACCTACATTCCAACAATACGAGAAGTAACATAAGTAAGCATTTCTCACGCAAGAAAATCATATGCAAAGCTAACACTTCATACAAATTAAATTCCCGCAAATAAAAATGTATTTTTCTTTCCAAGCTAGACGATATTTGACACGTCTAATATTTCTCTTCAGAGCTTTGCATAAGAAATTATATTTTGCTTGAATATTTTAATCGTGAGAAATGCTTACTAGGTAGTTTTCGCTGGCTGATAAGTAAGTTAGGCAAAAGAATTTTGTAACATATAGATATATAATAATTATTGACAATAAAGATTCACTAGTTTTTTAGCATTCAGAAAACGCGTTTTGAATTTTACTCATCAAGGTAGAGTTTTCAATGGTGTTGTGGTACTAGAACCGTCTTTCATCATCAACAAACTCAAGGTACAAGAACCTGTGATTAATTCGTACAACCGAAGCCATCTTAATTAACAACTTGCTACTAGTGTTGCGGTACACGAGCCGCTTTTGCCCACTTCAAGATTAAGGTACAAGAACCTTCGATCAATCAGTAAAGTCAGTACAAAAGAGTTCTGATTCGACACTCACAATTAACGTCGAGGAGAGTCAATTTTGCATTAAAGCGACCAAGTATTTGGGTTCCACAGTCGAAGAAAGTGGTATAAAGACAGACCAGGACAAGGTTGCAGCAATCGCTGACTACCTGACTCCTAAAACGATTCGGCAGGTTTGACGCCTGTTGGGTATGCTAGGGTGTTATCGACGCTGCATACCAAATTATGCTGACTTCACTGCTTCAATAACTGACACTTACTCAGTTTAAATGGACCACCGAAGCCCAAAAGTCTCTTGAACAGCTGAAGCCAAAGCTTAAATCTGCTCCGTTATTAGTGAGTTCGGACTTCACCAAGCCGTTCGTCATCCAATGTGATGCCAGTCAACAAGGAATTGGTGGAGTGCTGATGCACCTGGATAACGATGGCCACGAAAGACCCATTGCGTACGTCTCAAAAAAGTTGAAATCAGCGCAGCGAAATTACACCGTCAATGGGCAAGAATGTTTGGCTGCAGTCCTAAGTGTCCAGAAGCTCCGACCTTTTATAGAGCTAATGCCGTTCATGATCGTAACGGATCATGCTAGCTTGAAATAGCTGATGTCCCAAAAGGACCTCAGTTGTAGACTCGCTCGGTGGAGTCTGAAGCTTCAAGGCTTTGACTTTACCATTGAACATCGGGAAGAAAGCCTCAATGTAGTACCTGATGCATTGGCACGCATAAACTCTGACAGTTTAATATCAATGGAAGACACTGGCCCAGAGGTTCCCCTATGGAGTATGAGTATGAAGAGTTGAGGCAATGAGTTATTCCGCCTCAAACAAGATACGAGATCTATGTGTCAGAGGGGGCTTCGTTTACATCCGAACCGTTCCAAGGACAGGGGATCGAGTCCAGGAGGAAGAAGCTTGGAAGCTTTGGATTCCACGAGGGCTTGTCATCGACGTCATTTTAAGGGCCCATGATCCGCCACTGTTTTCTCATGGAGGCATAGGTAAGACTCTGGAACGCTTACGACGGCACCTATATTGGCCAAAGATGACAGTAGACGCTAGAAATTATATCGGGTCATATGACGTACTTAAGAAAACAAAGGCTCCGAACACCATTTTAAGACCATCTATGGGACCACAGTCTCAGACTTATTAAATCCTTACCCTAGATCAACAAACGGAAACATCTGTATAATCATTTTGCAAAATACCTCTAACTGAAACCAATTAGAAAAACCTCTACCCAACAAATATGTCAGTTTGTGGAAAATGAACTCCTTTACATGTTTGCAGTTCCAGAGACGATAGTAACCGACAGTATACTCTCCGCAAGCAAATGTGTCCGAGCGAGTGCATCGGCCCATACTATCCGGAATCCGAGCATGTCTAAACGCACACAGTAAATGGGATGAGAAACTGAGTCACATTGCTAGTTCTAACGGAGCTCTGTTCATCAGGCGACTGGTTTCTCCCCATATAGAATTCTCTTTGGGTTTCAAATAGTGGAACACGCAAGTTCCTATAAACTATTGAAAATCTAGGCAACTTGAGCGAACCAATGGTAATACATGCATCTGTTAATAGTATCATCACTCTGTAAAAATTTAATCAAAATCGGTGTTTTTTAATTGGGTAATTTTCGTATACCGCGTGGCCTCTCAGAACGCGGGGCCGGGCTTTGACGAACGCGCTGAACCTGCCTTGCGCCAGATCTGAATAGTGATTCCAACAACTGGAGGTTGATGTTGAAAGATTAGCTTATTTTTCATGCTTTAGCCTAAATGCGGATTTCCGTTGTGAACGCTTTTGCGGATCAAAATTTACGACTAGCAGGAAAGAAGTCAACAGTAGAAATACTAGCCTATGCATTAGCATATGAATCTGCTAGACAAGTTTCTCTGGCAGCAGAATGCAGTCATTATCAAGCACTTCCTTATGTGGTCTGCTTCAATGCTGGAAATATAATAGATAGGGACACCTTCAGAACGACTGCATGGAGAGGTTAGACATCAAACAGCGACTAGTCGAATCAGTTCTCCTGTTAAGCAGTCAGAAAACATGTAAAAACCAACTTTGTGCGGCAAGAGTAGTTGGTTGGTGAAGTCGACAGCCCTAAAGATGGATTGGAGATGGACAGAAATTGGATTGAACATAGATTTGTAACGAACATGTACATAGCTAGACATTAATAGAACTATGTGTGATTTTCCTTCGTATAATTCACAACAGCTTTTTGAATCGATATTATAAGTAGGGCAATATAGAATCACTAGACACCTTCAACCGCCCACCCGAATTTCCCGTCTACATTTCTAGCAAGTTGAACTGGCTTGTCCGGGAGGCCTAGACAATCCACCTCCAACTCCAAACCTTGCCTACAAGCCTGTACGTGGATAACGGAAGACTATTCGTTGTACGTGTATCGAACGGAAGCCTTTCTAGCTACGTATACAACGGAAAGCCATCCTATAAGCCAGTACGTGAAAAATTGAGAGCTAGTTCTGACTAATGAGTACTGCCGAATAGACGTTGCTAAATTTGCTCCCGTGTTCTTCCGATTTTTGGTTTAATTTTTCCATTTTTACAACTTTAGTAGTCTCAGTGCCTACATATTTAACATATTTAATGTGTGATTAAATTATATTAAATAATTTTACATATTGTGCAAAATTCTCAAATTACTCGAACCTAGCGGTGTTGTACTTTTTACGCTATTTTGCTGTACAATTCTTCTTATCTGTTGATAAATGTCTCCAGCCAACAACGGTGCTAGAAATTTAATTGAAGAGATAATTATGCTTGGCATTGCCTTTGTGTGGCACAAATTTAAGAGGAAGTAAACAAACAATGACAACTTAATTGTAAACAAACAAACCGGCATTGGGAATGGTAAATTTTTTTGTCCTGAGTGTTTATTTTTATAACAGCTTCACTCATATTTTATTATTGAAACGATAAAACTTGTCTGAAAAATTATTTACTACGAGAACAACGCCGGACAGTACAGCACACCGCACTTCATCAATATAAATAAAAGACTCGGAAGTCCCGATTATATAAAATTTCTTTAATGCCAGGCAATGAGTAAGTTATGACTTACAAAAGTCAAGGAGAGTTCTAATTTGGTAGATTTGTACAGTTTGGTGTCCTATTAATATTCCGAGTTTGGGAGCGATTGCAGCTCGCGCCGACATATTGGAAAAATGGTACCGAAAGCCAGTTTTTCGAGAATGGTTCTCCCTAGCGCCATCTAGAATAAAAATAGCTCTTACAAAAATTATAGAGCATAAGATTTTCTGTGACTTTTCTAGGAAATATTTTTCAATCAGATGAATAGTTCACGAGTTACAGCGGAGTCAGCTTAGCAAATTTTTACGATTCGCAAAATTGCTACAGTTTTACTGCAAATTTCAATAAATAAGGATTACTTAATACGTACTAACGTTTTTTTACTCGTTTCGGCACCACCATGAGGTGAAGTGCGAAGTGCGTTTTTTTTTCTTTTTCATGTGGTATCTTCAGTAGACCTCATCCACGATTCGTTATTTACTTACGCCTTTTCTTCTTTTCGATGCTCTAGATAGTCCAGGCTCACTGATATCAAAATCTTCATGGAAACTTCTTTCCTCCTCATCAAAATTTTCATCTTCATTGTCTACTTCGAGTTTGGCGACAGTCAGGTCTTCACTCTCGTCGTCATAGTTCTCTTCTTCTTCTCCAGAACCCGCCAAAATCTCTGCGCTCTTGTTACACGCGTCTTAATGGTAACATGTGCAGACAACAGATCACTTCAAGCTTGTTTTCCTACACCCATAGGCTCGACCGAACCCCTTCTTGCACTTGCACGAAATGAATTTGAGAGAGTGCCTCCGGTGCCGGATCTTTTGGTGTTTTCACTGGAGTAAGCCCAATCTTGCTTCTTTTCCAACACCATTGCCTTGGACTTTCATGTATATCATACTAAGCCTGAATTTGGTGGTAGGTCCGAAGAGAATGTTGCCGCGCAGCTCCTAGTAGGGAGCCTAGATTAGATTAGATTTCTGAAGGGGTGTATAGGCGTTAGCCTCGCAATCACTGCGACCTGAAAGATCTATTGTGAGTCCCCGTTGAATTTGCTCCATTTATAGGTTTAGACTGTTAATAAAGTCTAGAACCATTGTGGGCTTAAGGTTCCATACGTAACTTGGTGGAGGAAAAGCATGTTCAAGGTGGAGTAATCTCCGCCTGGCCAATGTTTCGCAGTTGCAGAGCAAGTGCTCCGAGGTTTTCTTAAGCATCCTGACAGAAGCGGCAGGATGAAGTCTCAGCCGAACCCAGCTTGTTTAGGTGATACCTCAAGGGGCAATGGCCTGAGAAGAGCTCAGTGATCATTTTGAGCTCTGTTCTTCTAAGGAGTAGGAGTTCTTTTGTTTTTCCGCCAGAGGTGTCGATAAACTTTTTTGCCTGACGCGGTCCTTGTAGCCTTTCCCAATACAGGGATTTTTGTTTATTCTCCCAGTTATTTAGGGTAGCTCTGAGGTAACACTTTGAAGTGCCACAAAATGGCTCTGGTCCGACAAAGTGAGTTTCCGCTCCTCTTTTGGCTAGGCCATCCGCAATTTCACCTTTGTGGCCCTCCTGTCCAGGTACCCACATCAGGATAACTTTGTTTCTCCTTGATAGATTTTTGAGGGTTTGTAGACATTCCCAGACTATCCCTGACTTGACAGTGTAGGACTGTAAGGCCTTGAGGGCAGCTTGACTGTCCGAGAGGATATTAATGGTTGAACCATTTATGGCTCTTTTAATGCAGGTATTGGCACATTCTTCTATGGCCAATACCTCGGCTTGGAATACGGTAGGGGTACAGCCTAGAGCCTTTGATATATGGCATTTGGGGCCGTATACACCCAATCCGACCCCACTGTTTGCTTTTGAGCCGTCTGTATACCACACCATCGATCCTTGTTGGAAGGACGGTTTAGTGGAGCGCCATTGTTGTCGGTCTCCAAAAACCACTTGGAATAGTCTTACAAAATCCACTCTGGGTGTGATTATATCAGATATTGTCGGCACTTGCTCGAAGCATATCTGTTTTAAGATATTTAAATGACCAACCAGATCGCCTGGCTTTAACTGTTTCTCCGTTTGTACTCTAATAGCACTGGAGATCGCTTCCTTTTTCACCTGCACAGGCAGGGGTGCAAGGTTTAATAAGGCTTCCATGGCTGCTGTAGGAGAGGTTCTCATGGCACCAGTTATTCCTAGACAGGCAAGCCGCTGGGTTTTTTGAAGCAGAGCCTCAGCCGTCTTTTGATTAGTTTTTGGCCACCATGCGAGGGCCGCATGGGTGACCATGGGTCTAACAACCGTGGTGTACGTCCAGTACATCATTTTTGGCTTCACACTCCATATTCTGCCAATGAAGCGACGACACGTGTAGAGAGATAGCACCGCTCTATCCGTCACTCTGGATAGATGCGAATTCCAGGTAAGTTTCTTATCTAGGGTTATCCCCAGATATTTGACTTCGTCTGAGAATATCAATTCCGTGTTATCAAGAAGAGTAGCCGTTAGTGAAAGCTTCGATCTTCTTGTGAACGGAACGATAACCGTTTTGTAAGGGTTTATGCTAAGGCCTTTGTTTAGACACCACGTGCGGACTTTGGAGAGGGCTATTTGCATGAGGTCGGATATGACTTGATCATGCTTGCCCCGTATTGTAACTCTACTAGGTCATCCGCGTAGCCTTGAATATTAAAACCCGAAGTGGTCAACTTCTCTTGCAGATCATCAATCACGATCGACCATAAGAGTGGAGAGAGAACTCCTCCTTGTGGCCAGCCTTTTGCTGCGGTGATCGTGACTGAGCAGTTCCCTAGAGATGTGGTTATCCTCCTGCTTCTAAGCATGGAGTCTATCCAGTTTACCGTGGAGGGCTCAAAGCCTTTATCCTCGGCAGCTGATTTAATTGCATCGAAGGAGGTATTATCGAAGGCTCCTTCTATGTCCGCAAATGCACATAAAGCCACCTCTTTTGCTTCGAGCGCTTTTTCGAGGTCTTTGACTAATGTGTGAATGGCAGTCTCAGTAGACTTGCCAGCTTGATAAGCGAACTGCTTAGAATGAATTGGTGATTTAATCAGAATTTCACTTCGAATGTGTAGGTCTAGGATTTTTTCCATGGACTTAAGCAGGAATGAGGAGAGGCTGATGGGTCGGAAAGATTTAGCTAGAGAACTAGCTCTTTTTCCTGCTTTAGGTATAAATACCATCCTGACGTCTCTCCAACATTGGGGAACGTACCCTAGAGCGTAACTGGCTCGAAAAATTTTTTGTAGTGGAAAGAGTATTTCTTCAACAAATTGCTGTAGTTAGGCGGGAAAAATGCTATCTTCTCCAGCAGATTTAAAGGGCTTAAATGTGCGAATGGCCCATCTAACCTTGTTAGGAGTGAAGATTCTTCCCGCAAGGCTTTTGCTCCTGTTAGAGACTCCGTACTTGTACACCTCAATCGGGTCTGGAGCTACTATTCCTTGATCGGGAGTGGAAGAGTCGGTAAAGTGAGTTTCTAATAAGAGCCTGATTGTTTCCTCGCAACTCTCGGTGTAGTTCCTACCGTCTTTTTCCTTCGAAAGTCCCTTATGGAGCCTGATAGCGGCGGTAGGGAGCCCAAAATAATGACTCTTTCCTTGGAAACGCCGCAAAGAACGATAAAAGCAGCAGCAATGACTTCTACGTTTCGCTCTTTGAAAGATTGTATACGTAATCGTTCTTTTTTTAACAACTAATTTTTCAATGTTTCCTACTTGAAAACAGCCGCTGAACGCATGCAAGAACAATATGTTGTCTGCCACTATTTCTCCATACTGTAGACTTTTTCAACAATATTTACTCTACATGGTTTGCAAAGGTAAACGTTTGGATGATATGTCCAGTGCTGTTAGCAGGTTGAGCCAGGACCTGGTCTAGGGCATCGAAACGTAAGGAAAGCCATCAGTAAATAACGAGGATTAGGCCAACTGGGGATACCATATGCAAAAACACGCCCTTCTCACTCTACCTCATGGTGGTGCTGAAATGAGTAAAAAACGGTAGTACGTATTGTTACGTGCCACAAAGTGACACAAGCGACATCTGTTGGAAATGGAAGCAACTTTAGGCTAGTGACATCTTATTAAACCTTGGGTTCGGAAAACGGAATATTCAGGAAGGTTCTAGTATAATTTGTAGAGTATAAATACGGCGCTACTCACATCCAGGAGGGGAGTCTTATTTCAGACAGTGAATTGAACGAAGTAAACTATGTGGATTGCGATAATTATAAGTACAGTTCTAGCGATAACTATAGAGGAGATTTGATTATTGTTTGTAAATGTTACAAAAGTAAATAGTGAAGTTGAATAAAAGAAAGAACTTGTTAATGATATCTTAAATGTTGTGTTTTAAATAACGAAGTAAGGCCACGCTCGTAACAACTGGTGTCAAAAGTAAAATAAAATCGCAAAATAAAGTGGTGGCATTTGACTTTGAAATTCAAAGAGTGATTAATTTGATGAAATCGTGTGAAACTTTCCTGCTTTAAGTGAAAATTCCGAAATATAATTTTATATTAAACTGTGAGTGAATTATCAAAGTAATGGGATGCAAACTAGAGGAGCTTCGCATACAGGAATTGAAAGTGGAGTTGGTCGACAGGTCTAAAGAATGTTCTAGGAAGAAAAGAATCCTGAGACATACGTTTTCGAGGAAGAAGCAGAAACTGAAGAAGAGCCTGCGATGAACATAGAACAGCTTTTGGGTACTTTAATGACCAAAATGGAGCTTTCAACCCTGTAAGTGAAGAATGCTCTTGAGGAACAAAAGAATTCTCTGGAATCCCGTCTAGATGAACAAAAGAATTCTCTAGAAGCCCGTTTGGACGATCAAAAGAATGCCCTTCAGGAACAAAAGAATGCTTTTGAGTAACAAAAGAAGGAAGCCGATTGGAATGAACAAAAGAGTTCTTTGCAGAATTGTGTAGAAACCTGTTTGGAGGAACAGAAGAATTTTCTTAATAATTCCTTAGACGAGCAAAATGTAAAAATTGAAGGAATCCAGCAGGAAGTGCTGGAATTTCAACAACAAGTGTCGGAAGGCAAATAAAATGTTACGGAGAAGCTTGACAACTTTAAAGCAGATTTGGAGAGAATGAAGCATCGACAACCTCGGCACGAAGGAACTGAAATATCCGGTGCAGGCAGAATGAAACCTCCAATATTTGACGGACAAAATTCATGGCATATTTTCAAGAGACAGTTTGAGGCAGCTTCCGAAGTAAATGGATGGAATGACGCAGAGAAAGCTACAGCTCTGGTTTTAGCACTTCGATGTCCTGCGTCAGAGTTATTACAAACTATATCGATTGAAAGGCAACGTGACTACACTTCATTAGTACAGGCGATAGAACTACGTTATGTATATGAGCACATGCAGCAAGTATATCGCCTGCAATTACGCAACAGGATTCAAAAGCATGGCGAGTCACGACAACTGCAGGCTGATGTGGAAAGATTAGCTTATCTTTCATACTCTAGCGTAAATGCAGAATTCCTGAAGTGGCAACAGAAGCATTTGTGAACGCTATTGCAGATCAAAATTTACAACAAGCACAAAGGCTAGCAGGAAAGAAGTCAACAGCAGAAGCGCTAGCCTATGCATTAGCATATGAATCTGCTAGACAAGCTTCTCGAAGTGCAGTACGAGTGAGAGAAATTTCGGTGGAGGAATGTACTTGCAACAGAATGCAGTAATCACAGAGCACTCATTCACGCGGTATTCTTCGATGCTGGAATTGTAATAGACCGGGACACCTCCAAAGGGACTGCAGAAAACGCCGACGAATAGAAGCGTCAGAAGAAGAGAGGAGAGAAGAAGGGCAAGGATATCGAGCTGGGCAGCAGACTCGCAGCAGAATGCCGTCATCACCAATCACTCCTTCGCGTGGACTCCTTCGATGCTGGAAATGTAGTAGACTGGGACACCTTCAAAATGACTGCAGGAAACGCGGACGAATAATCAATAGACGAAAAAGGGAAAATATGGCGAGCTACAGAGCAAGTTATTCGTGGAGAGACTAGACTGCAACCTCATGACTTTGAAATCTCACACCGCAAAGGACATATCCACGGAAATGTGGAAGCCTTTTCACAACGTCCATACAATTCTGAATGGAAACATTGCGGACGGATGGAAGAAAAAGATGACGATGACGAAAGTCAAAAGAAGACAGGAACGAAATCCAAAGACGATTATGACTACGATGAGAACAGTAAAAAGAAGAAAGGAAGGAAATCCAAAGACGAGGACAATGAAGGAAAGAAAAAGATGAAAAGTAAAGGGTCTAAGGATGCTGGTAATGACGATAATAAGGGTCCAATGAAGATCGGAAAAGGCAAAGACAAAGGTTCTGACGATGATGATGATAAGAAGCGCAAAGGCGGCAATGACAAGGATGACAATGGTGATAAAAAGGGCAAGAAAATTGCAGGCAAAGGAATCAAAGACAATGATAATGAAGATGATAAGAGACTAAAGAAAAATAAAAGCATGGAAGGGTACCTACTTCAACAGAACATTAATCGAATATCTAAGGAAAGCAGTCAACTATAATCAGGGCAATTGGGATCGAAATATTCCTATATTTCTAATGCTTATATATCAGCTGTTTACAATACGACCGGAAAAACCCCAGCGAAGATCATACTCGGAAGGAAGATGCGTTTACCTAGCGACGTCAAGTTTGGGATACACAGAGGTGAACAGAAGTTACCAGAAAAGTTACGTAACGAAGCTCAGACAACGATTAGATAATGTGCACGAGGCCACGAGACGCTCTCAAAAATTATCACAAAACAGGCAGGGACCGTATGCAGTTGAAACTAGAATTAATAACATGGCATACAAGGTTCAGCGCGGTACAAGATGCAAAAGAAGTTCATCTAGATCGCTTGTGTCAATTCGGCGAGCATGAAAACCGTGGATCACCTGTTGTTCGGGACGAACAATTTTAAGAAGGGGGCAGTATTACGTGCCACAAAGTGACACAAGCGACATCTGTTGGAAATGGAAGCAACTTTAGGCTAGTGACATCTTAGTAAACCTTGGGTTCGGAAAACGGAATGTTCAGGAAGGCTCTAGTATAATTTGTAGAGTATAAATACGGCACGGAGCTAAGGCCACGCTTGTAACGGTATTGATTGAGTAATCGGTATTTACTGAGATTTAGAGAAAATATAGCTTTTTTGCAAATTGTAGAAATTTGCTGAGCTTGACTTCGCTGTAACTCCTGAACTATTCATCTGATTGAAATATATTTCCTACATAAGTTGCAGTATATTTCGTGCTCTATAAATTTTGTAAGAGCTATTTTTAACCAAGGTGAATATATCGATCGTCTAGTTCAGTACTGGAACAAATAAAAATAAACTGTTTCGAGATAATTGACATTTAAGTTGTAAAGATATGGGTTTTTTTTCAAAACAACTTCAGTTCTGTACTGAAATAGGATTTGTATCCTGTTTTCATTAGCAAGTCAGCATTTGTCAAATATAGATTCGAATAGTGAATATTGTACTCCGCTTATTGCAATACTTAACTTCAAAGGGAATTTTTCCGAATTGTTCCAGTATTGATTAGACTATCGATATTCTTGAAAAACTGATTTTCGGTACCATTTTTCCAATATGGCAGCGCGAGCGGCCGGCGGACGCTCAAGATTGCAAACTCGGAATATATTTGTAATTTAATTTTGCCCGTACAACACCTTTTCACTCATCGTGGTTATTTCCTCCCCCCCCCCCCCCCCCCCCGATAAGCGTCTCCTATTAGTGTAGTGTACAGGTACAAGCACTTGATACACTTATACCATAATAGGTAAAGGAGCCTAACAGACACCAAAACTAGAACTCTCCTTGACATTTGCAAAACACAATTGTCACTATAGTTTTTCACTATTACTAAATGTAAATCACTTTTAATTCCTCTTTTACGAATGTTACACAATATAGCCTATCCTGTTTGATTACTCTGTTTCAAAGCAATAAACGAATTTGAAATTTTCATTCCTCTCGAGAATGAATACAGCATGTGATAAACGGTATGGAGTGACACTCAAGACTCCTTTAGCTCACTGGGTAAGTTGGCTAGTCTAAATGGAATTTGAGCTCTGTAAATGAGATTTTCAGAAATTGACAAAAAACACAGGTTGGATTCGTTCTTGAAAAAACGTTATACGTTTATAGATTTGAAACAGAGATATAATCTAAGCATGCTTCATTCTCCAGGTATGATTTTTTGAAAATGACATTTAATCGAAAAATCTTAAAATTTCTAACCTCATCCTGAAAAAAGAAGAAATCAGGAAAATCAGGACGGCAAATATAGATAAAAAGTTATATTGCTTACGAAAACACTATATATACCTATATGCGATCACCTCTGCAAACTTTAATATCAAAAATGTTGCGGTTGAGCGCTTCAGAGCGGCATACGCAGTCTCCATTATATCCCAGCAAAATCTGCGCATCTAAAATTGAATGTGGGACAACGCCTGAATTGTGGGAAGTACGGAGACGGAAGTTAACAGGTCCGAAATAACAAAATTTACATTCACAATGTGTTTCATAAAACGTCCACTTTATCAGAGCTATAAGTAAGACATAGTTTAATACGAAACACAGTACCCATTTTTTTCTATCTTCCCGTTAAAATCCTGAACTCATTATATTATGTTTAAATGGGAGTTTGCAATATAAAACATATTAAACCAAATATGATATTCTCTACCTTATTCGTAGTTTCCTATAATTAATCACGAAAAATTAAACAAACAAAAATTGTTAGAATTACAAAATATATTGAATTTAATCGGTGCAGTAGCCATCAGCCATCGTTCAACGTGGTTCAACTATCTCAGGGAAAACATTCCATTCTAGAATATACATATGTATGTATATCTAGAGCTACTTAGTTAACACGCAGAACAAAATGAGGAAAATAATATGTTACAGGTTACTAGGTTGCCGCTCAATTTCTTCAACTTTTTATGTCGCTTTGAGATTTGCTCCAGAATTTCTACTTCAGTGGTTATAGTGCAAGCGGAAAAGTTTTAACCATGTTCCATCTTATTCAGAATTACTCTGACAAAGTGCAACATTTTTGTGGGCATCAGTCAATGTTTCGTCTTTTCACTGTAATAATGTACAAGTACAAGCCATGATGAATATACGGGCAAATTTGTGGTTACTGTGTTATCTGATCATGTTTGTGTGTTCTAAAGTAAAAAACAGGAAAGGTATAGAAGCTTTTTCAAAAGATCAAAGTAGTTCAAATACTAATCTTAAGGGTGTCATTAATATACCCCGAGTACTTGAAGATCGTTTCCATATTGATTATAAAAAATTATACAAACTTCGCTTCGATCCAACTTTAATTTACCGTGAAATCACCGATTTTTCTCAAGGTCCGCAGGGAATGGATAATAAATCAAGCAATGAAATTATTTTAAGAGAAACAATTGATAGTGCTACTCATCTCCCCACAAGAAATTTCAATCTTCAAGGCACTAATAGCGACTACGTAATATCTACAAATAAGCCCACACAAGGGAGCTACATCATGAAACCGTTTGAAGTAAAAAGTACCATATCGATAATAGGAAATCGTCTAAAAGAACTTCTTATGGGATCTACATCTACGCTTATGAGTCCACCCGTTGGCAAAGGTCTTTTAAATATATTTGAAGTGACTCAATTTGAAAATATACCGTGTAAAGCTTCACTAAATGGAATAAGATATTTAAATGGAACTTGTTACCATAACTTTGAGTGTATCAGTAAGGGCGGTGATGTGTTGGGCGCATGTGCAAATGGATATGGTGTTTGCTGCATCTGTAAGTAAATATTTTATTTGAATTGACATATAATAAATTTACAAAAAGCCGAGAACAGAATACCACTTTATAAATCAAAGAAATTATTTGAAAAACTTAACTATAAACATCATAAAAAAATCTGCATATACAAAAACTATAGGCGCTATTCATGGACAATTTAAAATCAAATTTAAGTCGACTTTATCTTAAAGTTGATTTTATGGTATTCATAAAGCACTTATAGTTGACTCTAGCGGTCAAAGTTGATTTTAACTTTAAAACTGAACGTTTGCCAGTTTTAAGTATACTTTAGCTTCAGTGTTGTGTAAATTTCTCCCTTTTTAAAAAGTTTTAATTGAAAAAAGTATTTGGAGTGTTAAAAAATTACAGAAAGATGGATATCGATATTCATAAAAGTATCGAAGAACATTTAGCTTTTAATAATGAAGTAAACAATTTTTGACGTCGAAAAATATAAAATTCTCGACAAGACCCTTTTGAAATCAATGACACGAAATTTTTCTTACTGTACAGATTTAATAAGCAATCTGTCCGTTATATAATAAACTTCCTAAAAAACAATCTACCGAAAAGAATGAATGTTGATGATTCTTTGATCGTGCTTGTTAGCTTACATTTTTTTGGAAGAAACACTCATCAAGAGGACTCTAGTAGAAAATTAGAATTTAGATATTCAAACTCACTTTATTGCAATGCATGCTTCTTTTAATAGCATCTCTTCATGGAATATCTCACGATACAATTAATAGAATAATCAAATGTGTAAATTGAACACACACACAATTCAATAAATTTTATGAAAACGTTGAGGAAATAGCAGAAGTCAAAAGTAATTTTTTTTCCGTGGCCTTTTTTCCAAATGTTATTGGTGCAATCGAGGAGATATTGTGCATTAAAAACAAAATTGGAAAGAAGTAACATTGGTCTTTTACTTGCGAAATTTTTATTTCCCCAATTTGTTACCATATGTGAGTTTAAAACACACTTCAAATTCGTCTATGAATAAGCATTATCTTAATGTCGACTTTAAATATAAAGTTTACTTTTACTAAAGTCGATTTTAGTGTTTGTCTATGAATAGCGCCCAATATCTTTAATCCCACGAGTGACACAGGGTCAAAATAATAACTCTCCATCATACCTTATTTTCCGTGGCAACTTTTAGTTCACTCTATGATCGCTCAGTTGAAACAAATTTCATCAAAATGGTACTCAATCTTAGTTTTAACTGTTTCCAATGCCAATCTTCAAACAGTTGTGAGTACTTAGATGTATGCCTTGCGCAAATTATGTACTCTGAATTGTCGAGTATACACGAAAGCTGTATTTTTCGATGAATATGTTTACGAAGAAATCCAACCTGCAGTGTGATAGGATATTTTAAGGGGTAAGCTTTATAAGAATTTACACATGAATTGAATGTTTTGACCATGAGTTGTGTTAGTAGTAATGTTGCGCACAGTTCCAGAAGTTGAATTTTCCTTGGGACTACTTCCATTTTGCTGTAGATAGAGTGATGACTAGCTTTCGTCTGGGTAAGTTTTTTCAACACATCGCAAAACTTGCTGATCCGAGGGGTTATACTTAATCCACCGTGGAATTATTTCCTCTTCAATATTAATGGTAATTATTTTTGAAACTTATTCCACCAAGATGAAAGAAGGGGCAATTCAATATTTTGCATCCTATAAATGACTAGAAATTGATAGCACCATTCCTATCATGCAACACAAGGTACAAGAAATATAATCAGCCTCACATTGTTTCTTTTGAAGAGTTACGAAAGGCTCATAGAGACTTTCTGCTTAAAAGAAGTATTATATCTAGATCACAGCACGCATATTTAAAAGTTAAATCAGTTGAAACTGCGCTACATGACGTAGTAGGAACCATTAATAAATCAATCCAGAACAAGGAATACACTATAAATGCATTTCTTGATATCGAGGGAGCCTTTAACAATGTCAAAATAGAGGCCATTCAGGATGCTCTGATTGGTCTAGGAATCGAATCCTATATTCGCAAATTGATTAACTCAATGCTGAATAAAAGCTTAATAAGCGCAGATCTTGGCTATAATAAAGATAGCTAGCGACCGCCAAACTGTGGTCCGCGGACCACTAGTGGTCTACATGAAAATTTCGCTGGTCCGCAGAAAAATGTGGAATATACTTACTCATCACGCTAAGTTATGTTTTAAGATGCATTGAAACATAATTCAATTCATAACAATACGTGAAAAGTTATAAAAACTTTCGTCGCATACTGTACACACTGGCCATTGGATGAACGGTCTTCCATCTCTGTCGCGTAGAATAACGACATGGTAAATAAGTCTTACTGCTGTAGCTGCATTGTTTAGCTACATGTTTTTTCTCGTCTCGTTTCGCACTCTTCTAATGTTTCACTCTCCTGTATGTCGTATATTGATATCAGTTGTAGCATTTATGGGTGGGCTTACGGACGTACTGAGTTCAATATATTAGTTGGCTTATTCAGGAAGTTTTTGTGAATTTTCTTTTGTATATTGGTGTTTTTTTAAGACCGGTATGATTTTAAATCTTAACCATGTGAATATTTTCTTTTATTTGATATTTATTGGGATAAAATCAGTTTGACTTTTCTAAATTTCTTCTCTTTTTTATCTTAGATTCAAATAAATTAAACCCATAATGAGTGAAAAAAAGCAAAAGAGCATTTCGAATTTCTTTAGTAATTCAAAAAGTATTGAGAACGATAATAATAACATTGATAGTACTTCACCTAACCGTGAACTAATCAATAAATCAGACTCCCCACAGTCTTCATTAGGGACCATTAGGAAAAGCGTTGGAACGGGGGGTGGAGAGAAGCAAAAACGCAAAGTATCAAGAAAATATCATTCCTACTACTTAAAATTTGGATTCATTGAAGAACCTGACAGTGAGCTGGATCCACGGCCCCTCTGTGTTGTATGTTCTGAAAGCTTATCTAACGATGCATTAAAACCTTCCAAACTTGAAAGACACTTGAATTTAAAACACCCGGATTTAGCAAAAATAGAATATTTTCAAAGAATGCATGAAAATATGCAAAAGCAAGTTACTGTTTTAAGAAAAATGACCATGGAAGATAAATCATTGCTAAAGGCCTCCTATCTCGTGGCAAATCAGATCGCGAAATGCAAAAAGCCATACACGATTGGAGAAGAATTAATTAAGCCTTGCATGTTAAAAGCCTGTGAACAGATTTTGGGAATGCAGGCTGTTCAGAAATTGAAAGCAATTCCTATGTCTGCTAATATTATCAAGCGCAGAATCGAAGATATGGCCGAAGACATTGAAAATCAGATAATAAAAATGGTGAAAAATTCATCAATTTATTCAATACAACTAGACGAATCTACGGACATTACAAACAAAGCACTCCTTCTTTGTTTTGTGAGGTTTCAGTATGAAGGAGAGCTTAATATGCCGGGTAGAACAAACAGCTCTGAGATTTTTGAAGCTCTTAATAGTTATTTTCGGGAACATGAAATTAACTGGAAAAAATGTATTGGGTGCCGCAAATATGACTGAACATCTTTCAGGAATTGTTGCAAAGGTGAAAAATGTTGGTCACCCAGGCATTTTTTCTACACACTGCATTATACATCGAGAGCAACTTGCAGCGAAAAAAATTTTCCCAGAACTACACGAAGTATTATCAAATGTCATTGAAATTATAAAGGAAATTCGACACAAAGCACTCAATTCTCGAATCTTTGAGGCACTTTGTGAAGAAATGGGTTCCGAGTATACTCATCTTCTTCGTCATGCTGAGGTGAGATGGCTGTCGAGGGGCAAAATACTGACCCGACTATTCGCCTCGCGGGAAGAAGTTAAATTATTTTTCCGGGAACAAAACAATCCGAAATTGCAAAAATTCTTGTCCAAAAATGAATGGCTAGCAAAGCTTGCATACCTGGCAGATATTTTTTCCCTGTTAAATGAACTAAACATATCCTTGCAAGGACAACTTAAGGACGTGTTCACACTACGAAGTAAAATTGATGCGTTTCAAAAGAAAATATTACTGTGGCAAATTCGGTTGGTTAAAAACGATCTGCAAATGTTTTCTAATTTTGATGTTAACCAGCAAGTGGTAACCCTAGTTAAAAAGCACTTGGAATCACTTACAGAATATTTTGCTCGTTATTATCCAAAGAATGAAGATCCCAGACATGGAAATATGTGGATAATAGATCCGTTTGCAGCGAACATTCGGGATAATAATTTAAGCATGCATCTAAAAGAAAGCCTCATTGACCTATCGTCCGACGAAACTCTCAAATTTAAATTTCATTCAACCTTATCAAGATCTCAGTTTTGGCTTTCCATAAAAAGTGAATACCCTTTTCTTAGTGAACAGGCAATGAGAATTCTGATTCAATTCTCCACAACTTACATATTTATGTGAAAAGGCCTTTTCATCTGTCACGGCCATCAAAACACGGTACCGATCTCGGCTTGAAATAAATGCAGTTCTCAGTCTTGCAGTAACAACATTGGATCCAAATATCCAAAATCTTATTTCAAGTAAGCAGGAACATCCATCACACTAGGAATATATAATGCTAAAAGTTTGATATACTTAAACTATCTTTTAATTGTTTTGTTTATTTTATTATGGTTTATTAATAAAGCTTTCATAATTTGGTTACAATTAATAGTTTCATTTTATTAACTAAGTATATTTCATGAGTTCTTAGATCACAATTTTTTTTATAAATATATTTAACACTTCTAAAATCCTGTAAGTGGTCCGCGGGATTTAAATTATGAATTCTCTGGTCCATGAGGTCAGAAAGTTTTGCGACCGCTGATAGAGCATATCTAGGGTGTTGAGCCCTAGTGAACTCTACATAAATCCAAATTCATAATAATCAAGTTTCATTGCTCAATAACAATTTCATTTTGCATACCAATTAATATAGGTAAATTTTTCTTGCATCTAGTTGTAAAAAGTAAATTTAATGCCAACGTAAACTATATTGCACTCAAAGAAATTTAATGTTAACGTAATCACTTTCCATTCATGAAGGCAATGACACTGTATAAATTTTGTGTTGAATGCTAACGTAATCAACTTCACTTTATTAATGACACTGTATGAATTTATGTATATAAACAGAGAAATAACAATAAAGAATAAAGTTGTTTTATCAGTAAAAGAAAGCATTATTTTTATATTCAAGGTGAGTCTGCTAAGGGCATTTCTGATCACAATAGTTGTGCATAGATTTTGTACCGTTGCACCATTAATACAGGTACAGGTATTGAACCTGGGCTTCTGGATGATGTGCTAGGTATACGAACCTACTGCAGTATATAACAAGGCGGCAAGGAAATTCTTTGTCGCGGTAAAAACAGAGGGGTACTTTCACCTCGACTGCTGTTATTGGTGGATAATGGAATTCTCACCTCTTTACAAACGGAGGGAATAAAAGCAGTAGCATATGATAACCATTTAGTCATTCTTGTCTCGGAAAGTTCTTATCGACGATCAGTGAACCAACCACAGGTGCGTTCAACTTTATAACTGTGCTATAAGTTGTGATCTGGGTCTTAAGCCCACAAGGACTGAGCTGTTTTTATACCCTAGAAGAAATCTAAAGGGTATACTAAGTTTGTCATTCCGTTTGTAACACCTAGAAATAATGATGGTAGAGTAAAATAGATTGGACACCCACGCATAAAATTAAAAGTTATTTTGAGTTTTGCATGTAAGTCCGTCTGTCTGTCTGTCCGTCCGTCCGTACGATATCTCGAGAACGCGTTCAAAAATCATACTTGCACAGAGAAGTGACCATACAAATTTACATACAGACATTCATCTAGGGTATCATAAGAATTGGTCTTAGACCAAATCTAGCTTTTTTAATTGTTTTTTTTTACGGAAAAGAATTATCCCGATTTTTGCTCCGCCAAAAGTGGATAGCATTCCCTTGAATTGAAAACTGAAGACAAATACCTAGGAGTGATACTAGACTCCAAATTGAAGATAGGATATACGTGAATGAGCACGTCAATAAGGCATTGCACTTTATGAATGCAAGAAAACTTTTGGTAAGAGCCGGGGTATACACCCTTGCATCGGTCACTGGATGTAAACTGCTATGATAAGACCTATCCTCACCTCCCAAGAAACAATTTTTTTAATATAGTAGTAACCGCAAGGTTTCAATTACCCAATTATATAACTTGAGTTATATAGACTGGTACTCGAAACGTCTTCGTAACCACTATAAACCCCTTATAGAGCTTAAATGGAGGATTATATAAAGGTTACCGTGACTTGATTTAGGTAACGTTATATAACTAAAAGTTTTATAAAATGAGTAACCAAAATATTCTGGTTACCTTAATATAACTTCTTATATAACCCTTATATAACCCAAGGTGCTCTCGATTAATTTATTTTGGTCACAGCAGTGGTTGCGGTAATGTTTCGGTTACCTTTATAAACTTTGTTTATAATGGTGATGGTAACATTTCCACAACGCTTGGAGTTCTCAGACTGATTACTTTCAGTGATTGAAATGTTAGGGAAATTATTTTTCGTTACCTTTATAAAACAATAATATGCAAATATTTACGAAACCTATAGACTTTCGATTTTTTTTTGTATTGTATTTTTATAATGTATGGTTTAATAGTTTTACATTTTAGAAGTACAATTTTTCGGCATATATGTGGTGAAATTCAGCTGCAATTGAAATTTTACTGTGAATATCATCATAGATACTTCCAAAAAATACAGAGCGCTCCAAAAATAAGCAATATTTAATAATTTTAATTAAATATGACAAAATTTAAAATTTTCACTTATGTGACATTAATTCAGAAAAATTACATAACATACTTTAGAAATGTTATGTACCTAAAAATATGTATTTTCTTCAGATAAAAATAAAACGGAAGCCATATATCTGCAATTTATAAAATTGGCTTAACCGACATTTTCTTTTTTATCTGCAATGGACAGATGAAAAAATGGCGGCTTGTACTTAAATGAATAAATTACCATTATAAAACTTCAAGTAGTTTTATATAAACTGAATGACCCTTATAAAACTTCTAGAAATATTACATAAACTAAAGGCACTACCATGCTTCGAAACTTGTCCTTATATACCCTTTAGTCATAATATGTAACCTTTGGTAATGTTATATATCTTAATTATAGTCACAAAAAACAGACGTTAGTGTTCTTATATACCCTTTGATTATATTATGTTATATAAATAAAAACAGTTTTATAATGGCTCCATTCGACACTAAAAGTAATTTGTTTTTATAACGATCACCGTAGTTACTAAAGGGCCACCAAAAAATTTTACGATATTTTATAGCGGGTATATGTATTACCGAAAGTTCCCAATTTTTATTAAAGTCACCTAAATTACTGAAAGTTGTCGAGTTATATAAGGGTAACCACGGATACTGCAATAAACACTTATTACAAATAAGTTTATAGCGTGGCGATCAAAACAATTATAAAACTTTCTTATATACCTTCTAGTAATGGTTACTCTAAGTTATATAGACCGGTGATTGAAACATTTCCATCACCAACTTATAAAACCTTTAGTAACTTACTTCCACGATAACCATTAGTAACCTAAAAAACGCTAATATAACTACATCACCAATTGGTAATATTATAAAGCTCTTATATAACCACTGAAATTCTTATATAACCATTATATACCCCTAATAAAACTACCCATCACCTTCAGTCACCAAAAATTGGAAAAATTGTTACTTGGGCTATGAAATCTTGATGTGGTGAAGTGCTCTAGAGAAAACGACTCACCTGAAAACTCTTACCAAAATACAGAGGGCTATCTGTGTAGGTATTACAGCAACTCTTCGAACAACTCCAACCACTGCAATGGAGATTATGCTCTGGTACCTGCCCCTTGACCTAAGGTAAATGTATAGCTGCAAAGAATAAGCTGAGACCGTCGGTAGACCCCTAGATCAGCGAAGAGAATCCTAAATTTACAGATCTAACAGCTGTCTAATCGCAGATGCAGTTTGCTTGTGGCGTCTTTTATTAACCCTGCATTACTAACCGTATACTATGTTGCGTTCTGACTAACCACGACCTTATATTCACGTAAACCGGAACCATAACATTAAAATTTTAGAATAAAGTAATTTTAAGTAAATATAACAAAATTGCTGTAATATAAAAGTAAGGGAGAAATAAAGCTACTATGATTACATATTTATATGAAGTCTGTTGAATTTGTTTGACAGTTTGATTTTAGAATATTATAATTGGGTGGATTACACCTATAGGTTTGTAATGCATGGCTAAACTCTTGTTTTGCGTTTTTGGCCATTCTATTAAGTTTTGTTACTTCATCAAAATCTCTTTTTGAGTACCTACTACAGTGCTTTTTATTTCCTTTTTATTTCGATGAGAAACCCATCGTTAAAACTGATTACTTTTACGATTGTTTATTGTATCTTTAAAAAAATATTGACAGTCTTCATTCGAATCTGAAAAAGCAGTAGTTTTAAAATATAAAATTTAGGCTGGCAGCAAAACATATAGTGAAATCTTTTATGCGACTCGGTGTAAGCACTACCACCAGATCTGTCATTTTCGTGCTCTTTTCTTCTCACCAGACCAATACCAAATCCAAAGGCGCCATCTTTTCTACCTCGGCTATTTTTGGTGCTGCCTGTGGTTGCAAACCTCTTCAAATTTTTTCTAGGTTTGAGTGTTAACACTCGGTTGAGGTTATATATTATTATTTTGATTTGGCTCTTTCTAACCTCCCACACCACAGAATTACACCAAACACACAATCAGCACAATGGTGGATGTGCGATCCCGAGTTTAGAAAAGAATTCACTAAAGCATAAATGGCACAAGAACTAGATGTCGGATGCAGTACCAAAAAAGTATATAAAATTTATATGGCTGGGTGGTGGTCCAATCCGGAATGGACCACAATATTTTAAATGTTTTATATGTCGACTGATTCATATTTTTTCGTATTTGATGTGTTGAGGAAGTCGATCAAATGCATACAAAACTGCTGTTATAAAAACATTTGCTTTCGGCACGCTCCAAAACATGTTATGGTCCAATCTAGACTGCACTACTCATTTCACAATCTGTATACTCTGCTCTATGCCATGCGACATCTAGGTCTTGTGCTATCTATGCTAATAGTTACGATAAGTGTTGTATTTAATTCCAGTTTATTAACTTGTTTAGTTTTTCGGATAAATAAATATATTTTAAAAAAAGTTTAAATATATGTTGTGTTTGAATACCTTATTGCAAGCTTAAAACGTATATAGTTTCATTTGAGCCAATCATTGGGAAGTCCATAGAAGGGCTGTCAAGAATAACAGAGCTTTTCAAGGCGTGTTAAGGAGGAACCATAAAGACGTGTGGAATTTTATTGCAGTTATCACGGGACACTGCTACTACTCTTTTTATTGAATTTAATGTTAGTGTTCACGCAAAAATAAAAGAAATAACCATTGATTGGATTCCAATATACCTAGAGCTTTTGTCACTACATTTTCGCTTAAATTTAGTAACTTAGTCTCTAGTAACTCCTCGGTTAATAGAACTTTGTAATGCTCTTTATTGCCAGAATTACTTTCAATTTGATAAAAAATATATTATTATGAATAATGGATCTCCCTTGCAGTATTTATGAATGACTTGGAGCATGGAATATTACGTAATAAATTGCCCTATAAAGAAAAAAATTGATTTCTGGTACAGATATGGGGATGATATATTGATCTTGTGGAGAGCTAAACATTTTTGGATGTGGATAAATTCATTGGAAGCTGATATAACTTTTACTATCGAAAAAGAGATGGACGGGAAAATCAATTTTCCGAATTTGACAATTAATAGACTATCAAATAGGCTTGACTTTGATATTTATAGGAAGTCATTTCGGATTCTATCATCCCAGCTTGTTGCAATCACCCGGTTAATATTAAATTTTCAACTTTCCACTCAATGATTCATATATTGTTCAATGTACCACTATCCACAATATCATTTAATAAACTTGCAAAGGACCAAAATAAGAAAATTATGTTAAAAGGCACCACAGCGTTAACGCCCTGAAGGTTACATGGGTTTCGAAGTTTAAAAAAGTATTTATTTTTTTATTTTTTATCTAATAGTACAATATGTCTAGAATATTTTCCTTAAGTTTCAAGTCAATCGGAGTAAAAGTCTAGGAGAGAGAGACTTTGCAAATTATCCTCAGCGACGCAATTTGAGACAGCTGCTAACCTATTGTTTGTCTGTCTCTCTCGCTCGTTTTTTTTCACTTTCTGAAGATCACCTATTTTAAATATATATTTTAATATGCCCTAGTCATTACAACTGCAGCATGATCTTACTTTTATGTAGCTGGAATCGGCGATTCTATGTAAGTTAAAAAAATAATCTTCTTTCCTTTTATTCCTACTTTAAATCTTAATCGGTTTTTTCTTCTAAAAACACTATTTTTAAACTCGGTAGACACGATATCTTAAAAACTAATACACCGATCTTATTGAAATTCTGCACACTTCTTTAAAATAGGATTAACTAGTGACTGAACGAAGGTTTTCTTTTTTTTTTCGATTACAACTAATTTTGCAAGACTACGTAGTGTAAATTGTACCAAAAATTGTACATTTTTGCATTCAACTCTGCCAAAAATTCAAATTTCAATTTCTTTTTAAATCCTTCGTTCAGTCACGAGCTATGCTTATCTACTCACAGAAAAAAATTTACTTTATAATTTCTGATAAGGCTGTCATGAGTTATGCTGACCACCGCGAGAACACTTTTTTTGAGGGGTTTCCGGAAACCAGGTCCCACCGGCTGAATTTTCGAAATTTTTGAATGAAAATTTTATAAAATATTTACTAAATGTTGCTCTTTTATATGCATAAAATTTCGAATAAAATAAGTTATTTATTACACAAAAAAAAATGAGAAAATATGTTTTTTTTTAGCCTTCGAAGCCCATGTAACCCCTTAAGTAACGACAATATTGACAGATATGTTAAGTTACCATTTATAGGTAAAATTACTTATTAACTAGCCAAGATAATAGCACAAAAGAGAGAAGTAAATATAGCCTTTTATGATAGATATTGTGATTAAAAGTTAATGCGAAAGAAAAGATCAATAGGCGCATATGAGATAAAATGTAATAATTATGACTCCATCTACATATATTGGACAAACTGGGAGGAATTTCAAGGTTTCAAGAACATATTGCTACATGTAAGAATCAAAAAACATTTAACAGAAAATAGACAAAATTGTGCTATAGATAATTTAAACATTTTACACAGCGAAAATAAAGGTAAGATATTAGATCTCCTAGAAAATTTTGAAATTGTTAAAGCTAAAGCCTTAGGTACCACCCAATATTTTGAAGAAATTTGTAAAATTGCCGGAGATACAGCATTTTATGTGAAACCGTGAACGCGTTTTTTCTGGAAACTACGACCGTTGATAACATATTAAAAAAAACTATACATCCGATTTGCATGCGACAAGTCTTCTGTTCGAACATCCTGTCTCTGTGGCACCATGTAGAAATTTTTTTTTTATGAACGATGAAAATGAAAATCGGAAATAAAATTTCGTGGTTCCACCATTTTTGTTTAAGGTTTTGAAATTCCCCCACGTGGTGTTGTTAATCGATATGTCTAATTTCTAAATATATTTTTATACCCTAGATGAAATCATAGGGTATACTAAGTTTGTCATTCCGTTTGTAACACCTAGAAATAATGATGGTAGAGCAAAATGGATTGGACATCCAAGCATAAATTAAGTTGTTTTGAGTTTTGAATTCCGTCTGTCCGTTCATCCATCTGTCCGTCCGTCTATCCGTCCTCACGATAACGCGAGAATGCATGTACTTAGAGAGGTGAAATTTCGCACATGGGCTTTTAAAAAAAAAACGCAAAATTAAGATCGTAAATGGAACAAATCAGGTAACTCCTTTGTAGGGTTGCTATACAAAAATTTCGTTTTTCACTACATATTTGCACACTACCTGAGAACGCGTCAACGTAGAACGCTGAAATTTTGTACATAGTGTTTTCATTAAAATAGTAAATATAATTTCAAACATGGACTAAATCGGGTAATGCCTTCTTGGTGTTGCATATAAAAATTAAGAATTTTACGTATGCTATGAAAACGATCACGGTTTTAATGTACTGAATATGTCAGAATATGAAATCCTATAAAATTGGTTATAATAATTCTTTCTGTCCGACGAACCGTTATCGAAATATATGCGAAAAACCACTTCAAAAATCAAACTTGCACAGATTAGTGATCATACGAAATGACATACGATGTTATGGTAGTATAGTTAGAGTGAATGGTCAGGACGTGAAGTCCAAACTGTCAGCATGAGCTGACAGATCACTCGATGACAGCGAATGCACAGGGCGGCACGCTAGCACCTCGTCTAAGGGTGGCGGAGAGTGTGGGGGGGGTCCACGAAAAACCTGCCGCTAGTCATCACCCATAAACAAAAAAATTTTCGTGCCTTCATACAAAAAAAGAGCCGGCACACACTCGGTCCTGAAGGGACCCTTACGTCACTTACCTATATACTGGTGGAAGGCGTAGGTGTTATACCTCCCTTTGCCTTGCCCCATCCTCCCTTTGACTTGGGGGGGCACTATTTCCAAGTCCCTTGGCTGACCTGTTAGGAGAGACGAGAGCGGACCTAGTCAACCTTCATGATGAGGAGGGCTCCGGGAGAGTGAAGGGAGAAAAATTGAAACACTATTAGGGCAGCATTACGTTATAAATAAGACTTTATTGACTCTAATTAGCTGGTTTCTATGACTACTTCTCGATAGTTAATTCTCTGATCCTAGTTCACATAGTAAGCAATCGTAATCTGAATAATACGGTAATTCTAATAATACTCTATTTCACCTGACAGGCGACCATAATTAGAATAATGAGGTATGTATTTCTAATAATACTCTAAGTCAGATGATCGCCAATTATAAACCGAATAGCGGTGTAATTCTAATAATACTTTAATTCATATGAATGACAATTCTAAGCCTATTGATAATGTAACGAATTACTATTTAAAAGAAAAAGGAAATTAATTTAATGCCAGATGAAAACTCGGCACAAAACATATCTATTCATACACATTTTTTTGCGTTAATTCTAAAATAAACAGTAATAGATCAAAATTAGTTAACTACAAACAGAAAACTACAAATTTAGCTGATATGCCTGGCATGGAGCGATAAGGCCGGGAATTTACCGAAATCGAATCGACTGTATCATAATTTATTTAAAACAACAGGTAGTCTTTGGAAAACACAGAAAAAGGACCATTCATGTAACTCAATTGTGCCTCCATTGCGAGGAACGCCTCAATCGTTCACTCATAAGGTATATATGTATATATTTATGCATGTAGGTACCATTCACGACTATACGCAAGAGTAAATAGGTAAGTAGTCCTATGTATACCACATATCTACCTATACACACGTGTATCCCATCAGTAGGATATCTCTTATTTTATACTTAAATATATCCACAGAAAACTTTAAATATTTTTTTTATATTCGGATATAAAAAATTATAGACTACAAACAAGAATAATAATGAACTTACTGCGGTATCCTTTTCCGACGGCGAAGAAGATCTTCTCCCACGCTGGAAACTGCTATTTATGATGAACGAATTAACCTGTATGCAGATATATACATTTTTTTCCAACACCACAAGATCATGAGAGCACATGAATGCTCAGAAGTAAAATTATGTAACGAGATTTACATATGGCCTTTGTCCTGCAGACGTATCTTGCTAAAAGTATTCACCCTAGGTAATAAAATGTATACAATAGTTCGTAACAAATAACTAAAAATGCTGCAACTTCCTTGAAGTTGTCTGAAAACTGGGTCAAAACTCTGGTCTGGTGTACGATTACACTTAGTAGGTTCAGCCATCAACCAAATGCCAGCATTAAATGATTTAAACAGATATGAAGTGGGGTCCCTATAGTAAGCCACTGCACGCTACTTTATGAAAATTCCAGATTTTTACGTTTAGACATCTCATCTGTGCTTTTTGAATAAGTGATGATGCTGCGTGTTATCTAGATTTGTCGTTCTTGGGTTCCAAATACTGATCAGATGGATCACGAGCCTGCCTATTTCCTTTTGTGTGGTAATTTCCACAACTTCCTAATAAAAACACTGGAACTCTCTATTCCACTTAATTGGTTGTCTTTTTCTTGCTTTAATTATGGGACCGATTCACGCGTCCATAGCGATAATTCTTTCTAATTTTTTTGATTTTACTTATTAATCTCTATCAGCACCTTTTTCTTTCCAACTTTGATTTTTTTTTGCCTGCTGGTAAGGGAAATAATCTTATAATATGAAAGTATAATTCTACTAGAGACAAAAAATCTCTTGGACTTACGTGCTGAATAGTTTATCCGTCCGATGTTTAAAGACTTAAAGACTTTTCTCGTTTTCCAATTTAATACACGTACCTATCGTGTGAAGTGGTTGACAGCGGAAAGAGACGAGTTCTTCTTCTTTTCAGTCATAATCTGTCGTCCCCGCATGTCACGCGAGCTTGATGAAGCATTGCTTCGTCGAGGTGCGCTCAGTACGTGGTTCTACTTGAGGGCCGGCGTACATGCTGCAGTATTTCCGTGTAGCATATTGCTATATGCAATACGCTACGACCATAACAACGAGTATTCATCTAGGGTATCATAAGAATTGATCTTAGACCAATTATAACTTTTTTGCTTGTTTTATTTTATTTTTCTGGTGAACTATACTTTTGATTCGAGTACAAAAATTGTTATACAGTCTTCTATATGTATATATTGACTATGAGTATTAATAGACCGAAACTCGTACTTGTTAGGATCTAATTAAATAAAAATATTGTGAGACTAAAGCATTGTTTTGATACTTTAATTCAAACATTGTCTAGAATTAAAATGTTTCACAAATCGATAACATTAATAAGATTTTTGCTTGTTATAGTAAGTTTATGAATGCGTGGATGACGGGACATTTTTTGATAGGACGCGCATTCTTAACGCCACCAGAACCGAATCTACTGAAAAAAAAACCGATGCATTGTTTAACCCGTTGGAAATTAATTAACAAACTGCAAAATAATGTCTGGAAGATTTGATCATCGGAATACATATCCTTGAAGTCTGGAGAGCGTCTTATTAGTACAAGACAATCAACCTCCTGGTCGTTGGTCGTTAGAAAGTATTGAAGAGACATCCAGTTTAACTTAACTTACTTAACTTCGTCTTAAGCGCAGTTGTAAATACTACTACTTGACCACAATTCCAGTATATATTATATATGCAGAAAAAATTGAACTTTTCGACCCAGCTGATGAGAGGTCTCATCAGTATGGTGATTTCTGATCGCCTACCATAGAAGTTCGCTGATAGGGTCACCCAATTGCCCATACAAATACGTTTTACCAAAAGCAAGTGTGAATCATATGGTAGCAAGAATTTCTCAATGCAATTGGATGATTATTCCCCTTTGTCGCCATACCGCACTTGGATAAACCAAAAAAACTTATATGTAGATTATTTCTCGTCTACAGCATACTGAAATTCACAGAATAATTTAAATGCATTTTTAAAATGCAGAAAATATCGACCCTTTGTATGGGTAATTGAGTGACCCTATCATCGTACTACTATGGTAGGCGATCAGAGGTAACCATACTGATGAGACCTGTCTGATCGCTGGGTCGAAAAGTTCGATTTTTTCTGCATTCTTAATATATATATTCCGACCCCATTGTGACGGAACTGCAGCACGAAATAAAACAAATGCAATATAACAACCTAATTCTTACATAAAGGGAACGGAAAACATTTAATGAAAGAGTAGCAAAGAAGGGCACCTTTAGAAATCATAGAAACATTTCAACGCGGTTATTCGTAGTATTGGATAAAAATTACGCAGGCTACGAAAGAAAGCTCAAAGACAATGAGGATTACTTGCTTTCCCTAGCAAAGAATCAAACCTCAATAGCTGACGTTACAGCAAATGTACTGAAAAATAAGTTAAAAAGTTAGAATGGGTCTAAGATCAATACTTATGTTACCCTAGATGAATGCCCGTATGAAATTTCGTACGGTCACCGATCTGGGCAATTTTGATTTTTGAAGTGGTTTTTCGCATATATTTCTAGAACGGTTCGTCGGACAGAAAAACTGATTATAACCAATTTCATAGGATTTCATATTCTTAACAAGTTTTTCCTACAACAAAAATGTCTAGAACGGATCGTTTTCTCAGTATACGTAAAAAACCTAAATTTGTATATGGCAGCACCAAAACGAGATTGCCCGATTTAGTCCATTTTGATTTTTGTTTTGCTATTACTATAAAAACACCGTGCACCAAATTTCAGCTCTCTATGTTGTCGCGTTCTCAGGGAGTGTCCAAATATATGGTGGAAAACGAAATTTTTGATGGCAACCCCACGAAGGAGTTGCCCGATTTGTTTCATTTTCGAATTTAATTTTACATTTTTTTTTAAAGTTCGAGTACAAAATTTCAGCTTTCTAAGTGAACGCGTTCTCGAGTTATCGTGCGCACAGATGGACGAAAAGACGAACATGTAAAAATCAAAATAACTTTTACTATTATGCGTGGGTGTCCAATCCATTTTGCTCTACCATCATTATTTGAAGGTATTACAAACGAAATGACAAACTTAGTATACCCTTTAGATTTCATCTAGGGTATAAAAAACACAGAAGTAATCAAGCAGCAGATTGACGTCTTTATCACTCATATAATGACTAATTAGGAACTATTGAGAGTAGGCATACAAAAACATAAAATAGTACAGACCTTCACCGCCTTAACGGCATACACAAGCCTTATCACGAACTACTACGTTAGGGTACAAAAGGAATTCATCGAATTAATAATCGATTCTCGTAATGGTAAAATCAGTCCATTTTTACTCACCCTACATTAACCTCGCGCTCAAATAAGACATATCCGAGAAACTATTCTAACATCGCTAACATCCCCCGCAAATGCATTCCGAAGATTTAATTAATCTTTACAAAATTATAACAGTTAAAAGTACAGCAATGCACTCCATGATCGTCATTAAAATAAAAATGCCATTACCAGGCGAAGTTATTCCAGCTTTTTAAGATATATCCAAATCCAATAGAACGCAATGGGGAGTACTTCTACTTGGAACCATTATCAGAGTTCGTTGCAACCACTCTTCATAGAGATCTCTAGTACCCGCTAACTCACGCTGAAAAGTCACCAAGGCATATGTTCTCAACTAACTTTGCCGACAGCAACATCCGGATTATACCAGGCATTCGCTGTGATATGCACTTGCTAAATCACATAAAACCACCACTGGCCCCTTGTCATGTAAAGAAGACTCATCCGTCCCGGTATTGGATACAACTACTAGACCCCGACCAATGGATTCACATTGTGAATAAAGAGACCACTATTAATATTATATGCGGCAATCAAATCTAATTAAAAGGCTTAAAAAAACGGTAGCATAAGACTAAACAAAAATTGTCAAATAAAACATCCAGCAATGAGTATAATCGTCCAAAACACATACATATTTCAATATCCAATGGTCACTTTTCTTCTACTAACATAACAAGCCTATCCGTCCTTCTCAGAAAAGCAGTAACTCTATGAGATGGATACTAAGACCATCCACCCTTCCTTATACACTTGGATACCAAGCCTTTAACGGATATCCAATTCAGCCAAATAAATACAAATTTCCTGTGAGTGATCATCATCATGCTTATCATTGTACTATCACGTAGCTCATCGTAGGCGTAATTATTATAGCAGCAGTCTGGTACAAATTTAAACGACAAAAAGCAGCATCCCTGAAGACACCACTTTTGAAGTGGAAGCGCCTGCACCGAGACCTTCAAAACGAACTACGATTCTCTCACTCAACCTCGACGGGCCCAGAATGATCAGGCATTCAGGAACATAGCAAAATTCAAATTCGCCACAAATCTAATTTCACACGGAATAAAATGCACTCTTGCGTTATATTTTAAACTTTTCCCACCGTCCGTCAATAGAGTTTTCACTTAATAACGTTCATTCATATAAGCAATTTTTTTAATTAAATTTCACTTGAAGACGTTCGTTCACATAAGACCTTTACAAATAAAAATGTTTAACCTTTGAATTTCACATGATAACATTGGTTCCCATAATGCTTAACTTATGGGAACCAACAGTATCAGGTGAACAAGGTAAATTTTTTATAAATACAAAGCATAAGGAATAAAGATCTCACTTATTAACGAACCGAGGAATAAGCTGTTAAATTTAGACCCTACCAGTGGTAAGGGTTTTAAGTTGACGAATCAATAATTTTACTGAAATCTTAATTTGTGAAACAGTAAATTCGCCTATATGCATATGATTTAGAACAATATATGCATATAGATCAGGGTGTCGGAGCGGAGCAATTACTACTGCTCCGGAGAAATAACCGGAGCATTTGACTGGAGCAGAGCCATACGCCGAATAAGATATATCAGTTCCGAAGCGCTCCACGAGTGGAGCAAATGCCGAAGCGATCTATCAGCCGGCAGTGTTGGGATGGTACCAGTGTTCCCAGATCTGAAGGATTAAACCCTTTTTTGAGGGATTTTTCTTTGAAAGTTCGATTGAAGGACAAAATTGTCAAATTTGTTGAAATTAACGGATTTTTGGCTGAGGAAGAAAATTTAGAGTATTTTCTTTATTAATATCACATGTACAAAATATTTTCTGAGCCTAGTGACTATTTCTATTTGATTGTGAGGGACTTGTGTACTGCAACTATGCTATACTATGTTATATTTGGTGAGTAATAATAAACCTACGCCAATGCGCAGCGGTGTACATGTGCCTAGTTTCCCGTTGGTCTATTTTGCGGAATATCTTGTATTGGAAATAAAGTAGTAAAGTAGAAATATAGTAAATAGTGGAAGAAACATCAGATATTAATATGACATATTTCTTCATTCAAGAAAATGGTGAATTCTAAATGTCAACACCTCAAAAAAATAAAAAATAAATAAAAAAATAAGACAGTTCAAAAAAGATGAAAACAAGAAATTTTCCGATTGCTGGTTGGAAAACCAAAGTAAATATAAAGCCTGGATTCAAAAGCTCAATGACCGAAAAAAAAAAGCTAAATGCAAGGTTTGCGGTTTTGAAATTTGTTTATCTTTGAAATCTCCAAATAATTTATAGACTTGCAATAAAATTCTAATTTGTGGGACTAGACAGACATTCTACCAGAAAAATGCATCAAGAAAATTTTAAAATTATGAGTGTCCTAACTCTTTTATTTACCATAGATTTATCCAATTTAATAATTTCGTTCTGAAATAAATGTTTTTGTTCGAAATTGATTATGTCACTTTACAAACCCATTCTTAAGGTATTTTAAAAGATTTCTTTGAAATATGGTATTAAGGGATTTTAAGTGATTTTTATGTCCAAAATGAGGGATTTCCGTTGGCAAGAATCTGGGAAGACTGGACTGTACTACAATTGTAGTACTTTTACTACTATTTAGAGCACGGGTACTCCGCACTACGTTTTCTTAAATGGTACTACAGCTTAAGAATTTATAGCACGAAGTCGGAAAAAATGTGATTCCGGAAAAAAATCAAATTGGTTTTCAAATTCAATCAATGAATGAAATTCACTTTCTACCGTACTAGTTACACTGTTAAAATAATAGGACTATTCCCTAAATTTAAGACACGTTTTTCCTTAAAAATAAATGTATTTTTCTCTGATATAAAGGGAAAATCAGTTTAATTTCCCCAAATCAATGGAACATTCAATGAACTTAGGTATTTGGCACCAGAAATGCTATAAAGTACGTAAAATTCCGACTCTCTTGGATATAAGCAAGAGAACATTCTTTAAATTAAGTATTATGCTACATTTTTTATGGAAATATATTTTCATTTTTATAATTCACACATGGTTTTTGAAAACAAGTCTTATATTGTTTTTCAACATAACTTCCGCACTACTTAGTAGTATGGGCCATAAGAAATGAGTTATTCAGCTCATTATTATGTTTTTTAAATGGGGTGGTGCTCTATCACCTATGATTGAGTATGGTGCTATCACCTATTCCCTACATTTTAGGGAATATTCCCTACATTTCAGGGAAATAAACAAACAAACATTTTTTAAATTCCCTACATTCCTAAATTCCCTAAATTTTAGGGAAAAAACCAAAAATTCCCTACATTTGAGGGAGAAAAACCTAATCTACGTTTTCCAAGCTAGAGCTTTTCCTAATCTTATCGACAAATACCTAACCTTTGTGGCACAAATTGTTGCCAATCACTTTTGTGAATTATTTTTTACTGTGTATACAAGGGATAAACTAAGAAAAGGAACTAGGAAAACATTGGAATTGAAACACATTTTGTTTTATTCACAGAATCATCACAATTTTTCGTAATTCCCTTTCGTCCGATTGCATTTACATCTCTGTCTATTTTAGCTGTTATAAATGTAAACTGCTGCAATGCAATGCAACATTGGTTAACTGTAGTGTGATCATCAATCTGCGGCCATTCTTAATTATCAGGTTGTCCACTATCTAGTAGGTTTATTCCATAGAAAATCGATTGGATTTTAACCCGACCACCACCAATTTCATGCTTCTTTTGCTGAAAGATAAGTATGAGTTATTATGAATACAATTAATTTTTTTGCAATGCATCGCAATTAAAGGACTTTCAAATCCTTAAAACTAGCTGATTTTTGGTCTGCTGAGATTTATTAAAAAATCATCTAATTATCACAGAGACATGGTTTTCAGCTTATTAAAAGTAGGATAATACAATGTTTCAGGGAAAAAATTTTCATAAGGTTGTTAGCAAATTGTTAAATTCTCAAGTTGGGCACGCAATGGATTTAGAGAAGAGCTTTCATTTCGTCAACAGAGGTGTGGTTTAGAAAAAAAAACAAAAAAAATCACACAAATTTGTGGTGTTATCCTTTATCCCGTAAAATTTTTCTAAAAAGGATATAATTTTGTCTCTCCTAAAATGTTACCCGTTAACAGTCCTTTAAAACATAGAAAGACCTCAGTATCTAATCACGTTCAAAACTTATTAATATTTCCATGTTATGCGAAAAGTGAAAATAAGTTAAAAAAAAAGCTAAAGATCCATGCCTCTGTGATAATTAGATCCAAAGTTATGTTTCTTTTCATTTTCAACAAACCAAAAATTTTAAGGACCTCAAAGTCCTTTAATTCAGGCAGCACGAGTTACATAACAACAAAAAATAGCTGTATTCATATCTCATAACTACTGAACTTTCAGCAAAAGAAGAACGAAATTGGTGGTCTAGTTGGGAAAGTGCGAATTTTGATCAATTTCCTCTGGAATTACCCAGTAGTAAATATTTGTGGTTTATTTAAAACTCGAAATTTGTCATTACAAGCCGCAGTTTAAAGTCTACGTTACAAACGTTGTTTATAAAGATTTAGAATTTTACACACATTCATTTTATTGAATAATTTAGCGAAGTATAAACCAAGATAAAAAAAAAAAAAAAAAAAAAATGCTGAATGTTGTACTTGACGAACCTTAATATTTTTATTTATAACATATATATACATATGTATATTTATTTTTCAGAAAATATGTACTACCAGGGGCCGGATTCTGTAGTTTGGAGAGTTTGGCAGTTTGGAAGATAAGAATTTTCGTTTTCCCCGATTAAAACTCCCAAATTCTCCATTCGCGGTTCTCTAACATCATACTTGGGGAGTTGGGAAAACATGAGAAATGTCGCAATATTGAAGAACGGCTAACTCTGTGTGGGACTGTCGTAGAGCATTGGGGTTTTTCCTTCGGATTTAGGGTCTAGAGTACAAAAATACAGATGAACAATTTTTGGGGGAGGGGTTTTGAGGATGGGGGTCGTACCACCCCTCATTGGGGGTTGTCCAAAATACGTCATTTATGGTATCAAATTAAAAAGAGAGAAGCGGGGAATCGCGTGGTGTGGTTCTTTTTTTGTCATTTTAACTTCATAACTGACTTTTTACTGCCGAAAACGGATTTTTCGCACTTGGGTCATATATACCCCAGTACCTATATTATGCATATATTTGTTCCGATCTTTGTTTCGCATCCATTAGTACGCTGTTGTGAACATTTTTCTCATGGAAGGTGAATTACCACGACCTAATGATGAGCTGAAAATATGTCCATTTTTGTATCAAAAGCAAAGCCATTTTTTTGATCTTAAGAAGGAATGATTTAGTTCTTTTGCAGTTATCTCGAAAACCATTTACCGGACTCAAACACCAACTACATATCTAATTAGGGGACAAAATGTAGATGCGATTTAATCCTACATACAAGCTTTAACGTGCATATTTAGAATTTTTATAGGTCGTCTTCTAGTACAGAACAATCCAAATTGACCATTTTTGCGTGATTTAAAATTTTTAGCGGGTACCTTGAGACACCAAAATCCCTATTTCTCTGTAAGTATTGCAAGGATTTCCATAAATTCTTTTTCTGAACATAGCCAGGATATGCAGTGAGTCCATTATTTAATTTGAAAACACTAGGTACCTAGGTACCTTCACAAAATAACAAAAACAGCGAATACTGTCAGTTGAGAAATATTCTTCTTACTCTCCACAACTAACACAGCCGAGTTTTGTCCAGTGGAATAGAAAGTTTCGTAATTCTCAATACAAATTCCCCGAGTTACAGAATTCCGAGTGGAGAGTTAAGTGTCAAAAGAACACAACTCCACAACTCTCCGAGTTAGTGAATCCGGCCCGGGGCCGTAATTAGTAGAGAGATAATCAAAATTCTTAATCACCCATTCTTTTTCAAAAGATCAGGAAATTTTTGAGTAACAAGCTGTTAAAGGAGAAAAGTCGTTCACGCAAAAAGCTCTAGCAAATACGCTTTCAAATAAAACACGATGATGAGACATCCAATCCAATCACTATAGTTTTTTGATAAATGTACCATATACATGTAAAAAACACGTAAACCAATGATGTATCATATAACCTAGAAATTAAGATTGTTAAATATCAGGCGTCAGCAGTGAAAGAAGAAAAAAAACAGGCAGGAACAAAGCTTCTCCCGGCTTAGTTCAGATTAGAAAAAAGGAAAAAGAATGTAGGTGGGTGACGTATGCTTATGGCTGAGGATACAATCCGAAGAACACAAAACAATTGGAAGAAAGTTCCTTGTCCAGGCGACAGCGGTGATGACTGGCGTTGACAACTCACGACTATCTTGGTTATTGGGTTAATTTTTTTGTAAAATTTATACTTCGAGAATGCTTCCCAAGCCATGAAACAGATAATCAATCTATATGTGTGGTTTGGGAGTCCGTTCTCTAAAATGTTTCATATTGATAGTTATGGAAAAGTGCCAAACATTTATTTCATATATGCTATAGAGCCTAAACTACTATCCACGTAGGAAAATAGTCTTCTAGTAATTTACAGCTTGGTTCCTACACATACTATATGCAGTCGAGCCCGCGTAGGTGCACTTCCGTCCGGCGTAAGCATCTTGTTCTGTTATCCGGTTTTTTGCATATATGCTGTGTCCGCGTAAGTGCACCAAAGAGTGCACATATCCGATCACCGCATAAGGGCACATAAAAGTGCACATATCCGATGTTTTGACTATTCGATGAACAAAAATCTTTTCCAATTATATGAATATTTTTATTTAGGTACAAATAAACATTCGAATGTAGGTAAAGCAAAATAAATAGACAATTGTCTAGTAACAAAAACAAAAAATAATAACTTTTTCAAAAGATAATATCGAGCTTCGTGAATGGCACAACAAATTATTTAAAATAATCTGATATCATCTTCTGGACAAAATTATGTGCACCTTGTTCTGCAAGTTCTTCTTCTAACAATTCAATATTGTCAAAGGGCAAGTCCTTAGTTTCTAGTTCGTAGTACGTTTAAGGCTAGAAGAGGATCCAAACGACTTGGTTGTATCGCATTGGCATTTGTAACTTGTAGGGTTTCGTCTTCGGTATCTATATCCTCGCTATCGTTCTTAATGGAAATGTCTTATAAAATTTCCTCCTCAGTTAGTTCCCCATAACATTGTATAGCAACGAATTCCTCAAACTTTGCCTCTGCAATTGATGTGCTTAAAGCTTCTTCAACATCATCTTCAATAACTTGAGTAAAACCCGCTTTTCTAAAACAGTTTTTGATATTTAGAAACATAGAAAACTCCTTCAAAGTAGAACCTCTTCTAATGCCAACAATTGTCTTCGTACAATGTTTTGCCTGTAGTAGGCTTAAAGCAACGAATGATACCTTGACTTAATGGCTGAAAATTTGGAGGCGAAAATTTAAGGATAATATTATCCAGTTTAACGAATTCGTCCAATTTATGGCATGCTGCATTATCAACCAGCAGAAGAACTTTTCTTTTTTGTTTCAACATTTTATTGTCAAAATCCCTTAATATACTTAACCAAATTTTATTAGGCATCTAGGACTAATTTTGGGAGTAATAAGGGATAGGAGTTTGCTTACCACGAAAACAATGAAGATTCTTTGCTTTTCCTATAGAATATACATCTTTTTTTCGTACCATCCATGTTACACAAAAATAAAAATCTCAGACGTTTCTTCTGAGCTTTGCCCCTAGAACCTTGTTCCTTTTTTTAGCAAATGTTCCAGTTGGTATAGAAGAGCCCACCCTCGTTGGCATTGAAAATATTGGCTGGCTCGTAGTTCCTCTTCAATTCAGGCAATTGGCTTTTTATCCATTCCGAAGCAGATGCTTATCCACCGGAACTTTTTTCGCCATGTTTTTTGTGGAAAGACACGCTCTCCTTCTTCTTCCACCGATGTAACCAGCCATTACTAGGCTAAAAATCATTTAGTTTAAGCATTTGACAGAACTTTTTAGCTTGTCCTAGGACCTTCGGACCACTCACTACAGCATTCTCAGCCCATATCTGGGAAAACCAAGTCGTTATCGCCCGATCAAATTTTTCATGGAGTCCTTTCTGAAACGCTTTCCGTTAACGTTTCCATTTTCTAAGGCTATTTTCCTATATTTTTGCTCATATTGTTTTCCTGTTGGTTCGTTTTCCTAATGCATCTAAAACTTCTAGTTTTTGGTTGTTGACTGTCAACCGGTAACTTTCTTTTTAATGGTTGGTTCCATTTTATCTACATAAGAAAACACTAATCAAAACTACGCAAAAATATACCTCAAAATAATCAACTTAAAAAATTAATCCACATCAAAATGTTAATAATTTGTCAAAAAAATCCTCTTCCCTCTTAAGTCGAGCAATTTCCAGCGACTCTGACGACACTTGAATTCAAAATGCACCGGCGAAATTACAATATGGTGTGCAGGTGATGGCATGTAATTTTTAAGAAATACTGACCGAGGCAGCTTTTTCAATTTTAAATGAAGTTGAAGCTATATATCCATGTACATATAGCACTTAGAACGCAAAGTTAACCTAAGGACAAGTTAAGAATCAAGAAGGGATTTCCGACTGTTTTCCATTTAAATATTAACAGCTAGAAAAGGAAAGAAAGAAGAAAAAAAATAACGGAAAATCGAACCCTCTTTAAAAATTTTACGAATAAAGACAAAAAATGTGGCAAATGATTCATTTTCGTAAATAAATGAGAAGGGGCAACGTTTTCAGATTGTACTCTCATATAATATTGCCGCACTTTTGTAAAGTACGTTTTTCTGAAATACATGTTGAGAAATGCCACCAGAGTTGATTCTGTGCATTGAAAATTTAAAAAGTTATCGTGCTCACCATTTCTGCAAAACATACCATTACATTTCATAATGAAAATTGATCAGAAAGATGTATGTATTTAGATTGTGTAAATGGTTTGATATCATGCAATTTTGTGTAGACATTGTGAGGGAGAAAGTTTGAAAGTTTTTAATGCTCCTGAAGCAACCACTACGTAAGATGCCTCATGTCAATTATCATTTTATGAACTTTTAAGGGAACGGTTGTAGATGCAAACTCATTCTAATAAACAAGAACTGTAAACTTGGCAAAACGCCTTCGCTTTCCTTGTCCGGCATAATTTTCATTTCTAAAAAAATGTATGTAAATTCTCCAAAAACCTCATCTTAGTAACTATGGGTCACATGAATGTACATTTATGTGCAAAGTAAAGTGCATTTTGTTGTCAAAATATTGTTACGAGCGTGGCCTTAGTTCGTTATTTAAAACACAATATTTCAGATATCATTAACAAGATCTTTCTTTTATTTAACTTCACTATTTACTTTTATAACATTTACAAACAATTATCAAATCCACTCTTTATAGTTATCGCTAGTACTGTACTTCTAATAATCGCAATAGTTTACTTCGTTCATTTCACTGTCTGCAATAAGACTGCCTCCTGGATGTGAATAGCGCCGTATTTATACTCTACAAATTATACAAGAACCTTCATGAATATTCCGTTTTCCGAACCCAAGGTTTACTAAAATGTCACTAGCCTAAAGTTGCTTCCATTTCCAACAGATGCGGCTTGTGTCACTTTGTGGCACGTAACACTGCCCCTTCTTAAAATTGTTCGTCCCGAACAACAGGTGATCCACGGTCTTCATGCTCGCCGTATTTACACAAACGGTCCAGGTGAACGATTTTCCGTTTGCCTCTTGTATCACGCTGAATCCTGTATACCATGTTATTATTTCTAGTATTTCTAGTTTCCCGCTGTTGTCGTAATTTTGGAAAACGTCTCGTGGCCGCGTGAACATCAGCTAATCGTTGTCTGAGCTCGGTTGCGTAGTCTTCTGGTAACTTTTGTGCACCTCTGGGTATACCAAACTTGAGGTGGCTAGGTGAGCGCATCTCCCTTCCGAATATGACCTTTGCTGGGGTTTGTCCGGTCGAATTGTAAACAGCTGATATATAAGCCATTAGAAATATAGGAATATGTCGATCCCAATAGCGCTGATTATAGTTGACTACCTTTCTTAGATGTTCGATTAATGTTCTGTTGAAGCACTCTTCCATGCTTTTAATTTTCCTTCGTCTCTTATCATCCTCACCATCATTGCCTTTAATTCCTTTGTCCTTAATTGTCTTGCCCTTTTTATCGCCATTGTCATCCTGGTCATTACCGCCTTTGCGGTTCTTATCATCACCTTTGTCTTTACCTTTTCCGATCTTCATTATACCCTTACCATCGTCATTACTTTTCGTCTTTTTCTTTTTTCATTGTCCTCGTCTTTGGATTTCTTTCCTTTCTTCTTTCGACTGTCGTTATCGTCATCGTAGTCATCGTCATCTTTTTCTTCCATCCGTCCGCCATGTATCCATTCAGGATTGCATGAACGTTGTGAAAAGGCTTCCGCATTTCCGTGGATACCTCCGTTGTGGTATGGGATTTCAAAGTTATGAGGTTGCAGTCTAGTCTCTCCACGAAAAGCTTGCACTCTAATTCACCATCTTCTCCCTTCTTCTTCTGATAATGGCATTCGTCCTCGTTTCATACAGTCGTTTTGAAGGTGACCCAGTCTACTACATTTTCAGCATCGAAGGAGTGCTCTCTGATGACGGCATTTTGCTGCAAGTCTGTTGCCTAGCTCGATATCTTTGCCATTCTGTTCTGTTCTCCTCTTCTGGTGTATCCATTCGACGGCATTTTCTGCAGTCCCTTTGGAGGTGTCCTGGTCTATTACAATTTCAGTATCGCAGAATACCGCGTGAAGAATTGCTCTGTGATGGCTGCATTCTATTACAAGTACATTCCTCCACCGAAATTTCTCTCACTCGTACTGCACATAGAGAAGCTTGCCTGGCAGATTCATATGCTAATGCATAGGCTAGTGCCTCTGCTGTTGATTTCTTTCCTGCTAGCCTTAACGCATGTTGTAAATTTTGATCTGCAATAGCGTTCACAAATACTTCTGTTGCCACTTCATTAAGGAAATCCGCATTTACGCTAGAGTACGAAAGATAAGCTAATCTTTCCACATCAGCCTGCAGTTGTTGTAGTGACTCGCTATGCTTTTGAGTCCTGTTGCATAACTGCAGGCGATATACTTGCTGCATGTGTTCATCTCCATAACGTAATTCTATCGCCTGTACTAGTGAAATGTAATCACGTTGCTTTTCAATCTGTATAGTTTGTAATAACTCTGACGCAGGACCTCGAAGTGCTAATACCAGAGCTGTAGCTTTGTCTGCATCGCTCCATCCATTTACTTCGGAAGCTGCCTCGAATTGTCTCTTGAAAATATGCCACGAACTTTGTCCATCAGATATTGGAGGTTTAACTCTGCCTGTACCGGATATTTCAATTCCTTCGTGTCGAGGTTGTCGATGCTTTATCCTCTCCAAATCTGCTTTAAAGTTATCAAGCTGCTCCGTGACATTTTGTTGTACTTCCGACACTTGTTGTTTTACTTCCGACACTTGTTGCTGAGCTTCCAACACTTCCTGCTGGATTTCTTCAATTTTCACATTTTGCGTCTAATGAATTTTTCAGAAAATTCTTCTGTTCCTCCAAACAAGTTTCTAGAAAATTCTGTAAAGAAATCTTTTGTTCATCCCAACGGGATTCCAGAGAATTCTTTTGTTCGTCCAAACGGGTTTCAAGAGAATTCTTTTGTTCCTCCAGAGATTTCTTCTGTTCATCTAAACGGGATTCGAGAGAATTCCTTTGTTCCTCAAAAGCATTCTTTTGTTCCTACAGAGATTTCTTCTGCTCATCTAAACGTGATTCCAGAGAATTCTTCTGCTCATCTAAACGGGATTTGAGAGAAGTCTTTTGTTCCTCAAAAGCATTCTTTTGTTCGTCCAAACGGGCTTCTAGAGAATTCTTTTGTTCCTCAAGAGCATTCTTCGCTTGCAGGGTTGAAAGCTCCATTTTGGTCATTAAAGTACCCAAAAGCTGTTCTATGTTCATCGCAGGCTCTTCTTCAGTTTCTGGTTCTTCCTCGAAAACGTATGTCCCAGGATTCTTTTCTTCCTCTATCAAAGTTTGTCTAATTGTAAGTCGCTCGACTAGAACATTCTTTAGACCTGTCGTTTGCAATGACCGCTTCCTTAACTCCACTTTCAATTCCTGTAGGCGAAGCTCCTCTAGTTTGCGTCCCATTCTTACGTGATTTCACAAAATTAATCACTCTTTGAATTTCAAAGTCAAATGTCACCACTTTATTTCGCGATTTTATCACACTTCTGACACCATTTGTTACGAGCGTGGCCTTAGTTCGTTATTTAAAACACAATATTTCAGATATCATTAACAAGTTCTTTCTTTTATTTAACTTCACTATTTACTTTTATAACATTTACAAACAATTATCAAATCAGCTCTTTATAGTTATCGCTAGTACTATACTTCTAATTATCGCAATAGTTTACTTCGTTCCTTTCACTACCTAAAATAAAACTGCCTCCTGGATGTGAGTAGCGCCGTATTTATACTCTACAAATTATACTAGAACCATCATGAATATTCCGTTTTCCGAACCCAAGGTTTAGTAAGGTGTCACTAGCCTAAAGTTGCTTCCATTTCCAACAGATGCCGCTTGTGTCACTTTGTGGCACGTAACAATATGCTAATTACATAGCGATTAGAGATCCTATCCTTAGTGTACGCGATTTTGTGAAGCTATAAGCAAGCCACACGTATAGCATGCATATGTATGTGCCGCAGAAAAACTAACCATTGGTGTTGATTCGAGCATTTTATTTATACATTTTTATCCCCTAGATGAAATCTGAGTTTGTCATTCCGTTTGTAACACCCACCCTCTAAGCATTTCAGAGTGTACAAATGAAGTGAAACGAAAACGTAAACTTTACGAATTGCTTTAACACTATAACGACATCGAACAAAATATGTAATGAAAACGTACCTCTGGATTTATTGACATGTGTATCATAGAACCCGACAGCTGTTTTGTGTATGTTTAATTTATTTGTGACTCTGATACCAAAACGCCGCGTTAATATTTGATTATTAAAATATTGAAGTGTAAAAAAACTTGATTAGCTATACATACTTATATTATTATTGCACTTTTGTTAGTTTACTAAGAAATTTGTATGTCTGAATCCCAGATTTATCAGATTATGCTCGGCTTATATTATTCAAACTCTTGCTCACATCTGTAATACATGTTTTTCTACCATGACTTTCCCAGCTGCTTGGAAATTTTCCAAAGTTATACCGGTTCCCAAGAACTCCGTTGGAGGTAGTGTTGAGTATCGTGCTATTAGTATACTACCTTTTCTCTCGAAAATTGTAGAAAAAGTTATGTACCTTCAAATCTCCCAATTTTTACATTTAAATAAGTCTCTACATAACTGTCAATCGGGTTTTAGGAATGGTCATGGGTGTACTACCGCTCTGCTCATAGTGAGTGATGATGTTGCTCGTGCTATTGACAAGGCAGACTTAGCTGTTCTAGTTTTTCTCGACTTTTCGAAAGCATTGAATTCGGTTAACCACCATCTGCTTTTCGGATTTTCTTCTCAAGCAATTAAATTGATTTATAATTATCTCAGTAATAGGTCCCAAGCAGTACTAGTAAATAGATGCCAGCCCTCATTTCTTCCTGTCTTAACCGGTGTGCCACAAGGATCGATACTCGAACCCCTACTATTTTCCATTTTCATCAATGATATTTTTTTCTCAAGTTAATCATAGCAAAATGCATCTATACGCTGATGATGCGCTATTATACCTCTGTAGACCCCTTGGCCTTATTGAGGATGCTACTAGCTGTATTAATGAAGATCTTCAATCAATTCACTTGTGGTCCGTATATAATATGTTAAAGCTGAACCCAGCAAAATCCAAATGTTTGGTCATAAATCGCACAAAACTCGACACAGAAGGATTTCCTCCAATTATGATTAATAACACAGTTATTCCCCTTGTACACACTGTCAGGAACCTTGGAATAATTTTCAATTGTTTACTTACGTGGGATGACCACATCAACAATATTGTTAGTCAAATTTATGGTGGTTTACGTGCGCTATGGATATCTAGTGATTTTACCCTGGTTTCAATAAGGTTACTGATGGTACGTCTACTTTTCATAGCGGTATTTACTTACGGCTGTGAGGTCTTTGGCAAACTCGATTACGATAATTCCCGTAAACTTGAGATTGCCTTTAACTCTGTGGTTAGGTATGTGTATGGTCTTCGAAGATATGATCATGTCTCTCGGTTCTCGGATTCAATTTTGGGTTGTGGCTTATTTACGTATTTCAAATTTCGTTCGCTGGTATTTTTGGCGAAGATAATAAAAAATCGTGTTCCATTATATCTATACGAAAAACTGCAATTTGCAAGATCAAGCAGGGCACTAATCTCATTGTACCAAGATCACAATTTTTAGTAACAAGACGCCTGTTCTTCAACCATTCTATTACAAACTGGAACAACTTACCTGTTTTGGTTAAGAATTTGATCCAGTTCCACTCATTGAGTATAATAAATAGTAGCATTTTCAAGGCATTAACGCCTAGGAGTTAAATCAAATGTAGTGTACTAATTGTTTACTCCATCTCTATTCTTTCTTAATTCTTCTTTTGGTAATATTAGTAAGTTTGTTATGTAATCCCTTCTTTATATTTAGTATTACGCATTAATAACTTTAATTAAATACTTAAATATGTTATTCCTTTTCTAATTCTCAGTGTACTATTTTTGTAATTTATTCTGGCTTGTGCACATTAATAAGATATTTTATCTTACGTGTATAATTGTAGCAAATAAATTGAATTTGAATTTTGTACTTCAATTATCTTTGTACTACTCGATGTATCTAACGTTGTAACCGGAGAGTAAACTGATGTTCTTTAATAAAGGCTTTATATTCTATTCTTAATAAGGGTGATGCTATTTTTACCAAATAAATTAAAATAGAAAAATTTGTTGTTTTCATCAAAAGTCATTCACTCCACATTTAAAACGTTTCGTAAACTTAACGTAATTTTCATTTCGAAAACGAAACATTTTGGAGTACAGAATGCGAAATATAATGCCAACTACCACTACACTGACAGTCTACGTTTTTCAGTTTCACTTCTCTTTGGCCTGATGATTCCTTTCTGTTTCGCATTCACAATACCAAAACGTTTCTTTTGCGTACACTTCTATGCAAGCATGTTTACATTTTCATTACGTTTTTGTTTCGCCTTGCTTGAAGGGTAGAAATAATCATGGTAGAGCAAAATGGATTGGATATCCATACATAAAATTAAAAGTTATTTTGATTTTTGCATCTCCGTCTGTCCGTCCTCACGATAACTCGAGAGCGCGTGTACTTAGCCAGCTGAAAGTTTGCACATTGGCTATTAAAAAAAAATGTAGATTTCAGTTCGAAAATGGAACAAATCGGGTAACTCATTCGTAGGGTTGCCATACAAAAATTTCATTTTTCACTAAATATTTGGAAGCTGCCTGAGAACGCGTCAACGTAAAGTGTTGAAATTTTGTTCAAAGTGTTTTCATAAAAATAGTAAATATAATTTCAAAAATGGACTAAACCGGGAAACCCCTTCTTAGTGTTGCCATATAAAAATTTAAGTTTTTTACGTATACTGTGAAAACAATCAGTTCAGTTCTAGAAAATTTTTATTGTACTAAAAACTTGTTTAGAATATGAAATCCTGTAAAATTGGTTATGACCATTTTTTCTGTCCGCCATACATATCTCCATCATGTTCATTTCACGCAGAATTATAATTTAATGTATCAATGGAGAAATGCAAACATGTACATAGATACATACATACCTACAGCATTTTCATTGCATGCAGAATTCTAATTCCTATCAATGAAACAAAGCCCAGCTGCATGTACACACATACCTACAAACATCATTTTCATTATATGCTAAGATCCACTCGTTACTGAACTACACCAATTTCTTAATCACTTAAAGAAACAAGTAAGGACAGATCGAGTGACACAATACCCCTTGCGCGCAAGAATTCGCACGTTGTAATATTAATACAAATTGATGGTTCACAATGAATAGCATGATGTCATAATAACAACAAAGCGGTAAGCGCTCTACGGAAGTTAATATTTATGTATGTACGTATGAAGGCAGTGAGTACCATGATGTCACAATAACAAACCGGCAAGAGCTTTACAGAAATTAATGCCATGAAGAAACAATAACAATGCGGCGAACGCTTTGCGGAAATAAATATTTATGTATATACGAATGCCGTGATGTAATAGAAATAAAAGCACTTAGCGTAGTTTTGAAATGTTCAAGTACCAGCAATATTATTCATAAGCAATTAAGGAGTAAAGCTAGTAAGCTGCTACATTCACTTTCACTGGGAGTAAAGCTAGTAAGCTGCTCCAATCACATTACACTGCTGCGCCACTCATCTCCACCTGAGAGCAAAAATTACATTAACAAGCCAAATTGTCGTGGTAGACACGTAAACACCTCCTACCTACAGTAAACGTGCCTTGTCTCCAGATATCGTCGTAAAAGGTGATCATATGTTAATAAACTCAACACCGCGTAGCAGCTTAGAAAATTTTAGCACGGAATTTTTTCTGACCCCCCGAATTCCTCTCATCCTCACAATGTGTAGCATGCTAATAGCGTCTGAGCTCTACCATAATACACATTAGATGCAGCGCGGCGCGGCAAATCAGTTACTTACTCAGAGATTTCTTATTCATTCGTAATAAGTCCGCACAATTCGTCAAATGCAGCTTTTGGCATTCTAAAGTATTTGTAGAATCGATCCTCTTCACTTTTCTTTTCAACCAGAGCTAATACTAGCAGAACTTCTTCATCGGACCTAGAGTACATTTGGAATAAATCTGCCGCGCCCGATGTGAACAGTCTATTTTACCACGTGCAACGCACCGCGTTCGGTGTGACCACGTCTTAAAGGTTTGAAAAGGCGAAAAGTTTATCGTGTATGTACGAAAAAAATGTGGTTTTCCGCATCTAATTCTAGAATGGTTCGTCGGACAGTCAAAATTACAAGATTATCAGTCACACTTACTTTACAGTTGAGTGCAGACCGGTATCGTCAGTACACTAAAATTGTATTGCACCCGAACTGATCTCGTACAGTGGCTCGCAGAGTGGTGATTAATAGAGCTCTGTTGGGTCGTTAAAGCAGGGTGCTTTTTGTCTAGTAGTACTCCAGTTTTCTCTAATGACTCCAATAGATTTAATTTCTTTCCTTTATTACACAAATGTAGAATCTTTGCATTTACATTAGGTATATGATTGTTATCTAATAAATGAGTCGCATAGCTGGATTTGTTATTTTTATTTCTGTAGGAGCTGCTATGTTCATCTAATCTTTCCTTGAATGAACGCCCCGTTTTACCAATGTACACTCCTTGACAACATTTCAAACTATAAATACCGTTCTTTTGTAGCTCTAATTGGGAAGAATATTACCTAAATTTTGTGTAGTCTTAAAGCCAATTCTAATATTATGCTTTCTTAACTTTTCTGCCAAGGATACCGAAATTTTTTCCATGTATGGCAGACTAGGCCAGATGTCGACCCCTATTTTTTGAAGACTAGTTGCTTTTTTTAATTTCATAGGATTTTATATCATGAAGGACTTTTTAATACAATAAAACTTCTAGGACTGATCGTTTTACAGCATACGTAAAAACCCTAAATTGTCAAGTCAACACCAAAAGGGGGTAGCCCGATTTAGCCCATTTATGAAATTGTATTTACTATTTCTATGAAAACGCCGAGTACGAAATTTATGTATGGCAACCCTACGAAAGAGTAACCCGATTTGTCCCATTTTCGAACTGAAATCTACAATTTTTTTTAAAAAGGCCGTGTGCAACATTATCTAGAGTATTTACGACCGGAAAGACATGCAAAATTCAAAATAACTTTTAATATTATGAGTGGGTGCCTCTACCAGCATTACAAACAGAATGAAAAATTTAGTATACCCTATAATTTCATCATCTAGCCAGGGTATAAAAAGTCGAACATCTGTGTAGAAGAGCTTAATATAAATGTAAAAGTGTTAGCAAATAGTTTTTCAATCTGTCAATAAAAGTAAAATGAAAGAAATTTAATAATTTTCATATTTCCTAAATTTGAAAGATAATTATTGATGTAAACAAATGCGCTACCTAAAATTAGAGTCACAAACGAAAAATGCATACAAAAAAAATATCGAAAACATATAATTTTTTTTTTTATGTATATAAGCTCTTTATTTCTTGGCTCTTTGGCTCTTTTCAAAATTCCTTAAAAATAGGTGCAAAAGGCTGTACAATATATAAAGAAAAAGACACTAGCTAGCCTAAAAAGTCACAAACATAACAGTCAATAGGGACAACAAAAACAAACTAGACACTAACAGGTAAAAGGACAAAAAGTGAACACTATGTTCTCAAAAGAGACAATAGACGGATACAAAAATTTTGAACAATGCCTAAAAGATGTAAAACAATAAAAAATTTTCCTTGCCCCTATTTTGACAATAGGATAAGTGGCAGTTCCAAAAGTTCCAAAACTCCAAAATAATATAATAAATATCTTTACCTAAACGAACGAATTTTAACAAAAATTTTTGAAATTTGGCACCGAAACCAAAACCGAATTAAAAATTAATAACCAAACGAACGAACGAAAAAATTTACCCGATACCGTTATAGAGTCCCGCGAGAGCAGCCTGTAGTATCATAGACCTCTACAAACTGCCCTCATCATCCCTCCAGCTTAGCATCTCTAACAGAGTGCTTGTCTTTCCCACAGCCCGTGCAACGATTCCTAAGCGGGGAGAAGCCCCGTGGACTAGTGTTGCAAATGCTGTGGCCTGCTATCACCAGCGAAAAACAAGAGCTCCAAACAGAGCACCGACGATACTGGTTGCCATGTGCAGTTGAGTGTGTCTGCGTTCGTTGCGAGATATTCAAGATGTAAACGTCTCTCCAATCTGTCAACGAAGTGGCGCCTAAGTGCTTGTGCGTGGTGTTGTGGGTCAGTGTTCTGATTCCCATCTTCGACTCTCATGTAGTACAAGTGAATTGTAGATTTGGCCAGTGTCAGCACAAAGCTAATCAAGCAATTCACTCGACTACAGACCTTTGGTCCCCATAGAAACGATGTCCTAGCAATGCCGTAATTCGGGTGGGTCAACTGACACATATCGCGCACGAGATCCATTAGACCTTGCAAAGCTGGGCAAGTGAAGAACCTGTGAAACAGGGTGCCTTCACCAGCACAGGCTATGCAAATCCTCTGAACCCGCCGGTCAATATGTGACAACTGATTAGGATGCACAAGACTGTGATGCAGCAATTTGAATGCTACATCAGCATCTTTGTAATTAGAAGGATAACTGTAGACTACTCTGCAAGTTATCCCTCCCATCACGCCCATATTCACCCCGAGGTGTGTTCGCCATCTGTTGTATCCTGTATACTCCGGAGTTCTTATTGACATAAGCACGTCACGGAGCACACGTGTTGTAAGTGTGTTGAAAGGTGTGTGAGGTGGTCTGTTCAGAACGAAAGCATCTTCCAACTTAGTGCCAGGGTCACTGGTCCCAAGTTGGCGAAATCTCTCCCGCGCAGAAGCAGCCAGATCGTGTAGTTGTGTAGTGTTAGTATTTATTCGACAGTTTCCAGAGATATCAATAATATCTCCGAGAACTGTCAGTGTATGCGTGTCAGCTTCAAAACCCCGAGCATTACTGAACACTGAATCTATTAATTCAGGATTAAACCTGATTGGAATCGACGCGAATTGCGTGTACCGTAGAGCATTCCACTTAAGGTGAAATGCTGGCCTGATTCTGCCCCAGGTCTGAATCGTTGAGATTAGATCCTGTGGTCAGTCACGAGGATAGAGTGGTAGAACAGAGAGCAGGTAGTAATACTCCCCTATGCCGATCCCTCCCAGTACTTTCACCCACAGTTGAGAAATCAAGCTGTCTCTCTGGCAAAACACTCTTTGGAATGCACGCACTTGAAGACACCTTGATTTCACAACCAAGTTAGTGAGACCTAATCCACCTATCTTGACTGGCAGACAGAGCGTGCTTTCAGCAACCCATCGTCTTCCGCACCAAAAGGCGTCTATCGCTTTTGCTTGAAGAAGACCTACGAAGCCTTCATCAAACGTCTTTATCAGATGAACGATGGACGAGGTAATCAAATAGCTTATCACGACTAACCTTCCCATTACGGATAATGGAAACAGTCGACTACGCCATAAGCTTACAGCTCTATAGAGTTTCTCAAGAGCGATGCGGCTATTTTTTGATTTACTCTCGCGTCCGATATACACACCTAAATACTTCAGGCAAGTATTAGTCCATTGGATGTTCACCACAAGCCTTGACTCTTACTAAGGTTGATTTTAGCGCCCGCTATATGCTCGAACTGTTCGAAAACAGCACGAGCGACCGGAAAAGCTTCATCTCTGCATACGCCAACATAAGAGGCCTCACATTGGTATATGGTAAATGAACTGAATATTGTCCGAGCATTCGACGAAGATTCACCAGTAGCGGCTCCAACGAAAGATCATAAAGCATACCTGACAATGCACAGCCCTGTCTGATACTTCGATGAAACCGATGAAACGAGATACTATGACCAGGTACACGATAGGACTGTTCCGGGTGTATTACCGAAGCAATCACTGAGCAGAGTATCGCCCCTAATGCTTTGCAGACGATTTTGTAGTCTACATTGCATAGGGTTACTGGCCTCCAGTTCCCCATCCTCTGCAAATCTCCCTTCTTTGAAATCAAGCGCATAACAGACCTGCTCCAACTAGAAGGAAACCTGAATACGTCTCAACCGCCGAATTGAAGACTTCTAAAAGGTCAGGAATTAATAAATCCCTGAAACGTATGAAGAATTCTGGAGTCAAGCCGTCATAACCAGGTCATCAATTATCGATTCGACCTCACAAGAAGCAGTACGTCGTCTAGTCGCCTGAAAGAAGTACTCGGTTGGAGAATCGCCTTCCCTCAGCCAGCGTGATTGGCCGCGCAGCACAAACTCCAAGCTGTGCTTGTAAGTCTGTGTCGCCAAGCGTTCCTTTATTCTATTGAAATAAAGAATCAACTCCGGCTGAGTTGGGAGAAGAGCTGCCACCCGAGAGACGTCGGCCGACAAGCTAGAAGCTTGATACCCACTTCGATTGAAACTCGTTTCGATAAAAGATCGAATTTGGAGCTTTCCAACATCCCACCATTGACTAAGAAAAGGAAAGTCAACTTTCGTCTCTTGCCAATCGTGCCAGAACTCAATGAACTCATTGATGAAGTGCTCGGAATTCAGCAAATAGTTGTTGAATATCCAGTATGCAGTTCCTCTTTAAACTACAGTGCTGGTCGCCACTACAAGAAGATGATCGCTAACCGAACACACTTCATGAGTGACACCAACGAAATATTCTATTATTCCAGGTGAGACGTAAAGTCTATCAATTCTAGAGCCTGCGAGACTTCCATGGATATTTCGCGAGACCCTCGTGTATGATCTAGTCGTAGGATGCATAGATATCCACGAGTCTGAAAACACCAACAAAATTCCTCAACCGAGTAGCATTGACAGAGTTGAACTCAACTCCAGAGTGCCGATCCATTGAGGGATTCAGAGTGCAGTTGAAATCACCTCCGAGGACAGTTTCGCCGCTAAAATTCACCAGACAGGACTGAACACTATCAAGAACTTGTTTTGTAATGTCCTGGTCATGAGGAAGGTACAAGTTTACTATCTTGATGTGTTTGTCTTGAACGACAAAATCCAAGGAAGAAGCGAAGCCTGGGAAGATATCTGTATAGACAGGAGACGATAGCGTAAATTTGTTGGATACAATGATTGCCACTCCTGAGCCTCGGCGAGGCGCAGGTGTGGCAAACATTGCATAGCCAGTGTGTAAATAAGCATAGCGCTCAAGTTGTGCATAAGTGGCTTGTGTAAAATTCGTCTCCTGCAGAAGTGTAATGTCTATATCGAACATTTTGACATGTTCGATAGTACTGTGTAGTCTTGTATGAGCACTTAAACCCCGTCTACGGACGAGCAGAATCGGCCATGCGATGCCCCTGGATCAACTCCTCCACCTTCCTATGGAGACGCTCACAGCGAGCTGCATCGTTGTACTTCCCCTTTTTCTTCGACTCCTGTTGTAGGAGTAGAAGCTGAGGAAGTAACAACTCTGGCCTTTCAAGCTCCCGTACAAGAATACTCCAGATTTTATCTGAATTCTTCTTGTAGTGGAGCTGGGCAAGAATTTCGGAGAACTTCTTCCTAGGAAGGGTTTCCATCCCCTTCGAAACTTCAAATTGGCTACCAGTCGAAATGATACTATCACACGACTCGTAGCCACCGAAGCTCGAGAGACCAGTCTCATCTAAGCTGGTCATGTCGCAGTCCGAAAGCTGCTCGAAAGATACTTCCACCTCTCTCACAACAACCTCCGAAATGCCAGCTCCACTATCGTTCTCCTCCGAGTGGGGCCGCTTTGATGCGACTGGCTCTGCTGGCTCTGGAGGAGGCAGCATTACCCGTTCATCTTTCTTCCTCCTCGTCCTCTTTTTTTTCACTAGATGGCTAGTCGACTCCTCGTCGGAAGTAGCCATGCTTTCGCGTACCGACGTGGCACCATTTGTAGCCGGAATTTCTTTTGCCTTTGAGTATGGTAGGTTGTGATGACGAGCCGATCTGAGGGATCGAACTCGATTATTAAGGTACGACGGTACTTTATAGTAGAATAAATTATACAAAAATTTTAGGCTTCTGTGCATAAGAAACGTATTCAACGAGCATCCAAGGAAAGAGTCGATGTATGGCGAAACATGAGAAGATCTGGATAAACCATGGGTAAATCGGACTGTGTCATTGAAAACGACAATTTGTTTCCGCTGACAGTGTGAATCAAGTTTAGGGAAGATTAAGTGCCCAAAGACAAAGTGGGGTAAAATCAGGGCTTTGGCTTTGGTTTCAAGAGAGAGATAAGAAATTTGCCGATATTCTCAGCTGTCTTAGGCAGGCATACACCTTACCAATCGAGTTGGAGACATGAGTACAACAAGTTAACTTCCTATGCAGCTCAACGCTAGATTCCGAACGGAATAAACATAAGCAATGACGGTATTATTGATCATAGCCGGCGGTAGCTCTTCTAGATCGTAGTTCCCTTTATATATCGGCATACTGGTCGACTTTTCTGGATTAAGTATTAGATAATTATGCTTGGCCCATTTGCTAATTCTAATCAGGTCATCATTAATCCGAACAACATAATCCTCAATTACAGCTGTGCTGTGGCCTAAAACCAGACTGCCAACAGGACGGCATACGTCATTTATTTAAACAGCCTTCTTCCAAGGCGATGGATACTGCGAAGTAGTTAAACATGCATTAAGACCGGAGAAATAAATGGGGTAATAATTCTAATAAATCTAGACGGGTCCAACAGCAGACGATTTGACACCATTCATCGCAATGATGAACTTGGTCAAATCAACACATCTAAACGAAAAGGCCTCCCCGCTGTTTGTCTGAACTCTAAAACATAAAAAATTTATTTAAATCATTAAAAATCATAAGTCATATAGATAAAATCGTGGCTTCGGTGTTGGTAGTTAAGAAAAGGTCTAGTTCAAACGGATTTTGGGTAATAAAATGTGTTGGAAGAGAATTCAAGATTCACATATCCAAAGTTTGCGGATATCTTTCAAATTACGTGTGGAACGTTGGTCGCATTGGACTTCAACGTTAAAATCGCCGGCAACAATAACAGTATTGCATTATGCTAATAAATCTGCTATGGTGTTTTGAAGCTTAACAGCAACATCTTCATCAAAACAATTTGGTAGACAATAAGCAGAAGCTAATACGTATTTTTGTCCGTTAGAGTCAATCTCTACGCACAGAAAATCAAGTTCGTCTTCGGGATCATTGCTGATGATAAACTTGGCTTTCAAATAATCTTTTACGTAGATGGCCACGCCACCTCCCCTCCGACCTACTGATATGGTCGCAGCGTGCTACAGGAAACAGTTGCCGCACCTGCATTACTGATAGCTAGTGACGTGCTCACGCTCTGCTCACACTGGGATCGTGCTGCTATTTATCCGAAGTTCCGAACTTCCGAAGTTGCACACTTGACGTAAAAAGAAAGAAAAGGAAGAAGAAAACGAAGAAAGTTGTCAAGGGGACTTTGGACAAGAAAATAGGAAAAACAAGTGAACATTCTGGGTTGGTGACAGATTCTGGTGGACGAAGGTAAAATCGAAAAATACTATTAGAATCCTGAGTATAAACTGGGAGACAGGATACTGGTCAAAAGGAGGATAATATCGAGCGCCTGACGTCTTTTCTTTTTCTTCAAATTAGTCCGCTACATAAATTCAAGACAAGTTGTCACGTTTTCTGGAACTTACAGACATTATCGACTACCGGCAAGAAACCTACTAATCACGCTATACAAATTTAAGAGGGATTACTGCGTTTTCCTCTGGAATTGGCAGAAGTCATCTACAACTGGTATTATATTTTTTCTGCACGGAACATAATTGATACTGCCAAATGACTGTACCGTGAATTATTGCGATTTCTTGAATTTGCGGAAATTATCTAGTTCGAGTATTGTTATCCAAGGGCTAAAATTATTCGCTGCGAGTCACATCGATTTTGGAGATTTTATTAAACCTACAATTTAATGCATCACTTGGATCTGGGATTATAGGTAGGCCGTATTGCCGGAAACAGAAGAAGTTGCGAATGTCTGATGTTTTGGAACGCCTTTCTAACACAATCTGCTATTAGCTATTGCGCCTTCATGTAAGTAAGGATAAGCGTTGTAAGGGTCCCTTCAGTACCGGATGTGGTTCTTGTGTTTTTGTTTTGTTTCAGGTACGTTTTCTTTTTGTATTATGGTTCGTGGCAGCGGCAGGCTTTGGCATACCCACCCCACAACTCTGCCGCCCTCTGCTAACGCTGATCACGGATTGAGCTGTCAGTTCGCATGAACAGGATGACAGGATGGACTTCACGTCCAACAGTACTCACTTGAATGTACTACCATAACACTACGCGGTCACACCGAAAAATATTATATCTAGATAAGGAACGAGCTGCAATTCTCATTCAACCACGACTCAGAGACCAAGACAGCGTGGACTTTGGATCCCTCGAAGATTTCCTGCAGTATATCTACCTTATTTCTGAGAATTCTTGCATTGGAGATATTGGACGTGATGACAATGAAGATGTTGCGGAGACACAAACCTCTCGATTTCTCAATATGAAAAAGAATTTTTTTACCGATTTAAAAATTAAAGCATGAAATTTTAAAGATATAAACAAACATTTATAAAATAGAATAAAATACTTAGCTGATAAGAATAATTAAAAGATAGCTGGAAATAATGCATTATAACAGAAAGAAGAAGAAAATTTAAAAGAAAAACTAATAATATTTCGTAACAAAAAGAAATTATAAATTACCCTATGCAATTACACTTCATCTACGCTCCTATAATATCATGCACTGGAATTTTATGTAATAGAGTCCAATTGATTGTGGCTGGATATTTTAATTGCTGCATCTTGCTGTGTTAGCTTAATGTAAACCAGACCATTTCTTGTAAAGGCTATATACAACCTTCCCAAGCGTCGCAGCTTGAGAGCCGCCCGAAAGATTATATTGCTTGTAGGTGTAAGACTTTCAGAAATATATAAAGTTCCATCGGAGGCATAGCCTCAATTAATTTCATTCAATTTTAGTCTGCCGTGACCTCCAAGGTGTTGTAAGAATGGCCTTTTCTCGTTCTGAGATGAAAACCTGACGATGAGTGGAATGTTTGAATGCCGTTCACGTACACCGGAAAGAGAATTTCGCCTTCGTTCCAACCAAAAGTCCACATAGGGAGAGAGCGAGTGCCCGATGACAGCAGATATATTTCGAATAAACGCAAGTGGTTCGAATGCATTTACATGCGGAGCATTTATGATGCTGACGTCACTCAAGCGATAAGCGCGCTGAGTGATATCATTCGCAAACTCAAGTGTTCTGCATTTAACAACCACGTCACACACAGTTTGCTGCAGTGACCCAACATTAAAATCGGCGACCTTCTCCTGGAGCGAATTGCACTTAAGTTTCAAATCAGTCACAGCTGACCTGACGGGATCCACCTTGACTCGCAATCCAGTGATAGCCGCATTTATTTGATCAGTTAGAGCAGTTTGCAGCATCTGTAACTTTTCATCAATAATGGTAGTAATGCTTCTGCTGGTTCGTTCCTCCATCGTGTCTAGTAAATCGGCACCATTGGAACCAATCGAGCCAGTATGCGTGCCATCAGAATTACATGATGGTATTGATGATGATGTAGTAGTACGTGCCGTGTTTGTGTTAGACAATTGTTTAGGCTGTATGTGTAGAACCTTGGCTGACTTTTGTGTGTTTGTCTGCTATTGTTCGAAGAAAAGATTTCAACACTCGATAATTACAACTAAATCACGTGACTCACTGACTGATATATTGACTGTTTATCATTAGGATTAATAACAATGTGTATAAGGCGCTTCGTGTCAGCTGGAACCAATACTCTTCAGTACGGCCAGTTCCTGCCTGCCGGTTTAGAAGTATGGATAATGAACAACAACATATGTGTTGTCTATATCAAAGGTTGCTTTTAAATGAAGCATTGCAACCGTCAAAATTACGAAGGCATTTTGAAAGTAAGCATAAGGAACATGTCAACAAACCTATACAACAGAAAAAGAGCTTGAAATTCAAAAAAGCCAAACATTTATTGAAATTATAGCAAGAGAATCAAATAATGAAAATACAGTTAAAGCGTCGTTTGAAGTTGCCAATCTCATGGAAAACCCACACAATCGCGGAGAGCTCAATTTTACCAGCAGCTAAAGCCATTATTAATACAATCTCAAATGAGAAGCTGTAAAAGAACTAAATTTAGTGGATAATGGTACAACAAAAACCACGAATAGATCAAATTGCTTGTAACGTAAAAGATGTTGGCCTATATGATAGACATATTCACATAATTTGATCCATTTAGATTTTGCAAGGATTTCATGCGAACCGGACTGTGTTCTTGAAAAGACCCGGCAAATTATCAGAATCCAGCGTCTTTGCGTCTTCAAAATTATTTTTGTTAAGGCAAACAACTCAAATTATTAGGCAGATTTCCACTGAACCGAGCACGAGGAAAGTAGGACTGAGTTTTTTGTTTGCAAATCATTTTTATGCTCAAGTACATACAGGGTGTTACAAAAGTATGGTTACATACGCTAAACTTAGGTAGCTGGGACCCAATTAAGAAAAAAATTATTATAGTTTTGCCGCACATTGAAACACATTGAAACAACGAGTTGGGCATCACAAAACTGAAAAGTTCAGACTTTTGAATTTTAATGTATATCTCAGAAAGTAAATAGCCTAGAAAGCTGAAACAAATTTTGTTTAACTTAGAATATCATTCACGTTAAGAAAGCATATTGTCTATTCATCCAGGATTGATACTTTCGTAATAGCAAAATGTCTTTTGTTTTACAAATTTCTTACTTTGGGATCGATTCATTCAACAATTCTAATAATTTGTTTTTTTAATTATTTGGTAACTTCTACGATTCCTTTTCCAACGATGTGTAACTCAATGATGTATTTAGAGGGTTTCATAAAATAATATCCAATTATCTTTTAAGCTAAGTTCATACCACAAAAATGAATCATTTTAGGGTTTATTTGACTGGTTTTTATGACGATCGCTTGGTGCCATAAATTAGGTTTTCTAATGAGTCACGCCCATTAACCTATTAAGAGAATACGAAACTTCTCATTTGCTTTCCAGGAATATCTTATTTATGCACCGGTAATAAAATAATATAATACTTCAACATTGATGTACCTAAGTAAAACAGACTACTAAATTTTTAAGAAATTTATTTGATCACAACAAATTTTCAATATGTTGCCCGTTTTCTTAATAACAAACTTTTAACCTACGTCTTCCACTTAATGGTATGTGAAATTCTCTCAATCTTTCTCTTATTTTCAAACACACTGCTTCTATATGTTGCCTCAAAATATCCTCGTTGTCAACTAAGACAGAATAAATTTGTTCCTTAAAATAACCCCATATGAAATAGTTCATCGGAGTAAGGTACGGTGATCTCGCTGGCCACCTCGCCCTATCCACCTGTCAGAAAAAATTTCATTCGGCCAATGTTGCTTATGTTCAAAAGCATGTCCTCCAACACACACATCCTCTAAGAAATTGAGAAAAGCCTCTCCTGATAAATTATAGCGAAAGATATAGGCCCCATAATTCTGACCCAAGATTCCGGCCCAAACATTTAGCCTGAATCTATGTTGGGAGTATGATTCCCTGCTTGCGTTAGGGTTACTTTAAGCCCATCTATGAATATTGTGGAAGTTAACCACTCCTTCCTTTGTAAAGTTGGACTCATCAGTCCACAGCACGTTACTTAGAAAGCGGGCATCAGTTCTATCATTTTCCAGCATAAGCCTACAGAGGTCAACGCAGCTTTGAAGGTCCATTGACAGAAGTTCCTGTACGGGCGTCAAATGATAGAGATGAAGACGTTCATTTCTCAAAGTCCGCCACACAAAGGTATGATCTAAATTAAATTCCACTGCCAGAGCACTAGCACTTAAGGAGTCATCTTGTCGAGTCCTGCCCATAATGTTTTTGATGTGCTCCACTTTCTAAAAGTAAAACTCTAATTATAAGAAATTTATTTCGAAGATTATCGTATTACTTACACATCTAGGCCAGCCTGAAGTTTCTAGTCGACTGACAAGGAATTCTTCCGTGATTAATCTATTGAAAAGAATAGAAGAAAGCCTTGAAGAAGGACGAGGTCTCTCAGGGAATCTTCTATCATATTCCATCTTTGCTGCACGCGCATTTCCACGACAATACCCGTAAAAATACACCATTTGCGCTAAGTCGCGTAATTCATAACTACCTTCTATTGGAGCTGTAATATTTGCTTTTAATTAAATTTCTCAACTATAATTGATGAAACAGTATCTAGCAATAAGGCGCTACAATTATAGAAATTTCATTTTATGTTAAATTTTCAGGTAAAATTTACTTCTTATTGCATGCAACAATAGAATAGTTTTTTTAGTTCCAATGATAGGTCAGAAAACCTACTTTAACGGATTACTTTCGTGCATCTGCTCCCACTGAATCGAATGCTACTTAAGCATAACGAGCATAACCTTTTGTTAATTTCTGTATAATATCTGCAGTTTTCACAAACTTAACATTCTTGAATACACTCAAATGCTGTCGTTCTATATTATTTTATTACCTGAGTACAAATTGGATATTTTTGGCAAGCAAATGCAAAGTTTGGTATTCTCTAAATAGGTTAATGGGCATAACTCATCAGAAAACTTGTTTTATGTCACCAAGTGATAAATAAAAGCCAGTCAAATAAACCCTAAAATGATTCATTTTGAATCTCGCTTGAAAGCTTATTGGATATTATTTTATGAAACCCTCTAGATACATCATTGAGTTACATATCGTTCGAAAGCAAATCCCATAAGCTAGCAAATAATTAAATAAACAAAGCAAAATTTTATTAAAAATTTTGAATAAATCAGTCCCAAAGTAAAACAATTGTAAAACAAAAGACACAAATTCCACTTTGATATTTTGCTATTTCGAAAATATCGAGGCTGGATGAATGGGCAATATGTTTCCTTAAAGTGAAAAATATTGTAATTTAAACAAAATTTCTATCAGCTTTCTAGGCTAATTACTTCCTGAGATATACATAAAAATTCAAAAATCTACACTTTCCAGTACACAAAACAATATTGTCAGCATAACTCGGAAACAACGCAATGTGCGGCATAACTCTATAATAACTTTTTTCTTAGCTCGGTCCCAGCTACCTAAGTTTAGCGTATGTGACCATACTTTTGCAACACCCTGTATATACGTAAGGTTCAAATGGAGCCTTTCCCACCGAATCGAACAAGTCAAAGTTAAAATGTTTGCCAATCGAAGAGGAGTCTCCTGGCAAGCGAGCAATGCTATATCTCAAACAAGGAATGTTAGATTTCATGCTAAATACTGAGTCACTAATAATTAGATAAAATTGGCATTTATTCTAGAATTTGCAAGATTTAACAAAAAGGAAGCAAGAAATTTATACAGGAAACATGTATTCAAAAAATGCTTATAAGAGCGGGTGGCCCTTTCACCCTTAAAATTAAAACTAAAACAGGATTTCTCTATGAAAACATTGTCCAAGAGACCAACAATCTTACTCGTGTAGGAAGGCAGGAATGAAGTGAACTGTTAACCCCTTGTCCCCTACTGTTTGTTTTTATCAGAGTATGGAAGCGTGCACTCACGTACGCTTGTAATGAATTGTGTGGGACAAATCGCACATACTCATGAGTCGTGTGCGATTGGCTTGCGCATTCCGCTCACGCACATGAGTGTGTAACTAAAAATAACAAAGCGCACACGAAATTTCTCACTGCTCATAAATCACGAGTGAATTATTCAATATAATAAAGCACACAGTCGCGTGCACACACGAAATTTCTCACGAGTGAATAATTCTACAATTTCCCTGCCCGAAAATATCTTATTGCTTAAATTAAATTTTGAATCAATGCAAAATATTCCTTCATGTTCAATTTATAACATTGGAATTATAATGAATTTCCATTCATATTCTTACTTGACACTGCCCATTCAATTTAACCTTTCATTATTGCTCTTCTACTTCTCTACAACCTTAACAAATTTCAAAAGCGGTCCCTGCCTACCTTCATAAACGTCTAAGGTGCAAAACGGGTTTTGATAGGTGACAATCATTCCTCGACTATTCTTTTAGATATTTTAATTTCCGATCACCGTCACACCAATTTGTTAGGCGACAGTCTTTATAAATTGTAGCTTATCTTAAAAATCGGAAAAACATTTTGTCAGGTTCCCTTATTAAACCCTTCAGCCCTGCACATATGGTATGCTCATAAGGCTAATAAGCATTTAAATAAATAATATACAAGCTGGAAATGAGCAAAATTTCGTACGTCCACGCAAGTCTGCGCTTTCTTATATTGAATTACTCACTAGTGAGCATTGAGCAGTGGGAAATTTCGTGTGCGCACGAGTGTGTGCACTTTCTTCCCTTAAATTACTCACTCACAAGTAATTAGCAGTGGAAATTTGGTGTGCGCACGAGAGTATGTGCTTTTTTTTTTTTTTAATTACTCACTCATTGTTGCGTGCGCTAATAACGTTGACAACTCCTCACGCGCGCATGATTTTTTTAAAAATGGAACGCGCAAATGAGTCGTAAATTACTCATGAGTCTTTCGTGTGCGAACGTGAGTGTGCGTTTCCTTGATCTGGTTTTTACAGTTTTTTTGTAACCGCATAAAAATTCAATCGCTTTTCCACTTTCTCATATGCCCCAAACAAAAAAACGAAGCCACTGTTTCGCCAAATGCAGAAAAATTCGGACTTTTTCTAATATTTGGATACTTTCTTTGTTATGCTATGCTTTCAACGTGGCAGAAACTTTTATCAACTTATTCTTGTTTAACAAACGACAGTGCCAAGTTTAATAAACAAATCGACAGTATTTTTATTTCTGCCAGTCAAATTTTTACTTTTACTGATATATATGTCCATAAAAATATAGCATAATAAAAAATTACAAGCCTAGAAAGTGCACAAGAAATAAAAATGATATGATACTAAATATAATACCAAATAAATAAAAAAAAATCGAATGCCTCTGAAGCCAAGAAAATGACATCTATAATGTTATCTTGGCAGTACTCAAAAGCTCCGCGCCCTGCCAATGCTTATAGGTTGTGAAACACTTCTGAGTATATACTTTCAACTCAAAGCTCTCCTCCCACCATAGTTTCAGCGTTCAACCACAGCGCATGATAATAAAATATATATATGTGTGATCGCGATTAACGCGGAGACCACCAGCCCATCGGGCTAATGCCTGTCCCCCCAGTTCGGCTCTGAGATGTGACAATATTTGATGTTGAAGACAAAATTGAGGTAATAATTCTTAAACTAAAATTATGAGGGCAATGTATATCACAACCAAACTTTGACACATTTGAAAATTTTAAAACTTTTGTTATAAATACATACCTCCAATAAAAACTTATCAGATCAAATAATTTTATTCAACTCCTAAAGGATATATGCAATGTATTTTTCGCCAATATTCCCCAAATCCGGCTGAAGCCAAATTGTGACTTAAATATTTATTACAATCATTTTTATTATTCGTTCTAGAAATAAATGTGAATATACTATTTAACGATCTAACTTGAACATTTTCAAAACAGAGAGGCTATACAGCAATTCCATACCAAAAGGCTCAAAATATTCAATTTTTAAACCCGACCCCTCCGATCATACTTTCAGAATTAGTTAAGTATTAAAAAATATTAGACCTGATTTTTTTGTTTAGCCTGCCGACACGACGTCAGGTCTTGGATACAGGGTGACTCAAGTTTGAATGTTTTCACTTGGGCGTGTTTTATGCTGATTACTTGGAATCGGGTTACTCGATTCTTTTGTACGTTATTTCAAATTAATGGTATTAAATGTGGCTTTTCAAAACAAAATTTAAAAAAACATTGAAAAAAAAACAATTTTTATTAATTTTGGAAAGAATACTCGTTTGGTAATAAAATGAAATTATAAAATTTATGAAATAATAAAACAGAACTATTATTATAATATTTTTTAAACACATATTTCATTAAGTATCTAAAATTGTTGATATCATATGTATTAATGTTAGAGCTTTTAAAACAAATATTTTTAGGGGGCGGTCTTTTCTGGAGGGAGCAAAAATTCAAAATTAATAAAAATTGTTTTTTTTTCAATCTTTTCGTTTAAATTTCGTTGAGAAGTCCCATTTAATACCGTAAATTAAAAATATCGTACAAAAGAATCAAGTAACCAGCAAATTAAAAAACACGTCCACAGTGAAAACATTAAAATTTGAGTCCAAGACCTGAGATCGGCAGGCTTAACAAAAAAATACGGGTTCAATATTTTTAATTACTTAACAAATTCTGAAAATGTCATCAAAATCGTAGAGGGTCGGATCCAATGGGTGATCCTTTTGGTATGGAATCGCTGTATATTTACAGGCATTCTTCTATGGTATAGTCAAAATTAACCATTACATATTTAATACCAGTTTTAGTTATGTTTTCAGTTTACCTATATATCTGTAAAACACGTAATAAAAATTATACTCGTAGTTGAATACGGTTGTGGAATGAAAACAGAACAACAAGTCAGCTACTTTGAGAGTCCAAAATTTCCATTGCCCGTAAGGGAGCAGATAACTTGTGTATTTACAATAAAATTGGCCTTTGACGTAAACCAAGTGCGATTGGATTTTTTATTCTTTGAGGTAAGGGTAAAATGTTTAACCTATTCGCATACATACTTATGTATAAAGTTTATCTAATACGATTCATGTTTCTCTCTTTTTAGCTAAGAAGACCAACTGAGGGTAGTTGTATAGAGGATCAGTTTATAATTTCAGGACAAAATTCCAATTTCAAAGTTCCTGTACTTTGTGGTATCAATACAGGCCAACACAGTACGATTTGTACGTCTACATACCTTTTCAAAGTTTTTACGCAATTTTCATTTCAGTATACATACAAGTAAATAATTCACCTGAAAGGAAGTTATTTCTTGCTGTTTTTGGAAAAACTGAAGGTGGAAGAGCTTTTCGTATAAGAGTTCTCCAGGTACATATTACACTGAAATACTACAAATAAATCCAGATGGAACATGGTTTCGTATGAAATTCCCTTGTCTTCCCTTGTTTTCCGTCAAAAATCAAGCTCTCATCATACAAAATGATATGCTCCCCAGTTCAAAGAAAAGTCGCTGGCCGCTTGAAATGGATTTTAAACTTTTTTAAACTTTTATGATTGGTGATCACTGCTGGATATATTTGTTTCTTATATTACACTACTAAATACTAACGTTAAGTATTTTTTTTAAGTTAAGGAAAGGCAATTTAGCACCAGAAGGTTGTCTTCAATATCATACAAAGCCTTATGGACATATAACATCTTTTAACTACAATGAAATGGGCAACATAGTGGAGTCTAGGGTGGCGAATTACCTAGTGAGTATGAATTAATATCTTGGTTTAATTTTTTTTTTAAAACCTGATCGTTACAACTTTCAACGGAACGTATCCCGACAAAAGATTTTTCTAAACAGCAGGGGGGGGGGGGGGGCGCTTCCCACAAAAACATACCGCTGTCACGTCACCATTAACAAAAATGTCCGTGCCTTTAACAAAAAAAATTAGAACACCATCCAGCCCTGAAGGGCCCCTCACACCATTTACCTAATCTATGATGAAGGCGCAGATGAACTGCCTACAATGCCGTGCCCCAAGTACCCAATCGACACTGCGAGCACATTGATATGCAGTGTACCATTTAAAACCTGATAGAAGCGGAGTGGTATACCTAGTCAACCTTCGTGGCAAGAGGGCTCCAGCAGAATGAGGAGAATGAATAAGAACGCTATCGTCCCATTACGTTATAAAAATATCATTTATTCCGTTCAAATGCGTACGAAGTGACTACACTGGTAAATGTTATTAAGAAGGTTGATTATGGAGTTATGTTGCCTCTATTGCAAACACACGAATTCATAACTAATTGCTGCTATCTGGTAAGTGAATAAGGCTAAGATACACAGATGTATTCAAAAACTAAATACGAGATTATTACTGCATTCAAAATTATAGCCTAAGCAGAAATTATTGCTATTCTCTACAAATCTGTAAGATTTCATTACCTCAATGTGTTCCAAGAAAAAGCTATTAAATATAGATTATATTACAGAAATATTTGCTATTCCCTGCAAGTCTGAAGATTTCATTACATCAATGCGTTCCAAGAAAAAACTATTACATATAGGATTATATTACAGAGACACTTGCTTGTCTGTAAAAATTCACTACATCAATGTATTTCAAGAAAAACATTGTTAGATATAGATTATATTACTTCATCTCTGGGTATCTAACTATCTAAGTTATCAAGATGAGTATATTTGTCCATCCAATGGTTGAAATCTGTATGCGTATATGTTAAAAAAAAATCTTTAAAAAAAACTCACACATTCGATTTGTGTGGTTCAAGATAAATCTTGTAAATTATGTATTTGCAAAATAAATACTCCAAATCATCGGACAGACGACCCATACTGTCTGGGTGGATCATAATATGCACATAGTGGTACGCAAAAAAATCTCGATATGAAATTCTAGGTATATACTATTAGAAACTGGACCCAATGTTCTACGCACGGGTGGATTTGGGCAATAGCTTAACAATACAAATTTAATTAACAAATTGGTACTCACTTGGGTTATCCTGGCCTGGTGAAGCTCTTCATCCTTCTTCCTCCTTCTGCAAAAATCCAAATTGGAGATCCCGGTGGTGACAAGGACTTTGATTGTGCAGTTACTTTTTCCAGCTCATGTACTGTAATGAGCCCCTGACTCGATTTTGGCCAATTCATCCAGTACATCGGATAATGTCCTAACAAAATTCGTTCTGGATGTAATGCTGGCGACACTTTGGTAGCCTTCCAAGAATTGATGTTTGTTGCCTTCGCTAGACGGCTTCACACGAATCTAGAACTTTCTAGCCTTTTCTGGTCAGATGGTTTTTTTTTTGTCTCCTCTCAAATGGGCGCAGAGCAAAATTTCACATTCGGGGAATTGTCGATGAAATTCCCGGTGAAAATTTGCCATCGACACAATTTAATTTCTATCGTGGCCGATGAATTTTTAACTTTTTCGTAGAGCACACGAATTTTTGGTAAAATGCAATCTTTCGAATCTACGGACGGTATCCTTTTTCACGCAAAAAATATGATTCTCTCTTACCTTCTTCGTACCCGCAAAAAAAATCAAAAAAGAATGACAATTTCCTCGCTTTTTTCTTCTTCTTCCTCTTCTCTGTCCCAAATTTATTTGTCGGTACTACGTACCACCCAGGGTTCGTTAGGGCTGGTTTAGACGGTGTAGTTTTTGCGTCGCGTGATCGGTTATTCTCTTTTGTTCAAGAAGGGAAAAACTTGCTGTGCGTTAACACGGTATAGTTTTTGCGCGGCGCGCACGAAAACAAGAGCAGTTCTTTAATCGCTTATTTCGTCGCCTACGACATTCTTCTCTAGGTGGCGTTCACGTTAACTGGAAATTATTTGGACTGGTAATATTTTTATTAAATATCTTGCGCATTTTGATAGGTATGTTTATTAACATATAATAATTACATTCAAAACTCAAATAATAAAAATTTTTTTTCAATTTTAGACATGAATACGAGTTCTAACAGTGAAGAAGATATGGAAATGGCTTTGAGTTTAGAAAATGCCGCCCTTGCTTTAAATGCTTACTCAAGCAGCGATAGTGATGATAATGTAATTGTTACGGGCTTACTAAGCGCTTCAGAAAATCCATTTGGTCAAAACACCACAATTTTGGCAAATATACATCCTCGATTCCTGATCCACTCTTTTTTGATGCAGCCATTAGCCTCATCTCTTTCGCATACTGCCCACTACTGGATTTTATTGCGAATGTGGTGCACCGTAATTGCGGTATTGCTTTTTTGCAACTCACTGCAAATTACTTCAAGGGATTTTTCTCTTTTATCTCTTCTTATGTAGTCTTTGTGTTTTGTGTTGTACAAGTTTTCAAAGTCTTGATAACACAACAACAGTTTTTCCACTAATTGGCGGTCCCACCTCACGCTCATTATACTTTTATATTATATATTATACTTTTAAAACAAAAATCTCAATTTAAAAAGAAAAACTTCAAACAATATTTTTACTGTCAATGGTCTAAGGTCTGAGTTTTCACAAATTAAAATCCCGTATTAAAATCATAAAACACAACAATCACATATAACACTTTCACAGCAATGGTCCACACTTCAATAAATGAATATCCCGAATTAACAATTGCACATAATATTTTTCAACGACATCTTTGAATGATCAGCTGATGCTAAAAAAAATTCCTGAACTCCCCCGAATGCAAAAACAAGTGAAAGAGGAATTGCTGAAAATAACAATTTTTCGGAACTCGCCCGAATGCATAGAAAACAAGTGAAAGAGAAATTGATAAAAACTTCATGATCGTGCGCGGTGCTCGCTCGATGGCTCATCGCTGTTCTGTGCGCGCCCTCCCCCATCTCCGCTCATCCCGCTCTCCTACCATTTTCGTGCGCGGCGCGCAAAAACTACACCGTCTAAACCACCTCTTAGTCTTATCTTGAAATATTTGGCAGCACAATCGCAGTGTGGGACTATGTGAGTCTGCGGCTTTATCAACGTATACACGTAGCTACTGCTTCCTGCAGCACTGCCACCATAACAATACTTTTATTGGGCGAAGTGGCGTCAAAATGATGAAACGTGGAGAATACCCAGTATTCTCTGTACCGTATGTCGCTATTGTCGCTTTTTTTTTATTATAGCATACCCTTGCAGGTTTAGTTGTAGTTGGCTTTGCGTATAGCATCTAAAATTTTTTAAAAAATTAAAGCTACGAGCGGAAGTTTTTTCTTTGTTTGGAACGTTGTAGAGTTCACAAATTTATAAGTTCAAAAAATAAGAAGTAAATCGTGCAACAATATACCGTACTATAAGTTCTTGTAAGAATGGTGATCCACTGGAAGATTAAAGAGTTTTAACTGATAAACAGAGTGAGAAAGTGATAGGCAAAATGAAAAGCAAGATTGTCGTATGTGCGCATACAACCCAGTGAAGGAAACCTCTGCAGAAACATTTCTGCAGTGTTTTCAATAAGACAATTACATAGAATGCATATACGCAGGACAGAGAAAACAAATTTTGGCTTGGCGACATCTACTAGTAAAGTAAGTAGAAATACCCTGATAGCACGACTGTAGGGGTTACCACTACAATCATTAATATTTTATTCTATCGGTGAAACTGCATGGACTTCAGCCCGTAAAAATGCACTAAATCACTGCGGCAAATTCTGTGCATTAACTGAAACAAAACGAAAATCGAGATATACTCCCTCTCGCTCATTATTTTAGCATCTTTTCAGGGTTGATTCAGTACTCACAACAGCGGTTTAGTTCAGTACTCATATAGAGATAAAGTATATTGACAGATTTGTCTCGTTCTAATTGGTTTACATCTATTCAGGGCTTCTAAAGTAGTTTTGAAGTACATGGCATGTAGAAATTCAGAATTCGTTTCTAGTTAAATCCATTGGAAGTGCATCTGAGTGACACAGATTTCACATATCAGTTATAAATTGGTAAGAATTGAGAAACAGATTTTTAATTATAATAAAAAAAAGTTTTACAATTACACACAATCTATCGTTTTAAAGATTCACAAAAGTAAATTGACAAGGCAAGACACAGGGTGTTTCATAATTGGTGTACCTAGCTCAATGGTTAAATAGCTGAGGTGGAGACAAGCAAAAAATTATAAGGTGAAGGGGGTGATAAGACGCGTCGTTTCGTCGGTAGGGGGGATTTAAGATTTTTAGTACTTCTTCCACTTTACACCCTGTAACTATCTTGATATACGCCCTATCAAGGTGGGATGATAGCAAACCGTCTAAGCTTTCCAATGAATGCCCAATCAGCCTTCCTGTCACCTTCCGTCGGAAGTAGTAGGACGTCAAAGTCAAAAAATTGGAAAAAAAATTCCTAAATTTTTCAAATTTTAAGGATTTTCCCGCCAAAATGCACGATAACTATACAGTTTTATTACAAGATTTAGAAACCTCGAAATGTTACCTTTAATTTGACTAAGCACATGTAACTGCCTAAATGCCACCGTTTTTGAGATATTTAAGTTTCTATGATTCATAATTTCATTAATGAGTCACCTACCACGTGCACCACTGTTTAAAAGAAAACATTTTATGTGTGTGAATTTTGAATTTTTTTTTTTATTTGATCTAATAACAGTATTTTTGCTAGCAAATTATAAAAAACTAAGAACTAATAGCTAAGTAACAATTATAAAAACTGCTCGAAGTTATTTCCATTTGCCCGAATACATGCCCGAGCTCTGCGAATCAGGGATCGCCTTACACTTGGTGCATGAAAACTCTGCCGAACCTGTTCTGCTGCCTCAAAAATCTTTTGCCGCAGACCTTCGCGAGTACTAAACTCTCTACTTATGTTTCCGTATACGGCATTTTTAAGGTAACCCCAGAAATAAAAATCAAGTGGCGTTAGGTCTGGTGACCTAGGAGGCAAAGAAATAGGTCCACCGCGTCCAATACATTGAGGAAAATTTTGATTTAACCAACCCCGCACTTGCCTGCTGTAATGCGCAAGTACACCGTCATGCTGAAAAATTATCCTAGATCGCAAGCGTAATGGAAGGTCATCCAACAAGTCAGGCAAAGTTGTTTGAAGGAACTCCAAATATTTTTCTCCAGTGAAAGTGCCTTCTATTTCTACAGGGCCAATCAGATGATCTCCCACAATTCCTGCCCACAAGTTTATATTGCATTGTTGCTGAAATGCGACTCGCCTTATGGTGTGTGGAAATTGGTTACTCCGCTTCTGGTGAAAGTACTTTCGCCGGTCTACAAAATAAAGTTGAACTGACTTCGATTCCTTAAAATCCAGTTGGAAAATTCTGTGCAAAGGTGAAAATCCCTTTCAACTAAGGCCTGTACCTTTTGAATATGGTATGGATGCATTTCGTTCCGATGAAGCGTTCTCCATACCTTAAATAATAGTAAGTAATAATAATTAACAATAATAATAATAATGATAAGTAAGTAAGGGGTCTTACTGTTGATGGGGACATATTTATCTGTCGTGCAAATTCTCTTACGCTGATGTCTGGACTTCTGTCGACGATTTCTAAGATTTATTCTTCGCCAATATTTCTTAATGGTCCTCCTGCTCCACGACCTCGTAGGGGTTCAACTCTCTCCCTTAAAAATCTGAAAGCCCGCGAAATAGTATTTCCATACGGAACTCTTCTATTGGGAAAACGACGCCGATATTCCTCTACTGCTCGTGAAGTACCTCCGTCTGCCCAACCGTAGACGTACACAATGTCTACGTACTCAGAGGTTGAAAAAGGTTGTCGGGACATAGTATTACCAAAGAATTTAAAGTTTTTCCACTGTTTGCTAATAATGCAATGGCAGTGAAAATTCACAAATCTCCTTAAATACTAAACCAGACCCAATAAACTTAACCTATCTTACCTGAAATTATTTTAATAGTTGTATTTTATTACATGTCAACCTGAAGGGTTCATCGTACTTTTACCAATGTCGTAAAAGAGTCCCTAAGGTACTTGATATTGCACTATTTTTCCGAGAGACAATTGATACGTTAGTAAGCAGAAAATGAGGATTACTTCAAAGCAGGTTGCACATGGTAGGTGACTCATTAATGAAATTATGAATCATAAAAACGTGAATATCTCACGGTTGCATTTAGGCAGGTACATGTGCTTAGTCAAATTAAAGGTAACATTCCGGGGTTTCTAAATCTTGTAATAAAACTGTATAGTTATCATGCATTTTGGCGGGAAAATCGTTAAAATTTGAAAAAATTAGGATTTTTTTTCCAATTTTTTGACTTTGACGTCCTACTACTTCCGACGGAAGGTGACAAGAAGGCTGATTGGGCATTCATTGGAAAGCTTAGACGGTTTGCTATCATCCCACCTTGATAGGGTGTATATCAAGATAGTTACAGGGTGTAAAGTGGAAGAAATACTAAAAATCTTAAGTCCCCATACCGCCGAAACGACGCGTCTTATCCCCCCCCTTCATCTTATAATTTTTTGCTTGTTTCCACCTCAGCTATCAAACCCTTGAGCTAGGTGCCCCAATTATGAAACACCCTGTATATGTATATATTTTATAGCCATTGACACAATGAAAAGACTATAACTGGAGAGGTAGTGCTGTGAAAAGGGTTCTTAACTTACTAAATTTGATTAGTAAAGTATTGTCTATATTAAATATATTAAAAGAAAAGAGATTTTTTTTTATTTTGGAAAAAAATTATCTCCTGAATTAAGCTTGAATGGTGTGATTCTCTTCATTAGCTTAAAACTACTGAAATATACCCGAAAATTGTGGTTCTCTTCATTACTTCAGAACTACTGAAATATGCCTAAATAGTGTGTTTCTCTTCATTGGTTTAGAAGAACCGAATACATCCCCCAAAGACTACATCATAAAAGTAATGAAACGCTTCGGTTCAGGCCTCGCGAAGTACATTTTCAGTACTTTTGTGCTATCAGGGTACGTAATATATGATAATGCAACTTTAGTTGTGTCTTGTTCTTGTGTATGTATTTTTTATGTGATGTACACTGCTCAAAAGTGTATAAGCAAAATGTGGTTTTTCGGTTGCCAATTCCTGGAATTTGGTTTGATTTTGGTTCTGTTTTTTGTTTTTAGTAGATACATCTATTGCGCATACAACAACAAAAAAAATTCTGGAATAACGGTAAAAACAGTTATTATTTTATTGGAAAAGTTGTTTTTAGCCTATTTCTGTTATTGTTGTTTCAGACTTTAATCAGTTCAGTTCATTAAGATGTGACTTTAAAATTGTGTAAATTAATTAAATTGAGTGTAGAAGTATGGAATACAGAAATACACGTCGTCATTTAACTCACAGTGAAATTGACGAAGCCATAGGAATGCTTCGAAATGAAAGAAGCCAAACAGTTGTTGCCCGTTATTTTAATGTGAATTGTTCCGTTATATGCAGGTTATGGCGACGGCAATGTGTGACTGGGAGTCCGTACGTGCAGCGTCCAGGTCGAGTAAGGTTAACAACTCCATCGCAGGACCGTTATATTCGACTGCAAACCCGCCGAGAGCCAACTTTAACTGCCCGACAATTACAGTCACGCTTGTGCACAGCTGGAACATCAGGAATAGACATCACAAACACGGTCTCCACGCTCGCCGTCCTTTGAGATGCCCACCGATACGACGTGAAAATCGCGGGCGTCGAAAAGATTGGAGTGAAAATCATAGAAATTGGACAGAAGATCAATGGTCCAGAGATTTGTTCACTGATGAGTCACGATTCGGTTTTCATCCAGATACGAGGAGAACAAGAATATGGAGACGACCTGGTAACGCAGAAAGGCTCAGAGTTGTGGAAGAAGTGCACAATTACAGTGGAGGCACTGTTATGGTATGGGCAGGAATTATGACTGGTAGAAGAACTGATCTCGTTTTTCCAGAAGGCAACAAGAGAAATTAATGTTTTACCCTGGCCAGCACAATCCCCGGATTGAAATCCTATTGAACACGCATGGGATGCACTTCAACGTTGCATTCTGCCACATTTAGCATCAGTAACAACGCGAGTACAACTGTGTAATCTCCTTCAAGATCACTGGAGACAAATTCCGCAAGACAGATTTGATACCTTGATTAGCTCCATGCCAAGAAGATGCCAATCTGTCATAACTGCAAGAGGAGGCAATACTAGTTATTAAAAAAAAAATTTAATTTAAAAAAAATAACTGTACTAATTAATTAAATTAAAAAAAAATATCTTTGAATTGTAAAAATTGGTTTTTGTCCCATTATAATTATATAATACCTGTTTTTACCGTTATTCCAGAATTTTTTTTATTGTTGTATGCGCAATAGATGTATCTACTAAAAACAAAAAAACAGAACCAAAATCAAACAAAATTCCAGGAATTGGCAAACGAAAAATCACATTTTGCTTATACACTTTTGAGCAGTGTATGTTTATAAGAAGAAAGCATGCAGAAAGTTCTCCCTTTTGTAGATACAACGGAAAAACCATGTTTACAATAATTTTTAAGAACTTTTATTTTTAACGATTCTAAATCAAATTATAAATACAAGACGAAAAAATGAAAGGCCTTATCCGGGGTTTGAAGCCGGGACCTTCCGCTTTCCGGGCGACTGCTCTTACCGCGGAGTTAACGAGACAGATGGTTTTCAATCTTGTATTTCTTAATTTATAACTAGTCTAGCCTAGCTCTTACCACTGAGCTGCTATTTTCTCCATCTTTGACCGATTCTAACAAGTGTGGGTTCGATTCCCGTCCGTGGCTTAGTAGGCTAGTTACAAATTAAGAAATACAAGAGAAGATGCTGTTGATTACGTTTATGAACGAGATGAATCCGATGCAGAAACTGAAGGTCCTGTTGAAATGGGCGAAGAGGGAGAGTACATTGAAGACATAGATGAAGATGAAAGACAACAGATGGTGGAAGAATTAATTATAAGACAGCAGCAGCGGAAATAGTAGTAGCTGCACTAGCATCGCCATCAACGGCAGCACAACCACTAATAGCACAAGATAGTAGTCGATGGAGTACAGTTCCTCCTCCTACTACTCGTACAGGTTCTCATTGCTTTGTACGTCAAACTGGAGGTCCAACCCATGATTATGAAATGGTTCCTGGAGTCTTACTTTGAATAGGTCTAGTTCCTAGACCACATACATTATTCAAGAAATGACACGAAGGAGTTGCTATATTAGTAAAACACCAGTTTGCGTTCCTCACAGTGTAAACAAAGGATGTAATTGTCATGCTTGTGAAAATATAATTGAAGCACAAACACAAGAAAATTAAAAAAATGGTAAATGTATAAATTTTTTTACCTCAATAGTCTTATTTCGTATATTTTTAATTAAATAAAAAAGTAAAATAAACATAAACACTCTTCTTTTCGATTTATCTACCTTTTTCCCATTTTATTTCCTGTATTAAATGTCACAGCACACGACTATTCAATAATTTTTGTTCTCAATAACAAGGAGGTACATTTGTACCTTTAGTATATCAACTAGAGAGTCCGAGTATGGTGTAGACTCTAGGATTAAAGACAGAAGCAGGTATGCAATATCTATTGATTGTGTGCAATTCGTCTTTATTACTAGTCTTCATAATTTTATTGGTAAGTCCAAAGACTTCCCGTCGCTGAAAATGGTCTTAAAAGTCCATGCTTTAAGAAAAATAATGTTCCCTATATAAAGAGAAAGAAAGCTCCCAAATACTTCCACGTCAGCTTACAAAAATGCCCAAATGCTGCCATTATGCAAAAAAACCACCCACGAATGGGCTAAAGAGAGAAATATCTGGAAGAAACGCTCTGAATGCAGCTCAAGCGCGGCCGATAGATTATTTTTGGACATTAATAAGTGCTCCAGTTTATAAGGATGTCAAGCAGTTAATGAAAGTCAGTGGTGTCCGCAAATCCAATTTTCACTGAAATAAGTCAACGTTTGTACGGTCCAGGCTATGATGGGTAAGATCCGGTATAAATTACGAAAAATCGAAGACAATGGGCAATTATCAATCCGATTTTTTTTTAATTCTTTCACCTTGTTCATTTTAAATATAATAATTTAAAAAAAATAATGAAAAAGACTGTTTCTTTTGCCTCAATCTTCTTGTTACATATAAAGAGGAGTCAGTACTCAGCCAAAGTTTCAATTTACTATACGTAGGTTTGTGTCCTGAAAGTGAGAAAATTCATATAAAATTAGCCTAAACCTAGACCACTGATCACATTAGAGACATCTAGCGTAAAAGACAGAAACCTACCATGCGACAAAATTATACAATTTAAGACGAAAAATGAACATTTGCAGTTCAAATAAATTGAAAATTTTTAACGAGAATCAACTCTCCTAAAGTTTTTTTGCACACAATTGTTAAACATACTATTTTGCTTTGTATTTAAATAACTTTCAAATAAATATTGCAATTTCTCGTCGGTGAAATATCGGGAGAAAAAACAAGTACTATTAGACACAAATAATTAAAAAAGCTCCACTAAAAATGAAAAAAACTCGACGTTTTTTGTTAGATCTAGGCTTTATCTTTCTGAAATAGTCACAATCTAAAGATATGAGAGTACCTACTAACAGGAATTTCCGAGCTAATATCGCCATTCCAGTAAACTTTTTTTAATTTTTGCCGACGTTATTTACTAGACCGTTAATTTAAGATATAGATCATTATTCTGCTACAAATAGTTTGCCAGAAATTCGCATTGAACTGACTGACTGACTCCTCTTAAGTGGCTTTGCACTAGGAACGTACTCCCCTTCCCTATTAAACAGAATTTGATGACTTCATCATGAGCCCTTAGATGAAAGTTATGATCTTTTCCATTATCACTCGATGAGTTGTTTCATAATTTTCTTGTTCAGATAACAAAAATACTCACTGATACATTTGCCAGTCAAATCATGACGAGATAATGGAAATGCTCACTGCTACTATCATCAATAAATTCATAATGATGACATTGATGTATAAATCAGTTATTATAATAGCTCACGATCATTTTATTGTACATCTGCACGTTCTGAGTTGCGCATATTTTCGTTTCTGATGATCAGTTTAGACCATCATCAGGAAACCTGACGTAAAAGGAGACCATTAAGAGCTAAAAGGGAAACCGATTTGACAGAAGGCACATCAATTCAAAGATCCTGGAGTGAACTGAAGGCTATCGCACAAAAAGATGTACTAAAGAGAGTACGTGTTTCACAAGGGATTAGAGGAGCTAAATGATAGCAATGCACTTCACAGCATTTTAAAAACTATCTGAATCCGATGTTCAATTAAATGTCATAATTAAAAACTTACTGTTTCTTTAATCAATACTACCATAAAGTAATAAAGGATGCAATCGTAAAAGCTTTTATTGCAGATCTTGAATCTTCTGTATTGAATTTACAGCCCATTGTACCAACAGGCATCACATCAAGTTAAGGCATGATGTACTGAATGGAGTAAATGCAACACTACCAAATTTTACCATGGCAGATATTAATACGCATATGAATGTGTTACTTTTGGAAGCTCTTTTGATACAAAAAATATTATTGCTTCACGCGGAAGAAAAATTTTGCGATGATATACAACTGATGTGGAGGTATTAGCTGTGTTTTTTTATACTGTACTGGTTCATTGGAAATTTAAATTAATTTCATTTTATAAAACGTGTATAGGTAGCCATGATTTTTTTATGGGGGCAAATTATCAAATTGCATTTCAATTTTCATAAAATGCCTAAAATATTTGGTTCTAATTCTGAAGTTTTAATTCTTCAAAAGCTGCCAGTTTGATAATTTTTTATCCATTTATAAATCCGTGTATCTCCTATTATATGGATCAGGATAAAAGAACGCAGCATTGTAATCGTAATAGTACTGCAAATTATATGTAAGCAAATTTCTTAGACGGCAATTTTTTTTCACAGTTGTATATTTTTCAAAGCGATTTAGTATTGTCGTATATTTCGTCTCCATCTACAGTTTTTATCTTACAGACGTAATTATAATGAAATAGTTGATGAATAATTCTAACAGCTCGAAATGGGAACATTTTCGAAAATATAAACAACATTTTTACAAATTCATCATCATGCTGAATTCGCTGATATTTTCGGGAAAAATGAGAATTTTATTTGAGCATCTGGGCCAAAGCGAAATTTATCTTTTTCTTAAAAATGGGAGGTAGTGTGACCCGAACTACATTATTATGAATAGTTTGATAGGATTTTGAGGAATTCTATAAGATTTTGTCGGTCGGATAAACCCACGTTCTCTCGATTTTAGTTTTAACTCGTTGTGTCAGTTACACTAGTGCATAGCCAAGTTCTTTTCCCCCATTCATGCAAAAGACGAAAGTATATGAAACAAACCACCAAAAAACACCAAAAAATTTCAATTTTGCTCTACTGCTTCTTAACTTGTTATTAAGTAAACTTTGCCCAAGTTCTGTTTCGGTAGTCACTCTGCATTCATTTCATGTTTACTATTATTCTCATCTATCCACAGGCACTTGTTTTCTAAGACATTGAGCCAAATGTCCCGTATTCTGTTGGTGCAATTTTATCATTTTTGTTATTTTATGCCTTATAATTCCCTAAAATGCTATTCTGTCCGAGAAATTTAGTGTTGTATTCCTAGAAAACCTGTGGAAAGGGGCAATAGGTTTAATTGTTGTATTCCTAGAAAATTAAATTAAATTTATTTCATTTTTACATAAGCTAATCATACCGAAACCATGATTAGCTTATCTACCAAAACGAGTAAAGAAAATTGCATCAGCAATCAGTGGTTGCATTCTGCTAAAAAATAAATAGGCTATAAAGAGCCAGGATGGAAGGTAGCCCACCAGCAATAAGGACGAACTTAGTAGGTGGATCATTTCTTTAAAATTCTATATAGGGCCTACATTGTCGTAGGATGGACATTAGCGAGTAGACATGCTTCATATCGGCTCCGGTTTTGCTCTAATTTTTATTAGAAATTTCCTTAAAATATTACCGAGGCAATTTTTAGGCTGCGAGCTGTTTTCCTATCTGGCTTTATTTTAATTTATTTGATCCGCATAGTATTTTCACTAAAATATTTTTCTTAAAAACTTTGCATTTTTCTGATTGTGAATTCAAGTTTCTTTTGCTGCAAGTGTAACTCTGCTTTGCTACCTTTGTGTTTATGAGTCGTTACTGTACACACTGACGTCATGGTGGGGAAGAATCAAAGAAAAGAGAAAATTCCACCAACCTCTAACTCGGAAGATTGCGGACAGGTCGTTACGCCAGTCTGGCATAGGCATTGACTGATGATCTGGGGTCTATAGATGCTGTTTTAAAAAGGTCATTGGAGTTATTGGAGTCTCGCATCTCAAATAAAATCGATCTGCTTTTAAAGCAATTGGAAGTCTGTCTAACGAAAAAGATTCAGGATGCCATTAGTTCCTTCAGCAGTAAGCGACTCCTATAATAGTACGCTAGGTGAACTTCAACGGAACTAAAATCTACTGCAATCACAAATTCTCGACTTTCATCACACTCAGCGCTTAAGTGATGCAATTGCTAGGTGAATACCGATCCTGAGTAAAGAGAATGTTCACGACGTAGTTAAGATCATTGCTGCAGTTATTAAACATTCTCTGACACCGTGCTTGGATGCCTTTCGTATCAAACCTAAATCTCCTGGACAAAGTACACCTATTGTCATCCACTTCTCATGTGTTGCTGAGTAGATTGCTTTTCTGACTGCTTTTCGTAGGCATCGGAACTTAAAACTATCAGATTTCGAGGGCATCTCTTCAGCCGACCCAGTATATATAGCGGAAAGCTTGATCCCGCATTACAACTCAATTCTGCAAGAGACATTAAAATTGCGTAAACAGGGGAAGTTATTCTCTGCCAATACTTAAAATGGTTTCGTCTGTGTAAAGTGCAAAGAGAAAGCATAGATATGAAAATTACCAGCCATGATAAACTCAGGGGTGAATTACAATTACGACTGATCAGTCGACTACGACTTTTACCCAAATGGTAAATGCATATGACAAGATACAATTGCAACTTCGACTACGACTGCGACTGCCCCTGAAACTAAACTATGCTAAAAGTGCAAAGTTGGTATTGGCTGCGGCCAACTTCAGTTCAATCACACCTCAGCGTCGACTTCGACTTAAAGTCAAGTCGCAGTCGACAGATCAGTCGTAATTGTAATTCAGGCCTCAGAGGCTTGTATGTAATAAAATAATGTTACGCCACTAACGGCGCTGATGACGTTCAAATGAATTCTTCACTGGAGTAAGGCTTACTGTTATTGATATTACAGAGTTTGCTGTATTCTAGCGTAATTTAAATTCTAGCCTAGCCTTTGAATTTTTTTCTTGAAATTTTCTTCTTTTCACCTTTAATATTTTATCATAAGATCCTTTAAATTTGAATATAAATAGTATCTACATATATATAAATTCTAATAATTTATCTCATCGTAAATAGTTTTCTTAGTTTTATGAAATTTTCATTTATTTTTCATTATTTACAAATTTTGTGGATATTTTCCTGGACTTCACTATTAATGCTACAAGCCTACGGATAAGATGGATGAATTTTCTCAGATTTTTATCGATTCTAATATTAATGATGGCCTTGTTAGCGAGTCATGGCTGCAGAACCATATATCGTCGTCACTCGTTGCGATACCTGGCTTTAATCTATTCCGAAATGATCGGTTAAGTCACAGGGGAGGTGGTGTTGCGATCTATTTGAAGGATAATTTAAGGGCTAAGATCGTAGATTCTTCATCAATTGGAGAAATATAATTTTTATGCTTGGAGGTTGTGGTTGGTTCTGGGAAATGTTTACTATGTGCTGTGTATCGCCCTCCTGGTGCCTATAGTGCATTGTCTGCTGAACAGTTTTTCAATGCAATGTCACACTTGTACACCGTTACAATGATGTTATTATTGGTGGTGATCTCAATGTAAACATCCTGATTGATAATTTGATGACTGATAGGTTCTTGTCTGATATGGTGGCGCTCCACTTGGATATGATATATGCATTGCCTACGTTTTTAGGGTTCCGTACATAAAGGGTAACAACGGGAACCCTATTACTACGACTTCGTTGTCCGTCCGTCCGTCACCAGCTTTTATCTCATGAACCGTAATAGGTAGACAGTTGAAATTTTCACAAACTGTGTGTATATATACTATGTGTATTTTCGAAGCTTGATCAAACGAAATGTGCGGATACTAGACACCTACACAAACAAAAAAATGTATGGCAGAGGCTTGGGGGGTCCACACCAACCGTTTGGGAGTTGCAGGGTGATTAAGAAAAAAAGCTAGATTTTCACATAACACCCTGTATCTTAAAAACTACAGGGCGTACGGTCACAGTTAAAAGCACATGTAGAACTTCATGGCATTTCCAACGACTACTCAACCAGCCCCGTACTCTTCTCCCCACAGAATTATGGTTGTCTAAACTAAGAATTTCGGATTTTCTAAACTTTTTTTTAATCTAACCTCTATTATTTTTGCAAAAATGTCATTAACATAACTTTTTTTATAAAAACTGTAAACAGTAGGCTCTGCTCTTTAATGTGACCTATTACATCCTATGTGTTAACTGTACCCGTTTAACAGTTAATAACTAATAACCTATTCAGGTCACACCGAAATCAAACGATATTTTTTTAAATGACGTGCTAAGGGAACAAATTATCGTTGAGAATAGGTTTGAGAATACGTTAAGAGCTAATAACTCTTAAAGGGCTACACTTAGCATATAGGGCGTAATAAGTCAAATTAAAGAGGAAAGTCAACAGTTTACACTTTTTATAAAAAAAATGATATGTTAACGACCTTTTTGCAAAAATTATAGAGGTCAAATTAAAAAAAAAGGTAAGAAAATCCGAAATTTTTAGTTTACACCATCATAATTCTTTAGGGGAGAGGAGTAAAAGTTCTAAAATGGGACAAATTGGATAACTTATATATGGTTACCATACACAAATTTTGTTTTCAGTATGTATTTGGACACTGCGTGACAGCGCGTCAACGTAGAGCTGAAATTTTGTGTTTTCATAAACATAGTAAATTTAATTTCAAAACTGCGCTAAATCAGGCAACCGCTTCTTCGTTTTGCAATATAAAAATTTAGGATGTTTAGATATACTGTGAAAACGATCAGTCCTAAAGGTTTTTATTGTACTGAACAGTTCTTCATAATATGAAATCCTATGAAATTGGTTATAATCATACCATAGGAAATTACATATGGGCATTGCGGACGCCCCACCAAGGCAGGCATCACAGGCCTTTTGATAGGGGACCAAATAGTTCAGGACCCTAAGCTAATTGCTGAAGCACTGGCGTCTCACATCGCCAACTACTCCAACACCCAACAGCACCCAACCTTCTCTACTACTTACACTAACCAGTTCGAATCGTGCGGCGAGACCAGCACGAGGACTAGAGTCATCCAGCCACCCAGCCCCCTTGACGATCCCTTCTCCCTCCTGGAAATTAAGGATACCCTTAATTCATTCCAAGGATCCACTCCCGGTCTGGATAATATCTCTTTTGGAATGCTTAAGCAGGCACCTATCGCCTGGCTAGAAAGAGCTAAAAGACTCGCGATCCTGTCTACGATCTAGGCAAATTTCCGCAGGCCTGGAAGACTGCTGAGATCAGATCGATTCCAAAAACGTCCAACAAGATTCCTAACCCATCCGAAACCAGACCGATATCCCTTCTTTCCACTACATCCAAAATCCTGGAGAAGCTGGTGGCCAGCAGACTGTCATGGAAGCTAGAGCAGTAGCTGCTGCCACAAGTTGCGAGTTACAGACCTGGAAGGGGCACCCAGTCCCTCCTTCAGGAGCTGGAGCACAACCTGGCAAGCGCACTCTCTAAGGGAAAGCATTCTGTTGTGCTGTCCATTGACCTCGAAAAGGCGTTCGACAGAACACCTAAGCCCGCTGTCCTCCGACAACTCAAGCAATGGAGCTTGGGGAAGAGATTTGTCGACACCATTAACTCGTTCCTTACGAAAAGGAGAATTAAGGTCAGAGTGGGTGGACACTTTTCCTCCGTCCGCGCCCTAATAAACGGACTCCCACAAGGGTCCCCGCTCTCAGTCCACCTACTTAATGTATACATCCACTCTCTGTCAGAGAGTTTGGAACAGGTGCCAAATCTCTTCTACCACCTCTACTCTGATAACATTATCTGCTACGCTTCTGGTGAGGTTCCATTTGTAAACCACGCGCTCAACAGAGCTCTGAGAGCGATCTCAGTCTGGGCCGACACGAATGGAGCCAAAATTTCCCTTAATAAGCTTGAAGCTCTGCATGTTTGTCGGAGACGGAAATGTGCAGAGAGCGCCTTTGAAGGGGACATTGCTTCTATCCCTTTACAAAAATCCCTCAAAATTCTCGGACTGGTCTTTTCGCACAATTTGAACTGGACAAGCCACGCTGCAAACGTCGCAGAAGCGGTACGAAGCAGGAACAACCTCCTGAAAGTTATATGTAGAAGGAACGCCGGGCCTCCCTTAGAGACGGCTACCAAAATAGCGAAGCAGTTAGTGGTTGGCAAGATCGATTACTGCCTGACGATCTATGGTTTCACCACCCGGTTAAATATCCGCAAAGTCCAGGCATCCCTAAATGCCACAGCCAGGATTTCCCTTAGCGTCCTACGCACAACTCCAATTAACAGTTTACTCATACAGGGTGGGCCAAAAGTCACCATGGGGGCCAAAAGTCACCATGGGGTTTAAAAATTTAATAACTTTTTCGTTTATATATTTTTTTTAGATTATATAAATAACATCTGGAGAATAAATAATGGAGAGATTCACAACTGAACAAAGAACCAGAATAATACAGGGTGGGCCAAAAGTCACCATGTGGTTTAAAAATGCTCTTTGCGTTAAAATAATTGATCGCTGATTTAAGTAATAAAATTCTATTATTCTGGTTCTTTGTTCAGTTGTGAATCTCTCCATTATTTATTCTCCAGATGTTATTTATATAATCTAAAAAAAAAAAATATATATATATAAACGAAAAAGTTATTAAATTTTTAAACCCCATGGTGACTTTTGGCCCACCCTGTACAATCAGGCTTCCGAACTTTTACCCAAAGAAGAGAGGAGCTTGATGGCAACCTTTTCCTCAAGACTCTCCATCACCCTAACTCCCCACTCCGCCTCCTCGCCCTAGACATCCTATCCCTCAACCCCACTCTCTCCAAGCGCACCAGTCCTAGCTTAGCTAGAATTATTGCTAACATCACAAACATCCTCAAAACTATTTCCTTCAACCCAGAGCAGCTCAATCCAAAGCTCTCTGTCCTGCCCTGGAGAGTCCTTACTGGACGAATTCTGCTTAACGAAAAAAACTTCAAACTACTGGACAATAATAGTAAGATAAAACTACACATCGACACATACGAACGCCTACAAGCAGACACTAAAATCTACACGGACGCCTCGAAGGACGAGGAGAACGTAGCGATTGCTGTCTGGATCGAGAACAGATCTGCCCAATTACCATCCTCCCACCAACTGCCAGCGTGGACAGATGTTTTCACGGCGGAGCTAACGGCTGTCTGGGAGGCTGTCAGATGGGCCTCCAAGCAGGAGGGAACATGTGCCATCTTCTCGGACAGCCTTTCTTCGCTCAAGGCCATAAAAAACACAAAAAACAAAAACCCTGCACACTGGGAAAATCACCTTAGCATGGTGCCCAGCCCAAGTGGGGATAAATGGGAATGAGAGAGCGGACGCACGCTTCGCTCTTCACTCAAGACGACAAATCCACCGTGCTACAAGGCGGCTAGAGCTTATCACAGGCAACAACAACACGACAGCAGAAGCGTCAGCTGGCGCGAATCGAACACATTTCTGGCAACTCACAACAAGTCAGTTGACAAACCAGTGATGCCAGAACTACCAAGGCGGAACATGGTTGCTGTCGCCAGATTAAGACTGGGCCATTTCCTGTCAGTGAAAATCCACCTTTTCCTTAGACAACTGATCCCTGCTTGTCCATATTGTCCAAACGCGACCATGACTGCTGCCCATGTACTGCAACAGTGCATGGAGTTACAGAGACTACTAGACGAACTAGGTACTACAAAGACACACACAGAGCTCCTCACTTATATGGAGGAGGAGGACACGGCATTCTTCTCGATGCACTAAGGACCTACCTACGTAATGCGAACAATGACACTATACTGTAACATTCGACACACATACTACCAGGCACGCTGCCACACACACACTGCCTACAAGATACTAATTAGGTAAGAGAATCTGAAAACTGTTTTAAGTAATATAAGTTTAATAAAAAAACAAAAAAAGTAAGAGAAAAAATTTAAATAAAAATGATGAAATAGCTTAAATCTAAGACAAAAATACTTATTCTAACTTACTCTAGTACAGAATTTTTAACATTATTTATCAAGCTAAAAGTGCTTATACTGGTTAGACACAAATCGGAGAAGAAGTTAATTGAAGATCTAAGTTGTATTAAATGCAAAAAGCTCAATCCCAGTTTGTGAGGTTGTTGAGTTTATTAAGTACTTCTAGTACTCTCATCTGAGCACGTTTTGATCTGGAACACGGCACGGTTACTGAGATTATGTGCCTTCAAGATGATTGGGCGTTTACTTAATTGTCCCTAGATAGGTAAAGCAGCGATGCGTATAGAGCAGCTTACTAGCTTTTACTCCCAGTGAGGTTCAATGGAGCAGCTTATTAGCTTTACTCCTAGTATAGATGAATGGAGCAGCTTACTAGCTTTACTCCTAGTATAGATGAACGGAGCAGCTTACTAGCTTTACTCCTAATATAGATGAATGGAGCAGCTTACTAGCTTTACTCCAGGTAAATGAAACAACTCGTGTTCTGTTGCTACTCACTAACTAACTTCCTTACTAACTTCTTTATTCAAAATCACAGTTTATTTATACAATTTTCCACTTAATACTATTGTTATTTTCTTATTACGCTAAGCTAATTTCATCACAGCATTTATTGGTTATAATTAGTATTTCCGTAAAGTGTTTCTTTGTGGCATTCATAAATTAATTTCCGCAAAGCTTTTGCCGGTTTGTTGTTGTTACATCACGGCATTCATCGCTTTCATATGTACATACATAAATACTTCCGCAGACCGTTCGCCGCTTTGCTGCTATTATGACATCATCGTGAACCATTGTTTCGTTCACTTGAGTTCTACCGCTGGCGCAAGGTTATCAAATTGCATTGTGTGAATTCTTGCGCGCAGGGGATTGTGTCACAGCCTTCATTTGTTTCTTTATGTGATTAAGAAATTGGTGTAGGTCAGTAGCGAGTGACTTTACTGAACTTGGAAATATGTTTGTAGATATATGTTTATACTTGCAGCTGGGAATTATAATTCTGCATGCAATGAGAATGCTGTAGGTATGTACATATCTACATGTTTGCATTTCTTTATTGATGCATGAATTTTAGAATTCTGCGTGAAGCGAAATCGATTCAAAGATGCATGTATGTATGTATATACATGTTTAATTGATGCCAATGGATGCTCTGTATGTAACAAGGTCTGTTTATGCTTCTCGTCTACAGATCATTGCCAAAAAAAGATGAATTATATACCACATAAGAATTAACGTTAGAAGCAAAACTCTTACTTTTAGCATTAATAATACTAAGCTCCTAGTTCTTTCTTTTGTTCACACATCAATGGACTTCCCTTCTATCTTGTATACCATGTGTTCTTAGGTTTATTTTTCCCTTTAATTTTCCTCTTTAATTAAGTCCCTTAGCATTACGGCAGATGAGCTAGGCCCAGCATTACACAAAAAAAATAAGAATCTGATAAATAAAACGTAAAATTTGTATGGTCGGATAAAAATAAACTGTTAAATGTAAGGAAATTAAGCCAGACAAAACACTATGTATCTGCCTGGCCTAGTAGCCGTGGGCCCAAATCATTAGTTGATAGTTAGGTTAGGCTAGTTTTTAGTTCTATATAATTACAACTAATGTAAAATAAATAAATACATACGGGCATTCATCTAAGCTAAGGTATCAAAAGAATTGGACCAATTCTAGCTTTTTACTTGTTCACTATATATTTGGACCCTACCTGAGAACGCGTCGACGTAGAGAGCTGAAATTGTTCACATGGAGTTTTCATAAAAATAGTAAATACAATTTCAAAAATAGACTAAATCGGGTAACCCGTTTATTGTGCTGCCATACACAAATGGATGTTTTTTACGTATATTATGAAACCGATCAGTCCCACACGTTTTTATTGTACCGAAAAGTTCATCAGAAGATAAAATCCTATGAAATTAGTTATAATAACTTTTACTGACCGACGAACCGTTCTAGAAATGAACAAGGGAAATTGCATACGGGCATTCATTTAGGATATCGTAAGAATTGGTCTTAGAAGGCGAGGGTCACTACTCATCATCACCGATTTCATCCAAGTTCACAGTATACATATGTTAGGCTTGACTAGAAATGAAAGTGACGCAAGTGGGAACTCCAGATGGCGCAGCGAAACCGAAATAATGCATAATGTAGGTGAAGCCGGGATTAAAATTAACACTTTTCGGAAAACTTTCATAATTACCATCTCTACTATCATAATTTGTTATCTTTCATAAGCAAAAAACCAAAAGTCATTACCCAATTAGTTTGGGAGCATTTTCCAAAATAAAATTGCAAGGTTTGCTAAATAACTTTCAACTTACATTAATTAGCTGCATATACTGTAATGTTACCACTTTATCTCTCGGCCAAATTCCAACCGATTTTCAAAATTCTTGTTGCTAAATTCCTTCGGAGTTTTTTATGTTTTTTTGAAACTATTACGAGATTCGTACGGCAGCGGGTTACAGAGTAGTAACCCACCTTCATATAAAAATCAATTGCCGCGTGTATGTTACATTATCACTTGAGAACGGCTCGACCGATTTGACTCATTTTATTGTTGTTGTGTTCGTAATTGTCAGGACAAGGTTTGTAGGGAAAGAAAAATTTCAATCGGCAACCCCATCTTGGTGTTGCCATACAAAACTTTGGTTTTTCACTATATATTTGGAAAAAAAATATTAAATTTAAGTTCAAAAATGGGACCTATTGGGCAGCTTCTTCCTAGGGTTACCATACAAAAATTTCATTCTTAACAATATACTTACTTGGACACTGCCTGAGAACGAGTCGACGTAGAGAGGTAAAATTTGGTGCATGGTGTTTCATACCAATACTAAATACGAGTTCAAAACTGGACTAAATTTGGCAACCCGTTCTTGGTGTTCCATATAAAAATTTGATTTTCACTAAATATTTGGAAACTGCCTGAGAGTACGTCCACATTGAGGGCTCAAATTTTGTACACTGCATTTTCATATAAATTCCCAATACAAGTTCAAAAATGGACTAAATCGGGCCACCTATTTTTGGTGTTGCCATACAAAACTTAAGCTTTTCGCTATATATTTTGGCACTGCCTCACACGTCAACATAGGGAGCTGAAATTTTGTACACACGACATTTTTAAAAAAAGTGTAAATTTAAATTCAAAAATGGTACCAATCGGGTAATTCCTTCGTAGGGTTGCTATACAAAAATTTCGTTTTTAACTATGTATTTGGGCACTGCCTGAGAACGCGTCGACGACGTAGAGAGCTAAAATTTGGTACAATTCGAAAATGGACTAAATCCGGTTATCCTGCTTGGTGTTGCCCTACAAAACTTTGGTTTCTCACTATATATTTGGACAGTGCCTCATGCGTCGACGAAGAGACGTGTAATAGCCTGAGAGCGCGTCGACGTTGAGGGTTCAAATTTTGTACACTGCATTTTCATATAAATTCTCAATACAAGTTCAAAAATGGACCAAATCGTGTCACCTCTTTTTGGTGTTTCCATATAAAACATAAGTTTTTCGCTATACACACGTCGACGTAGGGAGTTGAAATTTTGTACACGCAACTTTTTTTAAAAAAATGTAAATTTAAGTTTAAAAATGGGACCAATCGGGCAATTCGTTCGTAGGGTTGCTATACCAAAATTTCGTTTTTAACTATATTTGTGGGCATATTTTTTGTCATAAAAACTCTAGTTCTTCACTATATACTTGGAAGTTGCCTGAGAAAGCGTCGAGGTGGAGAGCTCATATTTTGTAAGCGGCGTTTTCATAAAAATTGCAAATACAGATCCTAAATTGGAGCAAAGTGGGCAACCCTTTCTTAGTGTTACCATTCAAAATTTTAGCTTTTCGTTATATATGCCTCACGCATCGACGTACAGAGCTGAAATTTTGTACACGGGCCTTTTATAAAAAATAAGAGAAATTTAAGCTCGAAAATGGACCAATCATAGGGTTTCCATACAAAAATTTCGTTTTTTACTATATATATAGACACTGCCTGAGAACGCGTCGACGACGTAGAGAGCTACACTCTTCCACACATATGAATGTATGCATGCTCTCACCCACCCACCCACACACACACACAGTGACGCCCTAGAGTACAAAATCGCGCGATCGAACCAGAAGATAACTTAGATATTATGCATATCTAACCATCCCACCTTTTCAACCCTACCCCCACCCATTTAAGCATCTATACTAGTAGTTTACGATATAATCTTAGTTTTAGAAATTAAAATAAGAAAGTTGAGGAAACCAGTGGTTCTGATCTCCACTACTCCCCTCAGCATGCGTGATGTGATTGCAAACCTTTACTACAAAAAAATATATGGAGCCATCTTCAAATGCGAAAAACTAGCCGAAACTGCGTTGCATTGCAAACCCTAAATTATAGATACATAAGGTATCACTGAAATCTGAAATTCAAAATCTACCTATATACCCGGGACTCACTTTTCATTACTGTTAACTGTATGAGATTAGAATGTTGAGAAATTTGGTGAAAGCACTAATTTATTATTATAGAAAACCCTCATTTTTAATTAATGTTTAAGGAACTGAATACTTGTTTAAAAATATTCCACAAAACAAGTTTATTTAATTTTTTTTTTAAATTAACACTTTAATGACCGTACGTCTACCAAGTGAAACTTCGCCAGGGGGCAATATTTTTAAAGAATTAAGTAAAAAAACGTCATTTTCAAAAAATTATATCTCGAGAACGGAGCAACCGATTTATTTGATTCAAATGACAAATAAAGCTTAATGCTTTATGTCTTTCATAAAAAAATATACCAGTACAGAAAGAAAAACATTTTTGTTAATAATAGTATTTTACTCAAAAAAAAAGTATTATTTAGTACTGAGGACTACCAGCACTTTTCTATTTTTATTTTGAAGATATAAACCTTATCAATCTATGTGCAAAAAATTGTGATGGCGTTCGGCTTCGTTTTTGAATTTTTTGTCATTATATACCCAAAGCACAGTATATTTATACAGTAGCCCAGGTTAGAACAAACTACTGAAAAGTGAATTTTAGAATTTTAATTACAAAACAAAAACCTCAAAATTTCTCCCATAAGAGGGAACTATTAAGTATGATACGGAAGTAAATGAACGAACAGTAGCTAGTTGCACAATGGTTGGGAGAAGTATTAGTTTTATGTAAGTACACATCTCAACACCAGTCTGCAAATGTATTGTTCCATTACCAAACAGCTGTTTGATTGGAAAGTGGTGTTCGTTCCATGGACAGTGTAACAGTGGCTATAATAATGTTTGTGACAGTTTGATAGTTCTACCAAGCCGAATGGCATGGGAAGTGGAACAAATTGTTTTTAGCTTTTTTTTTCCAAAAATAGTTTTGATTGTCTTTTTGTCCCTCTTCCTCTAGTACAAGTTTGTGCATGCTGTAAGTTCTGTTTCTTCCACTTTAGATTTACATAGGAACCTTTGTATTAAAAATTGACTAGTGGGTTAGTTAAAACTGTTGAAAGAGAAAGTATAATCTCTTTATAGAAGCATCCTACTCGCTTGACAGTTTTGACAGAGCTGGGCTACTGTATGAATATACCGTGCCCAAAGTAACACAGTTTTGGCGTACTGCACTTAGACAGCTGAAATTTTGCACCCGGGCTTTTTACAAAAAAAAAAGTAAAGTTCGAAAATGGGACCAATCGGGCGTCACCTTCGTAGGGTAGCTATACAAAATTTCGCATATTACTAGATATTTGAACACTGTCTGAGAACGAGTCGACGTAGAGAGCTGAAATTTGGTACGTGGTGTTTTCATAGCAAGAGTAAATGAAAATGTTTTTTCCATATAGGAAAGTTTGATTTTTGATTTATTGTACTGAAAAGTTTTTAGAATAAAAAATCGTATGAAATTTGTTATAGTCCGGAACTGTTCTAGAAATATATGCGAAAAAACACTTCAAAAATCAAACTTTCACAGATGGTCACCATACGAAATTACATACGGGCATTCATTCTAGGGTATCATAAGTATTGGTTTTTTAGACCAATTCTAGCTTTTTTACTTGTCTGTATTCTATTTTGAATTATTTATAATTTATATATATATTTCTGAAAAAATTCCTTGGAATTTCCGTGCTTGTAGAACCTAGATTTGCTGAGCAAAGCAAATAAACTTCAGGACCAAGCAAGCTCAAAGCCCACTCTTGACAGTTGGATGGCCCTTTAACTTTCTGAAGCGGCTGGCTGTATAAGTACTATATATTGTGTTTTTTTTTCATATATTAAGCTAGTAAATACACCACACTTTTTTAGCAACCCCAACACCATATTCAGATTCACGCGATTAAGTAATTCGGCATTAACAATTAGAAACGAATTATTGCTTTTTTGTATCGTTCGCAAACACTACACATCCACTTCATTTTCCTTTTTTTTAAATACAACAATGTTTTTAACGTTTTTTTTTTTAGAATATTAGATAAACGATAAACTAAATTACTACGAATAAGGTGTTTCGATCGCTTTACTTTATTTTACACTTTGGATTGATATTACTCGTTCGGATAAAAATATAAACTGCGAACTACTGAATTGCTAAGTTACTCAAAATCCAAGATATCAGACCTATAGGCTAGATACATTTAAATCTGTGGGAATAAAACTTGATCTCTCACTGACATCACAAAGTTCCATTTATTATTACTTTAATTTTCAAGGGAGGGAAATGTATTCTGTTCTGATCTGTAAATCGAAAAACAATTCAAGACAAAATACAAAAATAAGCTCTAGAGGTCCCCAGTAAAAAACCAAAAAAAAATACATTCTCCGTAGACAACTAAACCGTATTTGGTTATTTTACTTGGATTGTAGACTTCGAAATTGAGCCTTCCACACAATGTCTTTATCGATGGATATATTCCATCCTGGAGCAAAATTATCTTCAATTTTTTTTTAAATAATCGATGAGATGTTGCATTTTATACAAACTGTTATCGGAAAAATGTAAATATTGCAAGATTTATAAATATTCCAAGATTTGTCTACAATGTTGTGGCTCATGAATTTAGAAAAAAAATGGTGTTTCAATGATGGGGTTAGTGGATCAATAGTCGTTAATTCTTGCCTTCCTAACTAACCCCATAATTATTACTAAGCAAAAAATATGTTTAATTCAGATATTATAGCGTAACGCCACTTTCACGTTTACGTTCAACACAGGGGTGGAACTTATGCTGTCAATAATATAAAAACATTTGCAAGAGAGGAAGAATAGGGAGGAGAAATTTATGGCCTACAAATTACACTACAGTCAAACTTCTCTCAGTCGAACTTACTCTTAGTCGTGTCTCTTTAAATCGATTTTTTTGCACATCATTTTGCACCAATTTTTCATAGAAACCCCTTGTTATAACTCGAAATTCTTTATCTCCCAAACCTCCCTAAGTCGAACTAATTGTCAGAAATTTTTGGAGTTTTTCTTACTATTCGCCCTGCTCTAACTCGAATCAATTCAGATAAGCCCTACTTACCCGTTTGGTATGGCTTGATGTTTTTACTTTGTATTATATTGGATATTTATTCGGGCTTTTTCATTCTGTTTAGAAATATGTAGTTTTGTTGCGAGTCCATATTTCCGTCCGGATCTGCATTTTGCAATCTGCAATCGAAAAAACAACGGGCGATTCAGATAAGGTTCAAATGTCCTTGAACAACATTGAATGCTTTTCATTAATAAACTAAATAATAGAAAGAGTTATAATTGATCTAAGACCAACAACTTTATGCCCTAGATGAAAATAAAAGTTAAATAAAGTGAAAACCCAAAGTTTCGTATGAACAACATCAAGAAGGGGTTACCCGATTTAACTCGTTTTTGAAATATTATTAACTATTTTTATGAAAACACTGTGTACAAAATTTCAGCTCTCTACGACGACGCGTTCTCAGTTCTTTAAATATATAGTTGGGAACGCAATTTTTGTATGGTAACACTACTAAGGTGTTGCCCCATCTTTGAACTTAAATTTACTTGTTTTTAGAAGCCCGCGTGCAAAATTTTGGTACTTTAAGTGAACTCGCTCTCGAATTATCGTGAGATAGACAGTCAGACGGACAGACATGCAAAAATCAAAATAACTTCTAATATTATGCGTGGGTGTCCAACCAATTTTACTCTACCAGCATTATTGCTGTGCGTTACAAACGGAATGATAAGCACAGTATACCCGATTTTTCATTTAGGGTATAAAAATGATGTTCAGAAGAAACAATGAAAAATTACCATTTTTTTTAGTTCATAATAACAATTAACAAAATCAGAACATTTTTAATGAAAACTCGGAATTCCCGCATCCCCTTGACACGAATGGTTTTCAGTGGCAACTGCGATTTCGACTTAGAGAGGTTTGTTTTGTTATGTTATCCGTCTATAACGTTTAGAGAAATCATCACACAGAGTATTTTACCTGCCAATTATCGTCGGCAGGAGCATCACACACATGTTGTGTGATCGGTCATTAACAGTTGTTCCGGCTATCACACACCTGTTGTTAAAGTTTTAAAACTAATAACAATGCTAGAATTGGTCTAAAACCAATTCTTATGATAACCTAGCATAGATGAATGCCCGTACGTAATTTCGTATAGTCACCTCTCTGTGCAAATTTGATTGTTGAAGGGGTTTTTCGCATATATTTCTAGAACGGTTGGTCGGATAGTAAAAATCATTATGACCAATTTCATACGATTTCATATTCTGAACAAATTTTCAGTACTATAAGAACGTCTAGGATTGATCGTTTTCACAGTATACAAACGGAATGACACACTTAGTATACCCTATGATTTTATCTAGGGTATAAAAACGTTAAATTACAATAATCCCGACACGTGTAAAATTATTGGGGCATTCTCAAGGACTGGCTAGTGACTTAAAGCAAAATCTACTGAATATGAAAATCGACCTATACCGAGATTCAGCTATGTATGTCAAAATTGTTAAGAAGTGAGTGAAGTGAGTAACTTTTATGCATATTTGATTCTGCTAATAAATTCACTTACTCACTTCACCCACCTTCAATTTTGCGGTGAGTGGGAGTGGAATCATCGAGCAGCGATTTTATTTGAGAAATAGTAAGCGCATACAGTTATTAATTATCACTAATAAATTGTAACTCACCACTTGCAGACTAGAAAGTTCTAATTGATGGACTAAAATAAAGTTATGATATAGAGGGGAAGCTTGTTAGTGCACAAGGACCCCAATGCATGGGAGGAAAGAGTGGAAAAATTAAATTCTTGTGATATGTTATATTATATTCCTCCTTTTTATCCGCATAAAATGTTTAGATAATAATAATTCGCACTTTTTTTTCACACATACTGTGAAATTGACATTCGAAATTAATTTTCGAAACTACTCACTTGACTTTTTATTTTATCTGGCAAAAATATAAAGCCAGCTGGGCTTTCTATTTTTTCTAGTAAAAATAAAAAGCCAGCTGGACTTTCTATTTTTTTTTTGACTTTTTATTTTTTCGAGCTGGAAGTAACAGGTTTTGAAGCTGGTTATTTTTTTGCGGAAGTATAAAAAGTCAAGCTGGTTTCTTACTTTTTCTAGCCGAGTATCATTTATGGCTAGAAAAAATAAATTTCCTTTCCATTAAAAATAATTCGGATATGGGAACCCTAATCGCTTTTCAAATAAATTGTCGGCACTGCAGCGCGGCAACGCCAAAAATAACAGAAGAAAATATAGGAATCAGCCGACAAAGATAAGCCGCGCTCGTGCAGTTGTTAAAGTTTTAAGAACTCCGGCTTTTCGGTAAGTTTATGACGACATCCTAAAATAAGTCAGAAGCAGAGCACATCGTAAATCATACCTTCCTTTAGTTATTATTATTGATAATACTTAACTAAACATTTATTACCGGATACCGGATAAGAAAAAAAAATTTCATAACTGGTCCGGACCCTGAAAATAAGAAACCAACTTGGTTTTTTATACTTCCGACTTCGAAACTTGCTACTTCCAGCCCGAAAAAATAAAAACTCAAGCTGGCTTTTGATTTTTGCCAGAAAAAAATAAAAAGCCCAGCTGGCTTTATATTTTTGCCTGATAAAATAAAAAGCCTTTCTTGGTTTTTGTAGCTTTTTTTAATAAAAAGTTAAGTTTTCAAAAGCTTTGCAGGAATCGAAACGGGTTTTACGAGACATCTTTTGGTATATTCCACAAAATTCCACGATCATGATTTATCCCAGCTTTTTTTGTTTAAAGTTTTCAAAATACCATATCATGAGTGTTTCTTGATCAATGGAAGCTCTCTGTGCTGCGCCCTATCCACAAAGCTGGTGCTAAAAACGATATCATGAACTACCGTCCAATCTGTAAGCTCTCTGTTATTCCTAAGCTGTTTGAGAGTATTGTAACCAATAAAATATCCTTCTTTGTCAAGGAGCACATTTCTCCTCTTCAACATGGTTTCATTAAAGGAAGATCTACTGAGACCAATCTTGTATCATTTGTTAATTATTCCCTAAGTGTTATGGAGGACTCTGGTCAAGTTGACGTCCTCTATACAGATTTCAGCAAAGCATTTGATAGGGTTAACATTCGCCTGCTACTTGCTAAGCTTAGTAAGTTCGGCTTTCATTCCTCATTGCTCAGCTGGATTTCTGCTTATCTGTTTGATCGTAGGCAAATGGTTGTGATAAATGATGTGTCATCTCGTTTTATTCGCGTTCCATCTGGCGTTCCACAGGGCTGCCATTTAGGCCCCATTCTTTTTATAATTTTTATTAATGATGTTTTTAATATTTTAAAATTTTCATCATGCCTTGGGTTTGCCGATGATTTAAAAATATTTATCAAGATTGGTAATGCTTGCGATGTTGCCAGCCTCAAAAAGGATGTTGATAGATTCGCTCGTTGGTGCTACCTAAATGGTTTATCTCTGAATTTATCTAAATGTAAGCACTTAACGTTATCTAGAAGGACTTCACCAGTTTTATTTGACTTATTTATTAATGGCTCTCCTGTTTCTAAATGTAATTTCGTTCCTGATCTCGGTGTTATAGTAGATTCTCGTATGACTTTCTCCCAGCACATTGAATTTATTGTGAGTAAGGTAAATTCTCGTCTTGGCTTTGTTAGGCGCCGTGCTGCTGAATTTTCTGATCCCTATACTCTTAAAACCCTATATATCTCCTTGGTCAGACCTATCCTTGAATACTGTTGTTCTTTGGGATCCCTACTATGCTGTTCATAGTAACAGTGTGGAGACTGTGCAGAGGAGTTTTACTAGGGTTGCTTTGAGGAAGCTAAGCTGGACGGAGGATCTACCTCCGTACCAAGCAAGATGCCAATTAATTGACTTGCAAAAATTATCTACTAGACGGAAAACTCGTAATGTCATGTTTATAAAGGATCTGCTAGATTACAGAATTGTCTCTCCTTCCCTGCTTGAGCATATTTACTTTTACACTCCCTCTAGAAATTTGAGGTTCTTCTCCATTTCAAATGAATCGCTTCATAGATCAAATTACTGCCTTAATGGTCCAATTGCTCGCTCTGTTCGACAGTTTAATCTTTGTAGTTGCATGATTGACTTTAATGAAAATAGATGCTCAATTAAGAAATCTGTGAGATGTTTCATCGCTTCTTTCTCTTAGCTGTTTTGTTTCATTGTATATTTTTATTATGATTATCGCTGTATTGCCAATTATTTCATAGTTGTTTTCACTCTGTAATTTTCTTTTGTTTGATTACCTCATTTACTTATTATTTTTATCTATAATTCAACCTTTACTATGTATATAGTTATATTTTAAGCTTATTGTTAAAAAATATATAAATAATCTTTATTAGCAATAAATCATGCTTTATGATAATACCAATATTAATAATATACCTTTCTTTCTTATTTTATACTATCGAACCGGATAACGTTTGCGTATAAATTCTACAATTTTCTTTTTAAACAACATAAAATTGTTCTCATTTTTGCAATCACTTGGTATACTATTATATAATTGAGGTCCCTTATACATTACTGTATTTTGAGCCCTACTCGTTCTCAGTCGCTCCAATCTGAAGTCTTCCAAGTTGCGCAATCGATAAGGTTGCATATCCGTTACATACCGGCATAAATACTCTGGCAGAAGATTCTTTTTCATTTTAAACACCATTTTTAATACATTGAAAATCGTTCGCTGATTAACTGATATCCATTTAAGAGTATTTAACATTGCACTAATGGGTGTTCTTTTATGGCAACATAATATGCTCCTCATTGCCCTGTTTTGTAATTTTTGTAACCTTGCCATCTGTTCCTTCGTACACATAAACAGAATTGATTGGCAATACTCGAAATGTGGCATAATTATGCATTGCATATAAGGTAGTACAGGTGAGCAAAATTAACAGTTTTTTATGGATAATAAAGACGTATGTGTGGCTAGACAGACAAAAGTGGGCAATAGTAGTTGTATACAGATCTCCAAGCTACTCGATTAGGGAATTCCTATTGTATTTCTTGGATTGGAGTGAGCAGCATTTAGAAAATGATAGTAACATTCTGATAGCTGGTGATTTTTAACATAGATTGGCTGCTGGCGGGCAATAGCAGCATTGGAATTAGAAGTCTTATAAATGACTTAAGTTTGAAGCAATTAGTGGAACAACCGACTCGTATAACAAACCATTCTAGTACGCTATTGGACTATGTTTTAACTGGAATACATGTGAGTAATTTAGGAGTAACTATAGATGGAGAATACAAAGTATCAGACCATGAGACGTTAAAGATAGTTGTGGAAGTTAATAGCAAAGAAAATTTTGAAGAAAAAACTATAAATTTTGTGAAATATAGCAGTGAAAAATTTGAGGAGGGGTTAAACGCATTGGGATTTGATAATCTTTATCATATGGACAATGTTAATGAGCTATCAGCGTTGTTTGACCACAAATTAAAATTATCATTAGAACAAATGAGAGTTAATAGGGTAGTAAGAGATAATATAAATAGTTGGTATTCTCAGGATTTGGACAGAAAGAAAAGACAAAAAATGGAAGCATACAGAACAGCAGTCTACAGCGGTGATGTAGTACAATGGGAAAGACACAGAGTACTGAGAAATGCTTTTAAGAAAGAAGTTAATAAGCAGAAAAACAAATATGTTGAGAACCAAATTGAGGCTAATGCAGGAGATCAGAAAGGTCTGTGGAAAACCATTAAAAGGCTAATATTGAAAGATACTAAGTCAGATGAGATATCAGCAATGCAATTTGGACAGGAGTATATTGACGATCCCTTACTTATAGCAAACCGATTAAATAATTATTTTGTGGAAAGTATTAAGGAGATTAACAGATCTATTCCTAGGATGCAGTGCACAATTAATTGCTTACCTGTACCATTCAGATTTAAAATGCGATACTGCACCTGCCAACAGCTTTTGAATGTTATAAGAAGGTGTAAAAAGAAGAAAGATCTAAGTGGTCTCACACCAGATATAATCTATAATTCAATTGAAATTCTGGGGCCAGTATTAATGAAAATATTTAACTTGTCAATTACCATGGGTGTATTTCCAACTACCTGGAAGGAATCGATAATAGTACCAGTAGCGAAGGCAGATAATACAATCAAATGCGATGAATTTAGACTTATAAATATGTTATGAAAAAATATTTGAACGTTTTATTGCTGAACAATTAATTGATTATATTGAAGGAAAGAAATTGATTATAGAGGAGCAGTCGGGATTCAGGAATAAACATTCATGTGAGACTGCTTTAAATTGGCTTATATTTGAATGGAAACGCGAGATAGACAGTGAAAACGCTATGATAGCTGTGTTTTTGGATTTGAAACGTGCATTTGAAACGCTTGACCGAGATATACTGCTGAAGAAGCTATGGATATATGGGATTAGAACCGTGGAATTGGATTGGTTTCGTTCATATTTGTCCGGAAGGACTCAAAGAACAAAGATAAATGGAATGTTATCAGAGTCATTGGACGTTTCGTTGGGTGTGCCTCAGGGCTCTGTTTTGGGAGTAACCTTGTTTCTGCTATATATTAATGATATCAATAGGATTTTGAAATCGTGCAAAATTGCCTTATTCGCAGATGATACTCTCATATATATTAGTGGAAGAGATACCGGTAGAATTGTTCGTGAAATTAACGAAGACCTAGTCTTGCTGGATAAATGGTTAAAAGGTAATAAATTGAAGGTGAATACGACCAAAACAAAGTATATGACATTCAATATAAATACTGATTTTCCTATAAGATTAGATGGTGAAGTAATTGAACGTGTAAATTGCATTAAATATCTTGGGGTGTTAATTGATTCTAATCTGAAACTCAGAGACCATGCGAATTATATATGTGCGAAAATTGCAAAGAAGATTGGATTCTTGCGCAGAATCAGGAACATGTTAAGTACAAATACTGCAATAAGGCTTTATAATGCACTCGTACTACCGTATTTCACATATTGCGCAACGCTTTTGTACACGACATCTGAGGAATAAAGGATAGGCTGCAGAAATTACAAAACAAAGCCATGCGATCTATTTATTTTAAAGTGTAATTTGCGCACCCCTGTCAAGAATATGCTAGCAATTTTGAGTTGGTTAAATGTGAGGCAAAGGCTGTGTGTAAATGTAATGATTTTTATTTTTAAACAACAAGGGATGCTCAGTCTTATAATCTACGAGGAAATGATGACTTCAGACTGGCAAGATGTCACAGGAGTAGCACTCAAAATACAAAGGATTAAACTTCTTTAATTGTCTTCCATATGCAATTAAGAGTGAGAACAATTTAAATGTATTTAAAAGAGAAGTGGTTTAATTTGTAGTCAGTAAGGTGCAGTGAACTTACATGTCTCTTTTTTCTCCTTTTTTATCTGAGTTTATCTGAATTTATTAAAATGTATGTATTTTAATTGTTTTTTAGTCTAAATGCATTAAAGTTTCGAATTATATATCAACCTAAGATTAAATTTTTTTAAATTTAAGAGTTAAGTGATGTAAACTTGGTTGCTAAAAGCTTTATTATGGGCTAATAAAATAATAATAATAATTGCACTTTCCATAGATAATTTCTTTCTTATTCTTTTTATAAATCCAACCTGTTTAGCTATTTTTGCACATACATAGTCCACATGACCTTTGAAGTTAAGTTTTTCATCAATAATAACACCTAAGTATTTCATCTCATTCACTTGTTCAATCAACACATTATCCATAAACACATTAGCTTAGTGCATGTTATTTTTTTAAGAACTATTTTTCTTATTGTTGGTCTGTGAGATTTTGTAAATCGGTAGGCGGAATGAATAAATAAATAAATTAGTGAGCGAAGATATGTGAAATGTGAGACTGACGTCTAAGTCTGAAAGCATGTTCCATGCTATGCTTTGCTTCAGAGGGAGTCCCCTTAGCTTGGTTTAATAATATAAAGAAGAAAAAAGCAATTTTTTAGTTTCTCAAACCTTAATTAAAAATGAGGATTTTCTATAACTCTAATGTTCCATAAAGTGTCAAAAAACTCTTCTATTTACTTATTTATTATTTAATTTGTAGTTCGTGATAAGACAATATCAGGAAAGAGTTGGCTTTATTATTAGTCATGCCACTAATAAAATATAACCTTTATTATTTGATTTTTACTGTACTGGATGCAGTTTTTATACCCTAGATGAAATCTATAGGGTATACTAAGTTTGTCATTCCGTTTGTAACGCACAGAAATAATGATGGTAGAGCAAAATGGATTGGACACCCCCGCATAAAATTAAAAGTTATTTTGATTTTTGCATGTCCGTCTGTCCGTCCGTGCGCACGATAACTCGAGAACGCGTTCCCTTAGATAGGTGAAATTTTGTACACGAACATTAAAAAACAAAGTAAAATTAAGTTCGAAAATGAGACAAATCGGGCAACTCCTTCGTGGGGTTGCCATACAAAAATTTCGTTTTCCGCTATATATTTGGACATTGCCTGAGAACGCGTCGACCTAGAAAGCTGAAATTTCGTACATCATGTTTTTGCTACATTAGCAAACAAAAAGTCAAAAATGAACTAAATCGGGCAACCCCTTCTTGGTGTTGCCATATAAAAATTTTGGTTTTTTACATATACTTTGAAAACGATCAGGTCTAGACATTTTTATTGTAACAAAAACTTCTTCAGAATAAAGTGGAAAACACAATTGCACCGTTTCGATCCGATACGTACAAATGTCAAATTTGCTTATATGAGATGTACGTGTAATTGGACACATTCGCCGAAATGGATCGAAACGGAGAAGTTGAGCAAATTTCAACTTTTACGGATGACATAACCTAGAAAAATTACCTGTACAATGTTTGTGTATAACCACTGAGCATACAATAAATAGAGAACTCAGATCAAAGAAAAATGTGTCGAAGTTCGCAACGTATTCTGTGGCTTCCACACTCTCAGAAAGAAGAGACAAGAAAGTGGTAGGGATCCTTCTGCTAAAGCAGCTCTCTTTGCGTTCTTTCCTTTTTCATATTCGCGACTTTCATGGCTCACGCGCGCGTTATGGGCGAGCTAAACGTAAAATAATGTAGGCAGCACGAGAGCAGGAAATTAAGCAGAATCAGCAATCAGTTGGTATGCCCTTTTCGTATGCACCATCTTGATTCTGACGATTTGTTTATTTTTCTTGAAAGACGAATGCTACCGGAACAAATTAAGCAAAATAACCCTTCTTTTGGGATTCTCTGTAGTCGGGAAAATAATATTACTCTCGTTTTTTGTGTAAGCAGCTCCTTTAAGATATAATATTTTAATTCACGGAATTATTTTCAGAGTAATAAATTTAATAAAAAAACGTCTTTGGAATCACAAAATTAAAATCTACCAAAATTCAAAATAGCGAACCTAAAATGACTACCGAAAAAGCTAAACTTCAAGGGATTTCGGGGTCGATCATTTCGAATCTGCCATCAAATTACCAAATTTATAAATAAAAAAAATTCTTTCTTAGAGTATGAATTAATGGAAATTCATGAATAAAAGAAATATTTCATTTAATTAAGAGAGATTGTCTTCAATTAAAATCCTCATAACCATTTCTTAATCTTGAAATAATAAAATCGTCAATAAATGTAAATAGAAATAAAATCAACTGTTTCTAAGACCTAAGAAGTTTCACTTTTGAATTAATATGCTCCTCAAAGATTTAATTAAGTGAGGGGCCATCATATATCGTATACATTTTTTCCCGCGTAATTCAAAATACGGATATTCTGGAGTTATCCCATATTTCGTGGAATTTTTTGTTCTTTTTTTCATTTGTTAATTTTCTGTCTTTTGCTTTGATTCTCATTTCAATGTTATTGTGGCTCACCGCCGCAGCCAACAAGAAATATCTGTATGCCTGCCGGTGTGATTCCAGAGTGAAACAAGCACCAGCAGCTTCTCTCTTATGGCTAAGCCAAAGTGTCATTCCAATCTTGCCGGTGTGATATGCATATGCATAAACAATTAAATGACTGAGTGAGAGAGAGCTCCGCAACAGAGGTAGAGCTTTTTGAAATACTCGCGGCGATTGTGAAAGAAGCTGGTGGGACTGTGGGAGCCACTGGGAATGAAAGCAATTTGTGTGCATCGTCAGGTTCTTCCCTCATTTGAGTTCTCTATCTGTTGTATGCTTAGTGGTATAACTCAAGATGGATGAAGAAGTTTTTATTGAAGAAATTAAAAAATATGAAGAGCTTTATGACAAAGGCAACAAATTTTACATGGATGTAAAAAGAAAAGACAAAATCTGGAAAAATTTCAATGGGAAATTTAAAACTGATGGTAAGTTTGAACGGAACAATTGTGCTCATGCACGTAACAGCGCAATTGTGTTTGGCACTTAAGAAATCCTATAAAATTGGTTATAATCATTTTTTCTATCCGACGAGCCGTTCTAGAAATATATGCGAGAAACCAATGCAAAAAATCAAAATAGCTCAAATGGGTGACCATACGAAATTTCATACGTGCATTCATCTAGGGTATCATAAGAATTGGTCTTAGACCAATTCTAGCTTTTTCACTTGTTTTAAATCGAAAGTTTATAATTTCGGGAAAACCTAAAACGAATCTACTACTGTTAGAATAGAATAGAAAAGATGTTTTTTGAAAAACCCGGCCACTTAGCCACGTCCTAGGACCTTGGGTATTACGATGTTACAAAGATTTACATTGAACGAGTCTTAATTTAAATGAATACAAAATAAATGTTAAGATTATACGATAGCATTTGGATAAAGATACAATGAATATAGGTGTTGCCGAACAAGACTAAAATAATTATGTTGAATTAAATAAATGAGATACATGTAACATAACAAAGTTCCCTAAACATTTGCAACGCGAAGATGCCCTGATTCATTGAGCATAATTAATCCAAACAGTATATGCAAAAGTGAATATCAGGTATGTTATACTAGCAATAACTAATGATCAAGCGCGTTGTACTGTTGTACTAATTAAGTCATAATCTTATTCTACACTGTATTCATTGCCTTAATATCGCAATTGCTGTACCCAACGTTCACTTACGTGATGCTTATGCCGGGGTTTGTTAAAAATAAACTTTGAATTTGAATTTATCAAAAGACCCTGGATGAGGCCACGTCCATAAACGGTGGGTGCATAAATCAAAAATAAATAACTAATAGAGGATCAACATTAGCAAATAAACAAAAGAAGATGAATAAGCACAATCTTACCATCTAATTCAAACCAAATATACTTAAGTCAGTAGAAATATCACGTTAGATAGCCACAATTAACACTACTTGATAACTCAACTCTGGCTCATGCAAAGAGTAATTATTAGTCAAAGAACCACTAGCGTTCCAAACAGAGCAATTTTCAGACTCCACACATCAATCGTAGCTTTCGATAAATTTCACCATTTTTACCTTTAACTACGATTAATAAATTCAATTAACTCACCGTCTTAAACCATTACACAACTACTTTTCCTAGCATGGAAGTTTCACACCAACTATAAACACAAATCTTCATCTTCTTCAAAAGACGAATAGTACAACTATTCGT